>ML677359.1:6826212-7027255 GCA_007922305.1 Dermatemys mawii
TTTCTTTCCCTGGAGCCGAAATGGGGGAGCACTTCTAGGTGCCCATCATTACAATTTCTTCTGGCCTCCTACATTCACCCCCGCGTTCCCTCAAGAGACTCCGGTGAAAGGGTAGAGAAAAACAAATAACGGGGGCAAAAAGCAGTAGCATTTTCAAAAATAACATACATAGCCACTGCAGTAACATTCACAACACGAAAAGCATACATCTGTACGGAGGGCCGTGCTAACACCCGACCCATACTATAAAAATCAACATAAACAGCAATCTTATCAATATTTGCCAGGAGCGTGTGGCACTGTAACATGGAGGGCGCTGCACTGATGCCTAGAAAGCAGGTCTCCATAACGTCGCCGACCACATATGTATGGGGGAGGCAAAAGGCAGTAGAGTTCAGGGCACTCTGGGCCAGAGCCACCCGTATTCACAACCATGCTCTTGGCAACAGACGGGTAGCCCTGCAAGAATATCAAGAGAGCACTTGGTTAATTGGCGCCATGAAGCTGTCTGGGGGCAGTCCTTCTGCTCTGGTAACACAACAGCCCAGCCCTCTCCTGCTGCGAGGATGGTCATGGCCTTAGCTTCCTTCCCGGGATTAGTCCACCAGATGCTGGCCCGGGGGGTGGGGATGAGGGGTGCCCTCCATGGTTGTTGTTGTTTCACTTTGCACCTGTGAAAAGAGGGGGAGCAGACACAGATCACAGAGAGAGCGGTCCCTGCTTCCCAGTGGAGGGAGGCATCAGTCTGGTTCCCACAGGTCACAGCACCCAGCGCTTCCTCTCCACTGTTACTGGCACGTTTGCCAGGTGAATGCAAACTGATCTTAACTTTCGAAAACAATAGCAATCGAAACAAAAGCATTAGCAAAATCAGTGACTGCATGCCAGGGGAGGCCTGCAGGCCAAAAGCAAAGAGGCTATACTGCGTCTCCACTTGTCACCCCCGCAGGACATCAATACCCAAAATGTACTCACCGATGGGTGCCACTAGCACCGTCGTGTGAGAGAGCAGCGCCTTACCCAGGGTGAGAGTGACAGTCACAGCGAACGACCGCGGCTCTGAGCCACCCAGGCCCAGTACCACAGTCGAGCGCCCCACCATCTGAGTGGAGTGGAGGATGGTGATTTCGGTTCCCATGTCCAGCAAGGCCAGGATGTGCTGGGTCCCTCCATACAGCCACTGGATCGTGAGTGGGACAAAGGGGCAGCGGTCCCCCACCTCCCGGGTCGGGCGCATGGCCGCGCACCAGACGGGGGACCCGCCTCCCCGTCACAAGGCACACAGAAGACTCCAATCTACCGGGGCACTTGGTTCCACCGGGCGCACCGGCTTCTGCTCCTCTCTCCTCCCCCAGTTCCTGACGAAAAGTTTTCACAATCGCCTGTAGCTCACTCATTTTGAAGGTATGGACAACCTCCTGAAGTGAACCACCCTCCACTCGCAACTCTCGCACCGGGCGCGCCTATCGGGGGGGTCAGCCTCCTCACTCTCCGAGGCCGAGGAAGAACTCCAAATGTTGCCATCCCAGGTCTCAGGGTCCCACGAAGGGGCTGCCGTGACCACCCTGACCTGGGCGACCGTGATGGGCTTCTGCCCCTGTTTCACCCATTGCTTATTGGCAATACACACTACAAGTGCCTCACAGTGGCACGTGAGGGCTTGAGCCCTCTCCGCCTGCAAAGTCACCACCTTCTGTGCTACCGCCCGCACCTCTGCTTGCGCCAAACACTCTTGCATTTTACCTTCTACAAGCCTCTGCAGACGCAGAAGTTCACCATCCTGGGCCCGGAGTGCAGTTAGAAACAGCCACGCCAGCTCACCCATAGCACGTCGCTCCGTCCCAGACCGATGGCTGACCCGCAACCAGTGCAGCCCCTCTACGAGCTGCACCGGCGTGACCCCAGCAACCTGGTGGTATTCAGGCCAATCCACTGAGGCTGCCCAGCCGGCAACCACCCGCGCAACCAGCCCCCATCGCTTCATTGGGAGCCATTCCAGTATGCGCTGTGGGGACAGCGACAACTTCCCTGCTTCCCCAGCCTTCAGCCAAAGGGGCATCGTTCCACGGGACCCTGCTCGCTGTGCCAAATGTTGCAGGGTACTCGGGGTCCCGTAGGAATGAGGCACACACACAGCTGCTGAATAGAAGTAGTGAGTTTATTGAAGGCAAAAGTGGCACACCCGCAACGGGGGCTCCCTTCGTTGCTGCCACTGAGTCGGGGAAAGCCCGACGCACCGGAGCAATGCTCGGGGTGAAGCCCACTGCATGTGGGAACACAGGCAGAGAAATAACAGGAACATTTGCATCTCATGCATACCTCATAAATAACTAATACCTTATTTCTATCTTATTAGTATTACATAATGCAAGCAGGTGTCTCATTAGTATTGCACAAGGCAAGCAGGCAATGACAACCAGTTAACTCCGGCATGTAAAGTATGTGATAACAGAGCAGCAACCAATAACAGCAGCATGACCTATAATAGCCTTTCTTTCCCTGGAGCCGAAATGGGGGAGCACTTCTAGGTGCCCATCGTTACAATATCTTCTGGCGTCCTATAACATAGTTGTATTGCTTAATGCACTATTGGAAGGTGCTTGGATGCTAATGACTGTCATGTGTTTGTTCTCTCATTCTATCACCGGGGAGAAATGTGGCATTGTAGGATTATTGTGTGGGGCTGTATGTGTACATACACATTGCTATAGATTCATGTTAGAGAAGGCAAGTGAAAAAAATGTGCCTTGTACTTAGTGTCGATGGTCCTTAGCTCCTGTGGGAACTCATACCATAGACTTGAGCCAGCTCCTGAGATTGCTCAGACTCCTGCGCAGTTGAAGTATACACTTATGGTAGAGTGCTCCATTGTGCTAGAGGAGTGAAATTCATGACCTTAGTATTTGTTGCAGAGCTTTAAGATATCATGATCTCACGTGGTTGAGTGCCTTGAAGATAAGGACTGAGACTTTGAAATTGATTAGATTCTCTATGGGAAGCCCTTATAGGAAGCAGAGGACAAGTGTGATGTGTCTGCGGTAGCCGGTATTGCTGAGATGTGTTGCAGCATTCCATACCAGTTGGAGTTTTCTGAATGTGGAAGGCTTTGTGCCCCTGTATATTGCATTGCTATAGAGGTGATGAAGGCATGAATAACTGAGGCTAAGTCATCATTTACCAGTTGGTGCACACCATATACTACCCCTCCTGTTTAGGTGAAGAATTTTGGTAGCTGACTCTTATATCTATATTACCTAGCATTTTTGTCTTGGGGCGTTTCCCTAGTTGTTCTTTGTTTTTACATTCCACTAACAAGAGACTTGTTAGTGTCTCTTAGTAGTCTCTTAGTAGTCTCTTAGTTCTCTTGCTCTTGCTGTATCTCCAGTAGTTTCTTAGTAGCCTCTTAGTAGTCTCTTAGCTCTTGCTGTATCTCCAGTACTTCTTTTGATCTTCTCTGCAATCCTTAGGGAGTTGATCTCCCTTATGTTTAGGTCCTTGCCTATGGATTCCCCTATTACGCAATTCTGCTCATTTCCCATTCCTGCCCTTCTATTTGCTGCTCCCTTTTCTGGTGCCAGAGAATCTAACCTGTGCTTTCTCCTCGTTTAGCATCCAGTCTTCCTCAGTGCTTTCCCTGTTCTCATTGTCCAATCTGCTTTCAGTTTAATTTGTGATCTCTTCCATCTTACTCTCTCTAGGCTGTTGAACAAAGCATTAGCCAGTCACAGCTCAGCCAGCCAGAAGCCTACTGAGCCCTCCCTCAGCAGCCCCAGCCCTCTCAGCACCCCTCTCTCAGCCCCAGATTCCAGTATGACCCTTCCAGCCAAGCCAGTCAGACCTCTCTCCCCCTTCTGAGCTTCCTGGCTGCCCTTCAAACTCCTCCACCCAGAGCAGGCTCTGCAGGTGCAGCAGGGCAGAGTCACCTGGACCCAGGACTGCTCCTTAACCCCTTCTGGCCTAAGGTGCAGTTTATAAACCCTGTCACATACCTTCCCCATCAAGCCTAGGGCTAGGGTATGCTCCTGAGATTCTTGTTCTCCCTCCTCACGTGAAAAAGGCTGTGTACTTGTGATCCATCCTGGTACATGAAACTGTAAGGTTGCGAAGAGACCTACCACGATGTAATCCTAGGTTGGTCTCTTTCACTGATTTAAGCCAGTGGTGCATGATCTGTCACAAAGAGGAAAGGATTTCCCAATAAATAATTTTGTGAGCCATCTACATCCCACTTCACCACCAGAGCCTCCTTCTCAGGGACAGAATAGGGTATTCTTTAGGGTGAACAGCTTTTTACTAAGGTAGAAGACAGGTGTTCTTCTTTGACAAAGTTCTGGGGAAGCATGGGCCTGAGTTATACATCCGAGGTATCAATCTGCAAGATAAATGGCCCTGAAAGATCTCAGAGAAAGGGGACCGGCTCACAACTTTGCTGGTCCTTCGGAGACTTGAAGTCTTATTCATACACCTCAGGCCACTGAATTTTTCTTTGGAGTTCTGTCTTTCACTAGGTCCATCAGCAGCACCATAATTGTGGCAATGTTTGGCACAAAGTTTCTACAGTAGCTGGCCAGGCCCAGGAAGTTCTGCACTTCTTTTTTTATTATTTTTATTAATTTATTATTATTGTGGCTGGGACAGGACATTGTGCTAAAGCTTGAACTTTACAGCTAGTGGCCATAATATTCCACCTCCTCCCCAACAACAAATAGCCCAGATAAGTCACTTCCTGGTTGGCCGTTACTCCCACCTCCTTGAGGGGCTGCAAGACATCAGTAACATGCCTTGGAATGCTGTGCCAATTATAGCTGAATATGACAATACCATCAATGTACACTGGGGCATGTTACCCAGGATGCTGGAGTGCTCCATCCATCAGGTATTGGAAAGTGGCTGTGAACACATGAACACCAAAATAATATGGTCTTGAATTGATATTGGCCCAAAAGGTCTCCTTTGCCACCAGAGTCACAAGAAAAATCTGCCAATACCACTCTTGCCCTGACAAAGGGGAGATATTTGGTGGCCCCTAATCGCTCCAGAAACTTGTCCACTCTAGACCCAGGATACATGTTGAATTGGGATAGCTCATTTATTTTCCAGAAATGGAGAGAAAAATGGGTTGATCCATTCAGCTTTGGCACATGTACAACGAGACTCCTCTACTCACTAACGCAGAGGTTCTCAAACTTGTTTTTGTCCCCCCACTTTGAAAATATTTAAGACAGTGATGCCATCTCCTCCCCTGCCCCCCCAAAAAAGTGATAGAAAATTACTGTACATACTCATCAGAGCACTGAATGAAGCAGGTAATCATTATCCCTGCCATCAAAGACATGAAAACCCTTTTTTAAAGTGTAAAGCAACAGTTGTCAAGACTAAAAAAATATGTGGCCATTTAGAAACATGTTTTCTGACCCAAAAAAACAGGCAATGGGATACATTTGGGGAAGCTGGAAGCCTTTTCTAGTGATTGTGACAATAACATTGTCCAAGGACTGTGGCTTATACACAGCTATATACAAATGAAAGAGCTGGACACAAGGTGTAGTGTGCAGCTTTGATAGTTACCATACATCCAGGTTTTTAGGGACATGGCCTCTTTTTTGGTCCTCTGATCTCTGTCTGGGCAGATTTTTGAAATAGTAAAAAAAAAAAAAAGGCCATGATTTTTACTTGCCTTCAGAGGTGGGCAGCCAGACAGCAGCATCTGGTGTTGCCACTCTTCCTCCAGCGTTGCTGCTGGTGGCGGTGCTGCCTGCAGAGCTGGGGACCTGGTAAGCAGCTGTCACTCTCCAGGTGTCCAGCTCTGAAGGCAAGAAAAAATCATGGACATTTTTTTCTATTTCAAAAATCCACCCAGACAGAGATCAGAGGACAGTGGGATTTTGAGATGAACTTTTGTTCCGGAGACTTATGCAGTTCACATAAAACTACCAACCAGCATCATGAAATGCTGTTTAACACCACGGCTGGCCTTCTTTTCAACATGGATTCCTGTGTGGCAAAGCTGTGAGCTCCCATCAGGCAAAAAAGATGAGTGTGAGCAACAAAACCCTTTGTGACCTTCCAGTTGATTTAAACGGGAGCGCGGTGCTGAATTCAAAGCAAAGAATGCAAAAAGAAGAAAACAACCGCCCTACACTGGAATATGTCAGAAACACCTTTTAATCCTCTCTTTATTCATAGTGCTGCTTGGATTTAGAGTGGGGGGCAAGTGTCAATATTCCACAGAAGTATACGGCAATAAACAATTCTTTATTCAAACCCCATGCATGTCCATCGAAGTTACAATGTGCTTGTAACTTCACCAAAATGACTTTCATTAGTCTCATTAATGACTTAAGGTCTTGATCAGACCCTGCCTCTGAGTCAGGTGATATTTACATGTCCATTATTGGATGTGCAGAAGCGACAAAGAGTCCTGTGGCACCTTAAAGACTAACAAAAGTATTGAAGCATAAGCTTTCATGGGTTAATACCCACTTTGTCGGATGCATGCAGTGGAAGTAACTGCATGCATCTGAGGTCTTTAAGGTTCCACAGGACTCTTGGTTGCTTCTGCAAATCCAGACTAACACGGCTACCTCTCTGATTCTTGACATTATTGGATGTGGTGCTTTTACCTCCTTCTATACATTGATATTTAGTGGATTGCCTGCTCCTAGGCTTGGAAGGAAGTACAATAAAAGGTTAATAACAAAAGAAAAGTATGGTAGGGAAATAAGGTGCATTCCCAATGCAAACTAGGGTGACCAGATGTCCCAATTTTATAAGGACAGTCCCAATTTTGGGGTCTTTTTCTTATATAGGCTCCTATTACTCCCCTAACTCCATCCTGATTTTTCAAACTTGCTGTCTAGTCACACTAATGCAAATTAATTAACTAGTGGGAAAAGAGTGAGGCATTATATCATACTATAGACATTTAGTACAGCATCTTGCACCAACCTGGAAGGATATTTAGGAAGTGTGGACTCTAAACAGAATTTACTGAAGCAAGGTCTTGCCATCATTATAAAGAGTAAAGAGTAAAAGGCATCTTCTGCTACACTGGCTGATTAATAGAAGCAGGTCCCTTTAGGAACAAAGACTCTACTTTATATAAATATTTATAATTAATAGAGGCCTTCATCAAACACAAGAAAAGTTAAGTGTTAATACTCACCAGGAACCCTGAAAGTAGATTAATTATTTTCAATGTAATTTGATTTCCAGACAAGGCTAATATATTTTAATAGATCTCTAATTTAGTTCTATTTATTTCTTGATCAGTTTCTGCAAAAACATTAGCAGACTACAATTCTTTTCAGGTCAGCCAGCCTCCTTCCATTTCCTTCAGGCACACTGTTCTCCACCTAGTACATTTGTACTTAAATTAGCCAGCCTAGTGTGAGCAGGGAAACTGACTAATCCTCAGATGTGCCACAAATAAGATGGAAGTTAAGGGCTCCAGCTGAAGGACTGTTGTTGTTTTTTGTTTGTTTGTTTGTTTGTTTTAAACTTCAATGAAAAATCTTAAACTGAAAACTATCTTACCACTGTAAGCCTTCAGATCTGCTTTCCTAAGCCTCTCTGTCATACAGGGACAGGCTCCCCTTGAAATATCTTCTCTTTGAACAACTGGCAACCGGTATTATTTCAGATAAGCCATTTTTCAGTCTGCTTTAACCTCAAAAATTGATTCAGAACACACTTGTAATGTTCTCTCTTTTGCCGTGAATGGTGCCACAGCAAAACTTTGACAACTTCCCTTGTGTTATACAGAGCACAAGTAGCCACTCTGCTTATTGATGGTGGTGTTTATTTGTAACACAGTGGTTCCCACACTCCTCAGCTGAGATCACAGTCCCATTGGGTTAGACCAGAGATAGGCAACCTATAGCACACATGCCAAAAGCGGCACGCGAGCTGATTTTCAGGGGCACTCACATTGCCTAGGTCCTGGCCACCAGTCTAGGGGACTCTACATTTTAATTTAATTTTTTAAAACTTTATTTACTTTACATACAACAATAGTTTAGTTATGTATTACAGACTTATAGAAAGAGACCTTCTAAAAATGTTAAAATGTATTAGTGGCACGCAAAACCTTAAATTAGAGCGAATAAATGAAGACTTGGCACACCACTTGTGAACAGTTACCGACTCCTGTGCTAACACTGCGTACCTATATGTTTTAAGGAAAAGTCCCTGCCACAAAGAACGTCCAAGCTAAACAGACAGTATCATAGACTCAGGGCCAGCTCAAGGCACCAGCTAGCAAGCACGTGCCTGGGGTGGCACTCTGTAAGGGGCGGCATTCCGGATGTGCCTCCTCGCCCTTTGCTCCTCCGGTCCCGCTGTCCCCCCTCCCCCAGCTATGCCACATTAGCCCCCGCCCCCCTGGCTTTTTTTTTCACTTGGGGCAGCAAAAAAGTTAGAGCCGGCCCTGCATGTAATCATAGAAGATCAGGATGCTAGGTAAAACCCAGGATCTCTCATTTCAACCTTCTCAGAACAGGAAAGACGGAGATAGGGCAAATGTGGTCATAGGAACTGCATGTTTTAGGGAGGATGGTACCTTACCTTCTCATAGAGAATGAGACATGGTGTCAGGTTCTAGGTTCCTGCACAGTCACAGAGCTATTCTGCTGACTCACCTTGACAGATAGATCAGTTGGGACTTCAACTCATGAGCGTGACAGGTTGAGTCTGTTGGCGGCAAGAAGGAACTAGGTACACAAGCAGAAAAACAGAGCAAGAAAAGCCAAAACAGAGATGCTGACCAATCAGAGCATAGGAGGGAAAAAGCTGAGCAATACAAAGATATGGCGCTCCCTGGAAGTTGGCACCCAAGACAATGGCCTTGCTCACTCAGCCCTAGAACCAGATATTCACGAGAAGGGGGATAATTGTGGACCTTTCCATTCTGAATACTACTAGATCCAAGTCACAACCCAAGTTTCTTCAAGCTCATTATTCTTGCTGGCCCAAAAGGGTCTTTTCCAATTTTGTAAGAAATCCCTAATAGTTTTGGAACCAAGCTGAACATTTGCTCTGATGTCAAGAATCAGAGGGGTAACTGTGTTAGTCTGGAATTGCAGAAGTGACAAAGAGTCCTGTGGCACCTTAAAGACTAAAGTCTTTAAGGTGCCATTTGCTCTGATGTTTTGTTTGTTTGATGGCAGAACCAAAAGAAACAATAATCAGTACAACTCTCATTCTGGTTTACTTCAAATCCCCTAATCCACACTAACCCTTTCTCCTGATTTGAGGGTAGTTCTTACATGTACATTTTCATACACCCAGCAATTGCAGTCTGAATAGTCTGGCTGCTAGATCTGAGCAAAGAACTACCATGGATAATTATAGGTGACAAATGTCATCCTTGTTACCTTCAGAAAGGATATAATTTTTGCACATTTATTAGTTATTTGAACTGATCTGATGATGAATTGTGGTGAATGATTGGTCTGTATATTGTTCATGAGAAGTTTATTGATATTTGCTCTTCAGAATTCAAGTTACTAGTTAGTTTTGATTGTATATATAGGTCACATGCCAATGTTTCTGTTCTCTGATTGGATGAGGTTTCTGGTATAAATAGTTGAATATTGAATTTGAAGTTACCTTTATACTACGGCTTGTGAAAAATTTCCCACTGAAACTTTTTTTCAACAGAACTGAAACTGGGTTTTCAACTGAAAGAAATCTCTCAAGTTCTGCTTTCTTTGGTAAATTTTAATTTTTATCAAAAAATGCAACACCCCCCCCCCCAAAAAAAATGTTGGTTTTCAGAGCAAAGCAAAACTGTTTTGGCCAAAAACCACTAAATATTTCAATCCTGAAATGCTGTTTTGTAGCCTCATGCTCCTGTTCTCAGTCAGACTCCCCAACCAGATTTCATCTCCATGATTCACTATTACAGTGTGATTGCCATGATGCACCTCCCCTTTTCATCAAAAGAAGAAACCATGGTGCATCATGGGAGGTGTAGTTTGATCAGGGAGCACAATCTCAAGAGAAGAATAAGATGATGAAGCACCCAAACTATTCATCCCATAATGCACCACGGTGGCATTTCAGAATTGAAATATTTCTACTAGGGGCCATATAACTACTGTTTCTACTAGGGGCCATATAACTGTTTATAGATTCATCTATTTATTTTTTTAAGGCCAGGAGGGATAATTAGACCATCTAATCAGAGAGAATTTGACCCAGTTATCCGCATTGTTGATTATATCTTTCCAAATGTCTTTTGTTTTTAATTCTCTGTTCAACACATGGAAAGATTAAAATAAAGCAGGAGAAGTTGGCATAATACTAGCTGGTGTCCACCAAGAAAATGAGAGCAAGTATCGTGCAGTAAACAGTGAAACAGTCACATCATAATTTATAAGTAATAAAAAAACGTTCTAGTGAGGCAACTATAACTTTCTCTCCATTTCAGATGCTGTGAAAAACACAACGTTAATTTTTGCTACAGTTTTTGAAACATGATTGGAAATAAATTCCACAGCACAGTGACAGCTGTGCTTCTCTCTAGCAAATGTGATTGTTTGTTAACAGAAAGAAATGCAATACAGCCACCTATTGGATTGTGCAGAAAGATGCTTGTCTTCTGAATCACCGGGTGTGCCTTTGGTAGACTAGAAAAAACAAGGACTCTGAATTACTTCAGTCTCAGCTTAGTTTATACACGGATGGTGTGGGCATGGGCATATCTGTAACAGTGTGTTTAAAATGGTTGTGTAGTCCTGTTTGTGGCCAGCAACTCCCTGTTGCATGAATATCTGGCAAGATGTCATCTAAGGTAGTAGATAAGAATAATCATTTGATATGAAAAAAGTGGTGATGGTGTTGGGGGGCGGGGAGGAGATACACACCTCAGTATAGACCAGGCCTGCACAACTCGGAAAGCAACGAGGGCCATATTACTGCAAAAAACCCAGCTGTGGGCTGAAAAGTCCCACCCTTGCCCCACCCCCATAAGCTTTCCCCCCATCCTACCGCCTGGCTTGCCCCGCCCCTACTCACCCCCCGCAGGCCGCACAGTGAGCCCATGCAGGCCGCATGTGGCCCCCGGGCCGCATGTTGTGCAGGCCTGGTATAGACTAAAAGCTGGCCTGCTCAAGAATGGTAGGACTTCCGTTCTAATACAGAGACAAGTCAGAATGCCTCACTGGAGACGACAGGGAGATTCACCCTTCCCTCCATTTGACTTCATGATGAGGCTTTATGGCCTCTCGGGGTCAGGGATGCGGAGTACTTACAGCAACGACAGAGCCCCTTCTGTCACTTTAGTGAGCAATCTACACTGCACTGCTACAGCCCTCTGCTTCCAGCACCTTTGTATGCACCCAGTCCCCATTTGGGCCACAGCATAATTTACAGCAACCGCAGAGAGATGGCATGGAAGAGGGTTGGGAGTAGATCTAAGAACCAACCCCTCTCAACACCTTAATCTTATTCTTTTCCACCCACCATATGCCCATTCTACTCAGCAGCCAGAAGAGATGGAGACAAAAGAACTGAGATATCGTCTGTCTTACAACACTTAGTGACTGAGCACCTGACTCCTCTCCTTGTCCGGGTTGCCGAGTGATGCAAGGGGGTGGGGTGGTTGTCGTATCATATGGTGAGGGTGTGTCAGTGTGTGTTGACTGGGGGTTGTGGGCGCCTTCTGCTGATAAAGTTTGCCTACTTCTGCCATGTTCAGTTGTCACTACAGCTTCCAATCTGTACTTTTATGACTTGATCAATGGAAAGACAGCCATGATAACAAATATTTTCGATCTGGCCCGGAGAGTGGTATTTTCAGAAGTGCTCTGTGCTGCCCTATCTCTGCTCCCACTGAGTTGAATCCAGTTTACTTCAACGGGAGAAGAGTTAGGCCAATGTTGAGAGCTTTTGAAAATTTCACCCTAAATCTCTTTAAATAAGGGTAGCTGGATATTAATTGTTTCTAATTTTCAGTCTCTTATTAATTCTAATATGGTTTTAAATTAATATAAATGAATTTTGTTTCTAAATTGTTTCAAATTCTATGTCACACATTCTACCTTAGATCTATATGGAGAACTCCTATGGATTTCAATAAAAGTTGCATGCCAGGTGTATGGTCCAGTCATTGTCAAAGTGAGGGAAAATGTTTGAGATATAAGGTGTTTGAATCGTGGGTCATATTAAATAGTAAATAAAGAAAAGTACAATTGATCATCACGAATGATTGTTTGCATGTACTTGTGGTTGTGGGGTTTTACTGTGGAAATTTTAAGCATGTGATTAGTTCAGCAAAAATATTTGGAATGTTTACAAACAAATACTAGGTATTTGAGGACGGCATTCCCTGTGCTAATGATAAGCTTTTGCACTTTGTAGTCTTAATTATTTTTCCTCTGAATAAATTGCTTCGGGCTATGCCTGCTTTTGCATATGAAGATGGACAGGCCAAATACGGTTTATAATTGCCCTATGAATTATTGTAGTCAGATTAAGATTGTATCTAAAAGGCAATGGTTAAACTGACAGTGCTGCTGGGAAAACAAGCATAGCACCTGCGGTGAGGAAGCTAATTAGCTGCTAAAGAACCTTGCTGTCAGCTGATTTTCCTCCGGCCCTACCCAGAGAGTCAGTGACTTTGGAAAGTTACAAAAGTCTTAAGTGTACCTAGGAAGAATTTTTTAATTGCATATCCCCCAACCCCTACCAGAGAATCAAAAAAACCTCTTTGAAATGATCACATAACCCTTGATATGTCAAATACACCCCAATGCAGATTAGAAGGAAATCGCTGCCTCAGTTTGTGAATAAGGAATTCAATTTAAAACGTTGCATATGCTCAGCATATAAGAGTATTTGAATTAGAGAAATGACAATGTCCCACTTGTTACTAATAGATCTACCCTGAACGCAGATCTCAGACAGAAGACAGACAAAGGTTGTGCAGCTGCAGGAGGTGGACTGACAGGCACTTGCTGACCTAGCTTGTGTGTTGCTTTTAAGAGAAATAGACCTTTCTGCCATGTAAGCTTTCATTTTTCTTCCTTCAATCAGCAACACTAAAGAAGGTCCAGACTAGTTATGATTTTATATTAAGCTTAATTTAAACTTCAGAACTCTCCCATTATTAATTTATGAGGTCTGTTTTAAAAAAAGAAAACAACCTGATTTTGAAACTGCTGACTCTTTCCGTTTGGGAATATTTCCTGCCAGAGGCTCCTATGAGAAGAGAAATCAGGTCTTTTCTCAGAGAAGGCTGAGGATCTTATCCTGCAAACACTTACGCACCCACATAACTTTAATCTCAGCAGCAGTCTGGAGTGACAAATGTAAAGTAGGAGAGAGAGGCCAGTCTCTGTTAAAAGCAAGGGAACCACAGAACCCTCCTTCTAAAACAGATGTGTGGTAGCTAAAATAAGCCAAGGAGAGCACAGGGAGAGCTGTATTGACCTTGAGGATGCTAGGTATTATAACAAAAGGAGTCATTAGTACTAACCAAAGTAGTTTAGTACTGATGACTGGACAGGACAGCTTCTCTCGGCAGCATAGTTAATCCACCTCCCCAAGAGGCGGTACCTGTGTCAGCAGGAGAAGTGCTCCCATTGACACAGGACTGTTAGTATAATTACATTGATCGGGGTATTGATTTTTTTTTTACGCTCTGTTGTAAGAAAAACTCTTAATACTCTGAAAAGATTCTCCAGTGACTTTTTTCACTTTAGGCCCTGCTAATGAACCTTTCTAGGCCTTGCTTTTTGACCAAGAATACCAGGTAGAGAAAGGCCTTGTCTTCACTGCTTACAAAGGTATTTTTCGTCCTAAATGGATACAAGGCTCTTGCAGAGTTTACCTTGAGGTAGCTAGGTAAGGTTAGAATTTATATCCCCGTCTGACCTCACCTAGTTCACCTTGTACAACTACTCAGTGTAACTACTGAGCTTTGTCTCACTGTGTTTATATAGTGGCATAGCTCATACATGTTAGTTACCTCACAGTAAAAAACACGTTAAGTGAAGCCTTTTAGCCCCAAGTGGCATGTATTAAGGATCAAAGACTCATGTACCTCTCCCAGGAAGGACTTCATGAATTTCCTAGGGTGACCAGTCAGTAAGTGTGAAAAATCGGGACAGGGAGTGGGGGGTAATAGGAGACTATATAAGAAAAAGACCCCAAAATTGGGACTGTCCCTATAAAATTAGGACATCTGGTCACCCTAGAATTTCCTCAAATCCTGTTCAGATACCAGAGGATCTTTGTTCAAACTAATTAACAAAAAAAGAAAAATTATCACATCTTAAGTATATAGAATGGTAGAGCTAAAAGGAACCGCAAGGGTCATCTACTCTAAGCCCCTGCAAGACGCAGTATTTATTGTGTCTAAACTGTCCAAGACACATGGCTATCCAGCCTCATTTTGAAAACCTCCAGTGAAGAAGCTTCCACAATCTCTTGAGGCATCTGTTCCATTGTCCTACTGTTTTTACAGTTAAGAAGTTTTTCCTAAGATTTAAATCTGCTGTGCTGTAGTTTGAACCCACGGCCCCTTGTCCTGCCCTCTGTAGCAAAAGAGAACAACTTTTCTTTCTTTCTTTTTTATGGCAGTCTTTCAGGTATCTAAAGACCGCTGTCATATCCCTCACTTAATCTCTTTTCCAAACTGAACATACCCAGTTCCTTCAGCCTTTGCTCATGTGGCATATGAAATCAGATTTAGCCACAACTCAGTTAAAGGAAATCTAGACTAATACAAACTTAAATGTTCATGAAAGATAGAGAACAAATGTCTTTTGCATCAACCTGAGTCCCAATGATTTGTCCCCATCAGAAAAACTCCCCGACTAGCAAATACCCTTCAAATAAAGGTGTTAACTTGCATGATCAAATACATTAGAGAGCCCTTGCAGTGGGCTAGTGGAGCAACCATAATATTTCTGGAGGGACATTTGTTTTGTGAAGAAGACTAATCTCTCATCTTCTGCACAAAAAAGCTTCTTTGCTTTCTCCAGGCTAAATGGGCAGTTATATGTTTCTATTTTATTCACTATTACGTGGGAATCTGCTATTGTTTCTGAGACGTAGACCCGTTTAGACTGTAACAAAAAGTGCACATCCACTTCTCTGCCTCCTCCACACCATTAATTGATCCTCCATTGAATCAGACACAATTAACAAGTTAATAGCTCTTGATGCCTCAACTCAAATTAGGAATCTCTGCATGGCAGGGTGACAGCCTCTTTAAGCTAAAGTGTCAAGCCTGAAGGTGCATAATGGTTCTTTAAAGAGACAGGGATCATATTTTCCTGTGATTGTTTTAACCATTTCTAGTCTTTATCAGATGAAGCATCATCTCTCTCCTTTCCTATGACCCTAGGTCTCCCCAACCCACTGTTCACTATTAACAAAGAATCCTGTCTGGTGATGGCATGAAAAGATATTTCATTAATTTCAGTTCTATTCCAGTAGTACCTAGAATTTGCTGGTTATTTTGGTATATCCCAGCTATTAATATTCATTGACACCTCTAGCTGTTTTATGCTTCCCTAAATTGGAAGGATCATTCATGTCCATGTTGTTAAAAATATGTGTATGTGCACGCTTCCCTGGGATTTTTCTCTTTAAGTATCTGCCCTAATTGTCCATGCCCCATTTAAGTCACCTCAATTACACATGTAAAATAGGTGCCTATAGCTCAGCAGGAAACAGCTGTCCCAGCCTGTGTGGTTTAAAATATATAAGGTGTCAAGTCTCATTGTACATCAGGATGAACAAAAAACCTTTTGAAATTTTTTTACAAAAAACAAGAGAGAAACACTCACCAGAAGAGCCAATAGCCTGGTAATTAGGTCACTGAGCTGAAAAGCTTGGATCAAATCAGGGACTTGAATTTCTGTATCCCACATCCTACGTGAGTATCTTAACTACCAGTCGCTCTCTCTTGTTGTGGGTTTAACCAGAAATTCCACCTGGGCCTGAAAAACCTTTCCAATTAAAGCTTTGTCGAAACCGATACATTCCTGTATAAAGGTTAGATTTTGACAAATCTGCTTTTTTCAATGAAAAAATAGTTTGTTAAGAAATTCCCGATGAGCCTTGTAGGTGTCAGAACGATAGGCAGTTATCATGAGCATGTAATCACACCCATACAAAATGGGAAATGACTGCTTAGGAAGGAATACGGCGGAAAAGGATCTGGGGGTCATAGTGGACCACCTAGTGGACCCACAAGCTAAATACGAGTCAACAGTGTAACACTGTTGCAAAAAAAGTGACCACCATTCTGGGATGTATTAGCAGGAGTGTTGTAAGTAAGACACAAGAAGTAATTCTTCCACTCTACTCCATGCTAATTAGGCCTCAACTGGAGTATTGTGTCCAGTTCTGGGCACCACACTTCAGGAAAGATGTGGACAAATTGGAGAAAGTCCAGAGAAGAGCAACAAAAATTATTAAAAGTCGAGACAACATGACCTCTAAAGGAAGACTGAAAAAAATTGGGTCTGTTTAGTCTGGAAAAGAGAAGAGTGAAAGGGGACAGAATAACAGTTTTCAAGTACATGAAAGGTTGTTACATGGAGAAGGGAGAATAATTGTTCTTCTTAGCCTCTGAAGATAGAAGAAGAAGAAATGGGTTTAAATTGCAGCAAGAGAGGTTTAGGCTGGACATTAGGAAAAACTTCCTAACTGTCAGGGTGATTAAGCACTGGAATAAATTGCCTAGGGAGGTTGTGGAATCTCTGTCATTGGAGATTTATAAGAGCAGATTAGACAAACACCTGTCAGGGATGCTTTAGATAATAGTCCTGCCATGAGTGCAGAGGACTGGACTAGATGACCTCTTGAGGGCCCTTTAATGATTACATTAATAGTATAAAGAGTGACCATCGTCGTAATTGTGAGAGACATGAGCTTCAACCCCCAAAACTATTAGGAAGACAGACGTAGCAGGTAATGTTTTGGTAAAAGTTTTTTGCTAGTTCAAAGAACTTGGTCCAACAGAAGATAAACCTCACTACCTTGTCTCAAGCATAGGTAAGACAATATTCATACAGATCTCTGGTTTAGATCTATTTCTCAGGGTGGAGGGATAGGCCTGTAACTTGAAAGGGGTGCACCTGGGGGACAAGTAAAAGGTCTTGGAAGGCACAGCCTACTCAGAAACTGGTCCTGTCCACCACAGTAATGGCTTTAATTTGAACTACAAACATTGATAAGAAACCACATAGAATGACAGTTGGTCTTAGCATAATGCTTGCAAACATGATTAGTTTTATGACAATCTTGGCAGTTTGCCCCCGATTGTATCCATAACTCTGGAAGTGAAATGTGAAGCATTCATTTTGGGATACATTAGTGATACCTTACTATAAGAAGCATTCAGCCAGACAATGGTTTGGCCTAAGGTTTTTGTTAACTTTCAAGATCATCAGTAATTTATGATTAAACTTTTAACAGTTTGGGGAACATCTCAGTAAATAAATGTGTACAGTTAAATATCTAGGATTAAATCCATGTCTAGCCATACTCTATAATACGACATGGGACAGAGCAGAAATTAAAACACAAAGGTACATGTTTGTTCTGTGGCTATGTCCCCAGACCACTTAACACACCGATATTCAAATAAGAAAATACCACAGGTTTGCAAGCCCCGTAATGTCTGGTTTTACAGACGCACTGCAGTCCAAAGAAATTGTTAGTCATCAAATCTCACTGCATGCAAAGAGGCAAGTGCACAGCTCCCCCAGTAGCCCAGTGCTAGGTTTAATCAGTAATAGTAACGGTAAAGAATAGTAATTAGAATTGCTCTAGTAACTAGAGCATCCAGTGGCCAATCATTCACTCCAGTGCTGCTCTAAGATAATAGTGCACGCTCACTCCATTTGCAAGGTAGATTAAAATCATCTAACCCATCTCTGAGCTTACATCATATTCTTTGGAGGCCATCCCAGTCTGCCCTCTCATTAAGGGTAACACCTGCCTGTATTTGGAACCGTGGTAATGCTGCCGTTAGAGCAACTGCAAATGTCTGACATGGAAAGGAACTTGATTCTCAGTTATATGAAAGCCAAATGACTTTGGCAGCATGAAGGAGCCTAAAGGAAATTGGAAATGGCATGCTGAGAATATTCCCTGTGCAGAGAGCTTCTCAGCTGGCAGGGAATTAGTGTAAGGGTTCTAATGTAGCCCTTCTCCAGTCCCCGGCATAGGGAGCTTGTTGGCGACAGGAAGAACACATGACCAGATTGCATTAAATTAAGGCTGCCCTAACTTAGATAGGGAGCTGGGCCACCCCACTGAATGGCCTTCCAATACAGTTGGCTTAAAACCCTCTCTGCCCACCCCTGAACCCATAGTTTGAGAACCGCTGCTCTATTTCCCTTTCCAGCCAGGTCCATCCACAAGCTTCCTTCTCCAGCTAGATTTCCTGTCCTTCAGTCACACTCCCACACTGCACCCTCATCCCCTCTCAGCTTGCTTCTTCCACTTAATGCTTCACACAACAAACCAGGCACGTATGACCCACCCTTATGTGAATAGGCTAGAGCAAGATTATATCTATGTCAATGACATGCTACGGGAACGCTGAAAGACAGAAGAGAGAAATGGGGAGGGGAGGAAGGGAAGAGACATTTGAGGAGCTCTACCAGGGAAACACGTGGATCAAGGAATTTGCCCACTTTTGACCCTTTGATCCTCACACTTGTCCCTGTTATTTTTTCCATTCTCTCATACAATTATTTGAGTCCCGGCCCCAGTGGATCCTCCCCATAGGCTGCAGGAGAATCCTTTAGCAATTTTCTGTTCCACAAAATAATTCAAGATTTTAACTTTTCATCCATGTTGGAATTCCCTGTGGGATGGAAACTTTGTTTCCAACTATCTCTTCTCTTTGGGATAGGCTTATTCTCCACCCCCACCCCACCCCAATCCGTGAACTCAGGGGCCTGAGCAGACTCTTTTCAAACTGATTTGAGTCTGATCTTAGATTCAAATGAAAGAGAGGATCAAGTTTTTTCTCTTCTGGTGTATTTACATATTCCTTGGCTCTGGTCTCAAAGCACCAAGTGCAACAGAAATCTGCTTTTAAGCATCCTCCATTTAACTCAGCAAGAAAATGTGATAGCCGCAAAGTTCAGCAGTGGGGCCCATCTATGCCTGATGATTCATTTTATGGAATTTTCTGTAGAGCATCACTTAGCTCTTCGGCACTTAATTTCCTTTTTTGCACTGGCTGCGATTACTTGAGGTGAGCTATTACGCGGTACATGACTAGCATTGCAATGAGTAAGTTCAGGGATACAGGTATTTGCATAAAAGTCCTGGAGTGCTGTGCATATCGCTTCCTCTTTTATAGAGAGAGCAGCTTCACTGTGCTGCTAGCAAGGAATGACTTGAAATGCAAACTTCACTTTTCTCTGAAAGAATAAAAATATCAAGCTGTGATGATTAGTGCAGGAGAGGAGTTCTCATGACTCCATTGGTACTGTTTTCTGAATTTTGCTCTTTCACTCTTGGTAATAAGATCTTGAACATTAAATTGCATTTAGGCATTAGCCAGCCCTTTGCAACTTTCTCTATGAAGCAGCTCAGGCCGTTAGTAAACTGGCGTATCCAATATGTGGTTCACATGGGGCACACAAAGTCCTATCATATGGCCAGTGACTTCTTATTACAGTTCATTTCTTCTCTGTAATAATGGCATTCTAAGTTTAAAGTCAGTTCTCACGTATAATATTTTTTTTCTAACTCCTGGCCCTGCAAACTCATGACAGGTTCTGACAAGTAAGTGAGGTTGTTTCTATCTTGTGCAGCCACAGTAATGTATTGATACTGCAGGCCAGACTGCACCCTCGGTGATATCTTTGCCCCCTCTGTGGCAGCACAGGTGAAAGTGATTGGAAATTATTAAAAATTCAGAAGTACAGGATGGAGTAGAATCCTGCTCATTCCCTCTTTGCAGCGTTGCCTCTGCAGGGCTGAGTAAAATTAAGCAAACATTTGTTTTTCACACTAAAATTACCAAATGTGACTCTGAATACACATAGGAGGAAGATGCAACTTTTACACAATCACTTTTCAAAATGGAACCACCCTTCAACAAATCGGGGCACATCAAAGAGATTTCAAGTCCCAAAATGCACTGCTCTATCGCAATCTGAATAGTTGTCTATATTGGTTGCTTGCAACATAACATGTAGGATTGCTGTAAACTATTCAGTACTCCACCTGCGGCCAATTGGTGAAGCTGTTCTGACCAAAATAAAACGGTGCATGCTGAAAAACCAAGTCTCTGTAAATCTCAGCCTCATATTAAATATGCCCACTAGGACAGAGTCTTGATGCTCAGTTTCTCCGTAAGTTTGTTTCAGTAACACTCCCATAATGCTCAATTTCTTCACAAAATATCATCAGTTTATTCCTCTTTCCTATATCCTGATGCTGTAAAATGGCAAGGGATTTCATCCTTGTTATGTTTCCATGCAAAGAGAGCAAATCAAATCTCCAGTCTAAAATGAATCACTCTAAGTTAAGGAAACAAGAGAAAACAAAAGCACAGCGTCCATGAGAACACATGGTGTGTCTGTGTCCTCTGTATCAGACCTAAGTGACACTGAGAATAAAATGTAGCTAGATACTGTTCTTGCAGATTCAAAGGTACAGTACACAAAATGCAGAGGCAAAGTAGCATCAATTTACATCCACCACTGCTATAATTTGGTTTTGTCGGATGTGATTTGATGAGATGTCCCTGAAACTTTAAGGGGTTATTTTATATAAACTGTTGTAAGTAGCAGGGTGGATCTTTAGTTCCCCAACCTCCTGTTGCAAGTATGGAGCCCAGCTGCTTGTTGCTGTCAACCCTAGCACTCCGTATTCTTAGGGTTAGTCTTGAAAACATATCTTCATAAGCAAGGGCATAGATGCTTTCTTAGGGCATGGTTACACTTACAGGTTTATAGCGGTATTGGTTATAGCTGTCTTCATATACAGCTATAGGGATAGCGCTAAAGCATGATCACACTGATACCTGCCAGCGGTGTAGCGTGGCCACATTTCCAGCACTTGCAACGGCACAGGAGTGGTGCATTATGGGCAGCTATCCCAGCATTCAGCTGGGTGCAACGTGCTTTTCAAACGAGGGGGGTGAGGGGGAACGTGTTGTGTGTATGCGGAGGGAGAGAGTTCGTCCTTCTGAGAGCCTGTCAGTAAGCGTTCTTTGACAGAGAAGACTAGGCAGGCTTTGTATTTCAGACAGGATCCCTCCCTAAACATTTGCATTGCTTATCTTTCGAGTTAAGAGAGAGATTCTGAAAACATACTTCCACATTGTCAATTGCCTTAAATGGCTCGGGGCGTCCCCAGAGATCACTTTTTGCGCTATCTGTGTTAATAGTCATTCACACTTGAGATAAGATGGAACACAGAATACGCAATAGCTGTTAATCCTCTGGGAAGGGAGGATTACCAACAGCGGTATAACTGTGGGTTTATAGCGGTCTACATGCCTCGCCAGTCTGGACGGGGAGTAAGTTATAGCGCTCCTGGAGGCTTTACAGCGCTATAAAGTGCCAGTATAACCAAGGCCTTAGTAAAAGATGAGAAACTCATGTATGGGGCTAAAGATTCTGTTAACAAGGGACTCACATAAATCCCCTATAGCTCATCCATGCTTTGCACTTCAAAAATAAAGCACTGGGGAGAGATGGTCCTTTCTCTGAGATCAGAGGAGTTATAACATCATGATAAGGTTTTTTAATTGCTGCTTTCATTTGACGGTGCTGTGGGTTTCCCAGAACTTCTGAAAATCAAGCCAGTAGTAATTGCAAAGGACTGGATTGTGGGTCTAGGTGCCAAACATTCAAGTTGAAAAATGCTGGCGATAATATATATCTTAAATGTTTAAATATTTTAAACATCTTAAGTATTTCCCTTGTTGCCAGAAGGATCAGCAGTCTCAAAAAAAAAGGAGGAAATGGAAAGATGCTTAATTTCTGGCAATGACATGGGAAAAAACTCTGGATAGACCAAAAGGAAGAGAAATAAAACTTTCAGTTAGAGCTCTTTTCTGCAAGCTTTGGTTAATCATCACACACAAAAAAATAACACAAAAAATCAATACTTCATCGGAGTCTTCATCAGAAGAGTTTATGTTGCTTGTCACGCCAGCGCTGTTGCCATGGAGGCTTTGCATGTCTCTAAACACAAATAGCTACCCTACAGTAATGTATTATACATGCTTATGGCCGTCAGAGGTCAGTATAGCCTCAGCAATCTTTACATTTTTACAGTATTTATTCTCTATCCTGAAGAAGAGCTCTGTGCAGCTTGAACTCGCTTGTCTTTCACCAACGGAAGTTGGTCGGGTAAAAGATATTCCCTCACCCACCTTGGCTCTGTTTTTATAACAGTTTAACATTTGAAAGCAAAACAATACTGAATATCCATGATAAATGTAAACTAAACAAAGACATGCCTTGGGCTTGACAAAAATAAAGATGGGGTTGTATGTTGCTGTCACTTAGCTTCAATCAATGAAAAAATTCCCTTTAATGTTTGTCATAAGAGCATACATGAGCAATTCCCATGGGATCTCCACTGGCTGACTAGCCACTTCTAGGCCCACTTCATGGTTATAGATCTCCAGGCTCCATTAAGCTCCGCTGTACCATTCCTGTAATTGATTATAAGGTTTAAACTCCCAAAGGTGGGCAGCAGGAGAGTCAATGAAGAACCCATGGCTCTGGAATATGAGGTTTCAGTGCCCTGTTCAAACCAAGGTCTGGTCAGCTGACAGAAGAGCTCTTTGGCCAGTATTTTGATAGATCTTTGTTATAAGAGAGAATGCAGTTTGCTAGTAAGCAATAGCTTCTCTTATAGTCTGCTGATCTGTAACTGATTTTATTTTACTGTCTTAATTCCAGACACCTCAACACAGAAATGTCTAATTTGTTAAAAACTGCTGCTGAAAGAGTACAGCTGGATCTTTAATGGCAGACAAATCAAGTTCAGAGTTTATTTTTTCACTCCAGTGTTTAATTCTACTTCCTTACCATGATCGCAAGACACATATACAGATATTAGATCTGAATGGAACATTTTTGACAACATTTTCTGGCTTAAAAACTCTCACCAGACTGGTGATTAGGGCAATGGTCAGGAACGTCGAAGACAGCAGTTCATATCCCTCCTCAGCCTGATTCAGAGTAATCGAGAATAAAAAAAGAATATGTCTGGTCTGAGCCAGGTTCAAATCCCTGTTCTTCCTGAGTCTCCCCCGCGTCAGTGCCCTAACAGCCCAGCTATCAAATATGAGCGTGCTCTCTTGAGACATAACCAGAACCATAAATCTCAGCTCTTACTCTGAATTTGATGCAATTTCATTTTCGCAAAAAAGGTTGAAACATTGTTCCAAAGAGTAACCAAAACAAATTTTGAAACCCCTAAAAGTTGTTGCAAAATAGCACTGTCATTCTTCGGACATGCAACATACCACCTATATGCAATTAAAGCTGTAGAAAAAAAATAAATTAAAAATAAACAATTCAATATATTCAGTCTCTGAGGGAACAATATTAAAATTCAGCTTCAAACCCTACGTATTAGTACAAAAGGCTATGCCCCACAGTGTTGCCAACTCTTCAAATTTATGGCTCCCACAATACTTGTTGTTTATCATAAAGCCCCAGCTCCTGCAGTCATCTGTTTATGCGAAAATCTCAGATTTTGTTTCAAAAAAGTTTCTGCCCCTTGGTTGTGGAGAAAAATTTGAAAATGCAATCAAGAGTATTTCAGAGAATCCTATGACTGCAGGAGCTGGGTCTTTAAGAAAAACACCAACTAGCATGAGACTCAAAATAAAATTGTGAGAGCTGGAAATGCTGAATAGGGGAAGAAGAAGCCCTATGTGACTCATAGGTGAATACGAAGAATGAGGAGTCCTTGTGGCACCTTACAGACTAACCAATTTATTTGGGCATAAGCTTTCGTGGGCTAGAACCCACTTCATCAGATGCATGGAGTGAAACATACAGTAGGAAGACAGAGAGAGAGAGAGTCCCACTCTATACATCTGATGAAGTGGGTTCTAGCCCATGAAAGCTTATGCCCAAATAAATTGGTTAGTCTCTAAGGTGCCACAAGTATTCCTCATTCTTTTTGCAGATACAGACTAACACGGCTACTACTCTGAAATAGGCAAGTACAGTTGCTAAAGAATGGTTAAGAACAGAAGAACAGCCATACTGGGTCAGACCAAAGGTCCATCTAGCCCAGTAACCTGTCTTCTGACAGTGGCCAATGCCAGGTGCCTCAGAGGGAATGAACAGAACGGGTAATCATCAAGTGATCCATCCCCCTGTTGCCCTTTGGTGCTTAGTAGCACCAAACCTCTCTGAAGTTTCCGGGAAATGGTCACAATCCTAGGAGATGTCTTAGGAGATGCGAGGAGCTGATCAAATAGATCACATCAGTGTCAATCGATGTTAGCCCCATGGCCTGCCCTGAGGCTCTGAGCACAGTGCCAGGATGAGGAGTCTCACCACCCTGAGTTCTATTACATCAGCGAGAGGGAAGCTCTGCTCTTTATGGATATTAGTTAGGTCTCACACCATTTGTGTGAGGTAGAAAAAATATTATTACCCTCATTTTACAGATGGACTAATGGACATACAGAGAAAACAAGCAACTCGGAGGTCCTACGAAGCCTATGACAAAGCTGGTATTAGAAATCTCTTTGTAAGGACCAGCAGTTCCCCAGTTTCAACCAGGAGTTCAGTTAGCTCCCCCACATGACCATGTTCCCATGGGGTGGCCATTATTTTTGATTCTCATGAACCCTTTGGGGCTGCATTTATGGCCTTGCAAAATTCTTAAGCTCCACAGCTCTGTAGAGTTCCTAAGTGAGGCAGGAGAATCAGGCCCTGGGTTCCATGAGCACATAGGCAATCAGTTGTTAGTGTCACTGACACAGGAATGTTGTGTGATTGCAAATGGGGACATGGGAGATTAGAAACAGAGATTGCCCATCAGGCACTGTGTCTGTTAAGAGGTGGATCACATTACAAAATAAATTAGCCCCTGCACTAGCCATATATCTACTCCACCCTGGCACCCCCCACAGGAAAACTACTGACACCTTCTGGGCTAAATTAATTCCTGGTATGATTCAACTAAGCTACTCTGGAAAAGACCTTTGCCTTCTGTGCCTTAGTTATGCCACCTGCAAAATGGGGTTAATCCTGTTCACACACCTTCCCAGACGCAGTGAGATCTATTATCATTTAATTAGTATGACATCTAAAGGTGTGTTGGACACTTTACAAAGACGTGAAGAGGGTCCCTGCCAAGAAGATCTTAGATAACACAGAGACAAAGGAATGGGGAGCGGATATGATCCATATAAACACACACAATTTATGTCTTATCTCTAGCCCACTTCCTCTTACCTCACGCCCTGCAGCCCATAATCATTACCTAATTTATATTAAT
This sequence comes from Dermatemys mawii, assembly GCA_007922305.1. Classification (NCBI taxonomy): domain Eukaryota; kingdom Metazoa; phylum Chordata; order Testudines; family Dermatemydidae; genus Dermatemys; species Dermatemys mawii. The sequence continues at coordinate 6,851,686 of ML677359.1, forward strand.
AATCCTAATTCCTAGCCTCACCTCTCTTACCCACTGCTTACAACCATTGCTATTTCTGGGCTAGATCAAGCTTGTGCTAGTGTGTATGGGCCAGGGCTCAGGAAGACTTCTTCCTGTTTTCTGCTCCATATGGAAGGGCCAGGCACAGTTAGAGTGGAGCAGTACAAAAACGTCTCCCTGCAGTTGACCCCAGGAGTACAGGCCCCACCTAGCCTGCCCGCTCCACACAGGGCTGTGGTGAAGTAGGAAGTATGATCTTCAGCTATGGTGCAGAATGCACAGTGTTCCTTGAATCGTGGAGACCTCAAGATAAGGATTGTGCCTCCTGTTTCCTTCTCAGTGATGCATCTGTGTTCAGTGGGAGAAAAAATCCTACAAGACGTCAGTGATGGCTTCTGAGCTCATATCTTGACGTCGAGAGAGTCACTGCTGATTTACACTGGTAAAAGACAGATCCAAACTGATGGATTCCCTAATGGCCTTGAGACGATGGCTAAAATTTCCCAAGGAGCATAAAGGAGCTCGGAATTTCTCCTTGAAAGCCTGAGGCCAGGTCGACAGTAGGAATGGGTCACTGGTACAGCTATACCAGCAAACTCTCCTGCTGTTGACGCAGCTCATAGCAACAAAAAAGTGCTTTTGCCTGTACAATTCAGCAAACATAATCATTATACCAACAAGAGTCCTGTGGCACCTTAAAGACTAACAAAAATATTGAAACATAAGCTTTCATGGGCTAATACCCACTTTGTTGGATGCAGCATCCAGACGAAGTGGGTATTAGCCCACTAACGCTTATGCTTCAATATTTTTGTTAGTCTTTAAGGTGCCACAGGACTCTTTGTCGCTTCTGCAGATCCAGACTAACAGGGGCTACCTCTCTGATTCTATACCAACAAAAGCACTCATACCAGTACTCTAGGGCTTTAGCCAGTAAAAAACAATACAATAAAATAAAACCCCTAATTGACCTAGTATTCTGGCAAAAGTCTCTAGTGTAGCCTGGCCTGACACAAGGTCTACATTAAAAAGCTTTGTCAGCATAGCTATGTCGGTCAGTGGTATGTGAAGTCATATCTGTAAAGTTAATGTACAGTTACACACAGGCTTAAAACTTTGCTGGATTGGAATGGTAGACTGCAATGCTGTTGAATAAACTGAACAAACATGGAGAAAGAATGCAAAGTACCACTGAAAAACACCTAGTTAGTCTCTAAAGGTGCCACAAGTACTCCTCGTTCTTTTTACCTCATGCAGTATTAACTTAAACTGTCTGACTCCCTATAGCATTAATAAACCTGTCTCCTTTTCTTTTCCATTCAGTAAGGAATGGCGTCCCTAGCCTGTGTTTGTCAGACGGGGGTGATGGATGGCAGGAGAGAGATCACTTGATCATTACCCATTAGATTCACTCATTCTGGGGCACCTGGCATTGGCCACTGTCAGTAGACAGGATACTGGGCTGGATGGACCTTTGGGCTGACCCAGTATGGCCATTCTTATGTTACGTTCTAATGGGCTATGGGAGGCTAGTCATTAGATTTTAGCCTCACTAGTTGCTTTCTGTCTAAACTGCTGGGTCATCTCTAACTTTTCTCCAAACATCTAACTGGCATTTTATCTTCTAATCCAACTAGAGTTAGATTTAAATCAAAACATGCAAGGAAGTAACCCCAAGCATTTAGATCCAGGTGCAAACTTTTGTGTCTCACACTCCACCTTGTATCAACCCCTATAAAGTCTCAAAAGGAGCAGGAGCAATTTTATCATTAATTGAGAAAGTTTATTTCCTAGAAGAGGCTACATATCTCAGTAACTCAGCCACCAAAGAATGTTCATGGACATTCATGCATTTCCATATATACCATAAAATACAAGTGTCCTTAGGCTATTTCTGTAGCCATTGTTGCATTTATATCTAAGGCCCTGTCTACGCTGGCAAGTTTCTGCGCAGTAAAGTGAATTGTTGGGGACACGAGGGTTGCAGAAAGCAGGCTTGTGTCTGTATGATGCTCATACCACCACATCCCTAGTCTGAGTGGCAGAACAGGGCGTTGATTGACTCCCTCACTTCATGGGAATCTCCCTCAGAGATCTCCACAAAACTCTCATGGAGATACTGGGCAATCCACTGCTGCAGGTCCTGCAGAGCTCTTTTGTTTTACCCTTAATGGGGCAAGACTTTCCCTTGCCACTCTGCCATCATGGGGAGGGGACCATTGCTGCACTCAGGCAAGCCACATAAGGGTCAGGACAGAAGCCATAGTCTTGGAGAAGACCCTTACTTGACTTCCTGCTCAACCTCAATAGTGAGATATCTTCCATAATGAACACAGCCTGTGGAAAATGTGGGGACAGGAATGATTATAAGCCCCACCCCTCCGCACAGTGTTGGCTCTCCCCAAAAGCCACATGCCCTATTTACAGTGCGGTCCTAGAACATTGATTTCCTCTGCCCCTGCAGTTACTCACCATTTTGGGGGTCTTGTGGCTCACGTGTGCTTGCCTGGAGTCAGCCAGTTAGTGACAGGTATGTGAACAGCGGCTGTGTTTTAAATCAGTGGCCTGTGTGTTGCAAACAACACTGCTTCTGTCAAATGTTGCATTTTGGTTTCACAGATACGATCTTGGGAGCCCAGCCTCCCTCTTTGTTATCGCCGGCTGAATGATGGGGCAGCTCTCATTCTCGTGTTCTTGGGCCGCAGGGCTGGAGTGAGCTCATTACACAGTCCTCTGAATGTGGCTTTCTACAGCCGCTGCTCATCAGCCCAGACATGCATCACAATGTGATCCCACCACTCAGTGCTTTTTTCCCGAGCCCAGAAGTGGCGTTCCTCTGTGGTCAGCACCCCCATGAATGCCACAGGCAATCTCATGTCGTAGCTACTACACATGGCGCAATCCATGTCAAAGTGCTCTTGCCTTTGTAGTTTAAGGAATAACTCCACTGCCACTCGTGACGCGTTAGTGAGAGCAAGCAGCATATTGGTCAGCAGCACAGGATCCATTCTTGCAGACTGAAGAGGCAGAGCAGAGCATGCAGTACACAAACTTGACAGATGGTGCCAAATGTGGACGGAAGCACAGGGATTTCTGGGCTGCGAAGCAATGCATCATGGGGCATTGGGACAGGACTCAGGATGCCCCACAACCCCCTCCACCTTCCCACAACTCTTAGTGGCAGAAGAAGAGATGCTCTGTGGAATAGCTGACCAGAGTGCACCACTCCAATACCGCTGCAAGTGCCACAAGTGCGAACACACTATTGTGCAGGCAGCTAACAGTGCAAACACACAATAGCGGTTTCCCTTCAGCGCTCTCTGAGTGGTGCTATAACTCTGCCAATGTAGACATACCCTTGGAAGCTGCCAAGTAAAGAAAACTCCTCTCTAATTCCCTCATCCATCCAGCCATCCTGGTATTTATACCATGATTACGAGTTTGGCATCTTTATTTCCCCCTTATCTAAGGGGAAAAAAATCAAACAAAAATAGAAAATTATCTCAGAGTCATCTTGAAACAGCTGCCTTTCCCTTTAAAGATAAGGCCCTGATCTTTAAGCGAGGGGTTTGCCCGCATAAAGCTATGCCCACACAAAACTTACTGCAGGACCTAAATAGCTAACTGACACAGCCCTAGAAGACAGCCAACCAAGCTCTTGAAAAAACCATAAACACCAGTGTTGGAGCATACAAACCCCTCACACGAGGCCAAGCCAGGAAGGAATTAATGGTCTGTCCCAGAGCCTCTGGAGACACCGTTCCACCTAACACACCTGGCTGAATTGTCCAGCTTGGTGGGAAGTTATTCCAGATGTAATCAATAATCAGGAAGGAACAGGATATAAAGAAAGAAAGCAAGTCTATGAGGAGGCGGCGCTGACTAAGGCAATATTAATTTCCAGAACACGTGGTGTGGACTTGGAATCTACAGCCAGCAGGTGAAACAAGGGACTACCTTGGTTAGCAAAGGCATTGGATTGTTTGACTGCTTGGGGAGTGGGTGAGACTGCCCATGTCTCTCTGAAGACAGGAAAGGCCTAGACACTGACTGGAACTGACCCAGCCCATACCTAACTCTTGCGGTAGTATCTGATGATTAGTTTGTTTTATGCAGACGTCGTTTTTCTCTCAGCACCACGTAGGCATATTCCCTTCTTTTCACACTTCCCTAGTTAAAATTTCTCTGGTGTGATAACTTAACAGCTCCCTATTACCAAGACTTCCTATCAAAATGAAACAGGAAAAAATACAATCATCAGCAAACAAGATGCCCATGGCAGTGAGTCAGCTGGGTAAACTGACTTGGGCTCAGAGACCTACCCCGTCACCTGCTGTCCCCCTAAGCAGGAACCTCTATGCTGCTCTTTTTAGTCCCATAGTGTGAGTCCCACAAGCCTGACTCAGTTGCCCCAGGCTCTGGGACTCACTGTCATAGGGTTTTTGTTTTGTTTCTCAGTTTAGCTGGACCCTAATAGTGCATTACTGATGGCAAAGGAAATGGAGGGGAAGCCATGGCTAAATTCTGAAGTCCTTAGTCAGATTTCAATCACGGAAACTCCGACTGGTTTCTGAAGGATTTTCCTGGAGTAATATCTGAGTAAGGATTTCAGAATTTAGCCACACTTTAAACCACTTTTGCACATAGGCATCCAGTTACCAAATCAAATCTGATTACAAGCTAGTCATTTGTCACTTCGCTATAATAATCATCTTCTCTACACCATCTTGTTACACAGTCTTCAAATATTGGGCAAATGTGGCTGATCCATTAACAGGTTACAACTTTACAGACATAAAATAAAAACCAAAAGAAGGCCCCTGATTCTGGGTTACAGACAGCTCCTGTTCAGAAACAGCTACCTGGAAATGCCTCTGATGTAGGGCACTACAGAACAATCCTGGGACACTCCCCCCTCACAACCTCCCAGCTCAACTGGGGAAGGAAGAACTGTTTGTGGAGGGAGGGTTGAGATCTGGCCAAAGTGCACCGGTACCCGACCAATCTGGGCTGTTTCCAAGACCCAAAGGGAGCTGTTTCAGCAGACCTTTAGACTGTTCTAAGGTATATCTTGATTCATCAAGTCATGTTTCACACACAAATAACCATAAACAGAGAATAACAGCACTGAAGTCTCACAATCATGCTGTGATATTTCAATATCAAATGAAAGCTGTGAAATCAAACCTCTAGATCTAACCATACCAAAAACTTGTGGGTTTTCAAAATCCAGATCAAAATATAGTGGCTTGGGCCCACCTACATTTCAGACCAAGTTCTAAATCCTATGTAGATCCCAGTCCCACAGGCTAACCACCTGCACTTGTTCAGCATCCCACTGAATTCAAGGGGGCTGCATACAGAGGAAGGACTCCAATTGTGCCGATCAGCTCACAGTATCAGATCCTAGCCACTTTAGTCCTTATATAGGCAAAACTCCCACTGAAGTCAATAGATTTGGGTCAGAGACAACTTTTAAAGTATAATTACTGAAAAATTACAATTTGTTAATAAAACAAGCAATAACTCTTTCATTTTATTTTTGAAGGTAGAAAGTTAAAAACAATCGGTACACATAGCAGTATAATCAAGTTACATTGATCATGAGCCTGCTGAGTAAAATACAACCATGGAAACTTGCCATGAAAATGTACTATCCCTCCAAAACAAAGCTACTCACCAGCCCTTGAATATGATAATTGGTAGTAAATACATAATTCTGTCACCCATTTTTTAAGGTACTTGTCCTAACATAGAGGACGAGTAGAATTTTGCAAGGCTGGAAAATTTACAAGGCTGGGATGATGAGTGACAAGGAAACAAAATCAGGGGAACTAGGAAACATAATTAAGGTATGCTGTATACAGCATCACTTTGCAGCTTAATTGCCTATTTATGTGTCACTACTTGTGACGTGTAGGTCATCTAAGTCTACTGTTTGCTGAGAGCCATCCACCAGCATCACATCACTATATTTACTAGCACTCCAGTGAAGAGGTGCGAAAACCTAACTAGTACTTAGTAGTGTCATTGATTTCAGTAGTTTAGCTGAGTGAGTAAGTGCTACTCAGTATGAGTAAGCATTGCAGAATCGAACACTTTGTAATTTTTGAGTATTTTATTTTTGTTGCTATTTCACAACCTTGTTCCCTCCAAGAAGGAATCCTCACCGCGATCCTCATCTGGATGATGAGATATGGCTGTCATCCTTCTCGTGGTACAAAATTATATGTGCACAGAGCATTTAAGTTGTTATGTTTGAAATTCATTCCTGAGGCAATCTTCCTATGTGCAAACTGAAGTCACGTCCTCATGGTGTGTGCTGTAGTTTTAAGCCCATATCTTGATCTTCTTTCACTTCAGTATTAACATTAATGTTGATCCGTTTTATTTTCCCAGGCAAATGAGTGGTTGCTTGTGTGTCCCACACAGATATAGTTGGATGTTACTTGCCCAGGTCAGTGTGATGAGGACACAGAGAAGGGAAGGAAAAAATCCATATCTCCACCTCATTAACGGGGTTGAAGAGTAGATGACGTGGCAATGCTACCCTGGCTAGTCCTATCTATAGAGACCAGCCTGCAGACAAACACAACTGGCTGGTAGTCTCAATGAGGGAGACTGGACTCCGTCTTAAGGGTGAGGCCATGGCAGGGATGTCATTGGTTGATAATCCCGGTTGGAGAGGCACTGTAGTAACCACCTAGTAAAGCTATCCTGATTATGACAGCCAACAGAGAAGACCCAGTCCTCTTCCCTCTTGTCCTGTTCTTGCAAAGCTCTTTTACCTACTCGGCCTTTCCTTTGTGGTCAGGTATACTTGTTCACCATTGGTGCAGGGTGGGGATGTTGTATGACTGTGGAAGGGGATAGGAGTCATGTGATTTGCTGCATTTGCTGCAGCAAATGTGCATTTGCTGCACAAACTCTGTTGTGTTTCCTCCTGTACTTTTGCAACAGATTCTTGGTTTGTCCATTTTCATTTCTTTCCTCCCATCTGTGAGTTTCCATGCAAGTTTTTCCTTTCTGTAGTCATGATATCACAACTTCAAGGAGGTTTTAGTCCTTGCAGGGGAATTAGTTAAAGGACCAGTTGACATAAAAGGTTTGGGTATGCGGCCTCCTAACCTGCTGTGTGTGATGGCAGAGGGAGTCACTCCCCATAACAGATTCCTAACGTGCCAACCACTGTGTCTTGATGAAGGCATGGCTGAACAGAGAAGACCCAAGTTCTGATACCTTAGGACAGGGGTCGGCAACCTTTCAGAGGTGGTGTGCCGAATCGTCATCTAGTCAGGGATTCGCGTGTCAGTCTGGAAGGGGCGGGGCTTTGGGCAGAAGGGGAAGAGCTGAGGGGGTCAGTCCACCCCCTTTGGGGTTTTCCTGGCAGGCTATTGCCAGCCTGGGAGAAGGCTGAGTGGGGCAGGGGGTAGGGGGACCCTGGCTGGCAAGGGGCCAGCAGGGTGAACCCCAGATCTGGGGCAGGCTGAGTGGCTCCGCCCACCGCTGCTTTGGGGTTTCCTCCTCAGGCTCCTGCCAGCCGAGGTCCCACTGCCTGCCTCACTCAGCTCCCGCTGCTAGCCTGGGTATAGGGAACCCAGGCTGTCAGGGGGCTGGCAGGAGCCTGCGGGGGAAACCCCAAAGCGGTGGGCTGAGCGCTAAGCCCTCCCGTGGCTTTGGCGTTTCCCCTGCAGGCTTCTGCCAGCCGGGGGTCTCAGTTCCCGCTGCCAGCCTGGGCTCCCTGAGTGGGGCAGGTGGGCGACCCCAGCGGGGGAAATCCCAAAGTGGCGGCAGGCTGAGCGCTCAGCCCACCGCCGCTTTGGGGTTTCCCCGCTGGTGCCTTGCCAGCCGGGGTCCCCACCTGCCCCACTCAGCTCCCGCTGCCAGCCTGGGCATAGGGAACCCAAGCTGGCAGCAGAGCTGAGTGAGGCAGGCAGCGGCTGGCATGGCACCAGCGGGGGAACCCGAAAGCCGCAGGGGGCTGAGCTCTTCCTGCGTGCCAGCCTAAATTGGCTCGCGTGCCATGTTTGGCACACATGCCATAGGTTGCTGACCCCTGTGCTACTGGAAAATACGGTCTGATAATACAACATTCAGGCACAGAGCAGTATTTTGTTGTCCCGAGACTCCAAGATGACTAGAACAATCAGGAGTCCCTTGGTTCACTGACACTTCTCCATGCATCCACTGGTCTTGATGACTCGGTGAAGTCGCGCACTTCTTTGTAACAATGGAATCCCTAGATCTGTCCAGGCACGATGAGACTTTGAAATCAGGAACGTGACAAATACCCAGTTGGAATTGTTTTTTCCAGAAATCCACTCAGTGATTTCTGAAAGCCAGTGTGTGCTAATTGTGAAGGCCCTAGGGCTGTGCCAGTGCAAACACCTAGCGTAAATTGGCTGCACTAATATAAACAATGACTTGGGCCAGTACAGCTTACCCTGCTTCTGAATGAATGATTTCTATTACAGTAGCATCCAGAGATCCCAACCCCGATCAGGGCTCTATTGTTCTAGGCACTGTTCAAATGCAGAATGGGAGAGAGAGAAAGGCCCTGCCCTGAAGAGCTTGCATTTGAAATAGACAAGAGCGCGACAGAGCTGGAGGAAAGGAATATGTCAGGGAAGCAGCAGGAAACAGGAAGCACCCTGAGGAACAGGTGTTAATCAGTCCAGGCTCCTGCAGGTGCTGGAGAGGTACATAAGAGGCTCCTCCTCCTTTCTCTCCCTGCAACTTCTGCTGCTTTCTGTTATTGGCTCTCACCTTTTTGTCCACCTGCATGTTATGTCTTCTGTACCCTCCTTCCTCCAGCCCAGCGCTCCACCATCTCTGTACATCTAGAGCAGACATATGCACCAGCAGCAGACACCATTTTCTACACTCTGGGTCCTAGTGGTGCCCCCTGCCCAGTCTGGCGGCTGCCTCAGTTCACCTCATGAGAAGGTCAGCCCTGGCAAGGCAGTGAGGAATCAGACCCTGTATATACTACTGCCCTGCTGTCAGCTTGTACCCAGTAACTGGCCATCTGTCTCTCGCTTCTCCACCATAGAGTTAGGTGTTTTTTAATGTATTAGCTAAGGCATGATCCATTTTGAATTCTCAAGCTCTCTGTGGATGATCTAGCTGTGTATATGGTATTTGCTGGCGCTCCAGTGAGGGGCGGGAATAGAGTTTGTGGGTATGCAGGATGCATATGGGTCAAAACTAAAATGGACATTCCTTTAAACTGCCAGCCCACAAAATCTGGGCCCATCCTGTGGGCGGGTGAGCAAGAGGGAAATCAGATATAAAGAGGAGACTGATAATATAGCAACCTGGTGAAACTCTGGCAGCGAGTGTGAAAATTCAAGTCCCTGCCTGCTTTGCAGTATTTCCCAATAAGCTGCCCCTAGGCCATTCACTAAAGGAGAAAAAAATCAGAGAGAAGTTATGAGGAGTATTAAACATGAGAGCTGGTTCCTGTTCCAGGTTAACTAAGGTCATATTACTTGGGGACACAGGGAGTTTTTTATTCTGTTGCAGGTGAACACACAAATGCAAAATCTCCTATTTTCTCTGTGGGATCCTTCCCTTATGCACCACTACTGTGACTTGCCACACCATGATGACATCACGCCTGCTCCTTGCTGACTGTGCCTGGGAACAGGTTAATGGTGTCCCACTCCTTTGATACAAATCAGCAAATCTGCCTAAGTTGCTGCTGTTTGAAGGAGCAGGAAGTTCTGGGGCCCAGTGGGGAATGTAGTCAAATTCTTGCTCCACCCCAGCTGAATCTGTCTGAGCTCCAGATAATTGTATTGAACATTGCAGATTTTCCCAGTAGATTGGCAAGAATGAATTAGCTAAATGTGACTCCCAGAGGAAAATCATTGCAGTTCAACAGCCCACAGTCACATTTCCACCTGCATAGTGTTAGCAGCCTCTTCTACTGCCTTGCACTTTGCACAGTCCTTGACCCCTCTGTAAAGCAGGTGCAAAACACTACTGTTCTGATGTGACTGCAGCTATGACCTTGCCTCTACTGAATGTTTATAGGGGGTGAGTGCATGCCCAAAAGATGCACCTCTGCCAAGTGGGTGTGATAGCCATTTTTAGAGGACTCTGCTGGTCATGAATCTGGCAGGGACTGAGTGGGCGTTTTCCTGCAATTGCTCCACCCAGTCATTAGCATTTGCTGTGGCTCCAGCTATGAAAAGAGGTCTGACTCCCTCACTCACTCTCTTCTCTGCTGCACACCATTTCCCCTGCTGGATCACAGTCGGCATAGATAGAGCAGAGGGTGTGGGAGAGGGAAGGAGGCAGAAGCTGCCTATCATAGAATATCAGGGTTGGAAGGGACCTCAGGAAATCATCTAGTCCAACCCCCTGCTCAAAGCAGGACCAATCCCCAATTAAATCATCCAACAAATGGTCTATCACCTGCATCACAGCTCTCTGCCAGCAGGGTGGGGACAGAGACTGAATTTGGTGGGGTAGGGGATGAAGTGGGGGTGTCAGAATATGGCTGGCTGCATGGGGAGAAGGGTGAAGCTCCCCACATCTGACACACACAAAACAGCCTTCGCCTCTGCTGCTCCAGCCTTCCCTCCCCCCGATAGCAGTCCCCTCCCCCAAACTTATTCTAGTAACCCCCATCTCTGTCCCCCACAAACTATCCTTTGCACCCCAAAGCTGATTTCCCCTCACCACTGAGGGGTGCAAGGATAAATGGTTTGCTTCACCCTGCCAGCACTGCTGGGGGACATCGTGTGAGTTGTGAGGGGATTCACTGAGAGGCAGTGGGCTAGAGCTGCTCTGAGTGGGGCAGCTGTAGAGGCAGGCAGTATTGATACTGATTTAGTGCAGCCCCCTGCATTAGAGAAAGCCCAATGGGTATTGAGATGGAGGTAGGGTCCCAGCCCAGAGACTGCACCCCAACCCCTGCCAGGTGAAAGTGAGTAAGAATGGGGGAAAGCAAGAGGGGGCAGGGCAAAGGTGGGGGCCCAACTTTCCCCAGTGCTGCCCTTCCATAACCCCCCTAGCCTGGATCCTTCAGGAGCAAGGCTGCCATTGGCTCTCCCACCCCACCTGCCCCGGCTCTGAAGGCAGTTCTTTGGTCACCTTTCTGGTAACTTTGCAAGATTCTTATACAGGTCCTTCCTCACTGGGCCACCACACAGAGAGACTGGCTCATTTTGTGAGGCACTGGAGAGCTTAATGTCCTTTTTCCAATATGTCCTCCTGCAAGGACTGTGGGACTACAGTGTGAGCGCCATAGGTAAGCAGACTGCAGTTTTGGAGAGTTACCCCTCCATTGTACAGAAGTAACAAATGGGCTGTTGGCCTGCTGGTAAGTTACTAGGCCAATCATGTCTCATAGATTTGGTTACAGTTTGCAGCTGTGTACCAGCTTTAGTGGCTATTTAATCAGCTCTAATTTCTGTCATAAGGCTGGCAAGCCACTCAAAGTGGTACCTGCATGAGTATGGCCAGGCAACTGGCATGCTGCAATTACTCCTGAAGCTAATTGTGATGATTACCTTGTCTGTCCTCTGTATGTTTGCTTTATTGCATCTACCCATTGCCTCTTGTCAAGCTAAAACATTAAGATTTCTGAGTCAGGGACTATTTTTGTTGTGTGTGCCTATCAACTAATACAATGAGGCCTAGCTCTCTGACTGAGGCCTCTAAGCAGTTCTGCAGTACAAAGAATAAATAATAACCACATGTGATTTGATACCAGGCCACACCTCTGAGGACTTTGAGTGACCAAAGTGAGGTATATTCAGCAACTGACTTAACTGTCAGAAGTTGTTCATGTATCTGATGTAGTTCAAGTGGCAGTTTTAGCTGCTTTCTGCTACAGATTACAGCCCACACATCCTCACAAAGGTGATTTGTGTCTATATACAGAATAGTTTATGCTTGGCAGCTGACCATCTTCCCTTGCCAGCACCCTCGCTCCTGCAGTCACTTACGCATGTGCTTAACTTTAGTACTGTACCATGAATGCTATTCATACTAGTAAAGATGCAAAAGTGTGTAAGGGTAAAGCAAAACAAAAAACCTTGCAGCAGCTAGTCACAGAGCCTGGATCAATTGACATAAGGCTTGGCTACACTGGCAATTTATACCGCAATAAAGCCTCGCAGAGTGCTCTACCTTACTACTCATCCACACTGGAAGGACACATAGAGCACTCAGACTCCCTGGCTAGACTGCTCCTGATACTCCTCATTGCAAGAGGATTAACAGCTGTTGCTTATTGGATGAGATGCCCAATCATTAATCCTGCTATATTGCATTGTAGATTAGTACCCACTGGCAGTGCATATGTGATCAAATCAACCAAGTCCTTTATCCCATTTCTCTGTGTAGTAGGGCCATTTCAGAGGGCGTGGTGATGGTGGTGTTGCTGGGTGCATATCTTCTGGGCACTGCTCAGGAAGTGTTGAGGCAGGACAGCCATCCAGATTTTTTTTCCGTAGATTCATATAGTGATAGATTTCAAGGTCAGAAGGGACCATTGTGATCATCCAGTGTGACTCCTGTATAACACAGGCCATTGAACTTTCCCAGGATAATTCCTAGACCAGATCTTTTAGAAAAACATTCAATCTTGATTTTAAAATGGTCTAAGATGAGAATCCAGTTGTACCAATGGTTAATTACCCTCATTGTAAAAACTGTAGGTCTTATTTACAATCTGAATTTGTGTAGCTTCAACTTCCCGCCATTGGATCATGTTAGATCTCTCTCTGCTAGACTGAAGAGCCCATTATTAATTATTTGCCATGTTGGCACTTATACACTGTAATCAAGTCACTCCTTAACTTTCTTATGTTAAATTTAAAAAGACTGAACACTTTGAGTCTTAGGCCATGGTTACACTGGCACTTTATAGCGCTATAAAGCCCCTACGAGCGCTATAACCTACTCTCCGTCCACACTGGCAAGGCACTAATAGCGCTATAACCGCGGAGTTATAGCGCTATTATAAATCCACCTCCTCATGGGGAATAAGGGCTGTAGCGCTACAGGAAGAATGTGGACACCCACTGCGTATTAATTGGCCTCCAGCCTGTCCCATAATTCCCGTTTGAGCCACTCTGGTCATCACTTGCAAACTCTTTTGTCCTGTCCTCAGGTGACCACACGTCAGACCTGCCCTTTAAAGTTCCAGGGAAATTTGAAAATCCCCTTCCTGTTTGCTCCAGCCAAGCGTGGCGTGCTCTCAGGGAACCCTTGCAAGTGATCATTCTCATTGATCAGATTGATTGCGTGGCGTGGTCTCAGGGAATCCTTGCAGGTGATCATTCTCATTGATCTGATTGATTGCGTGGCGTGGTCTCAGGGAATCGTTGCAGGTGATCATTCAGATTGATCATCATGACTCCACGTGCCATGCCTCCTCGCAATAGGCGATCCCCAGCATGGAGCAATAGTGAGGTGCTGGACCTCATCAGCTGCTGGGGGGAAGAGGCTGTTCAGTCTCAGCTGCGGTCTAGCCGCAGGAATTTTGACACCTATGGGCAGATATCACGGGCCTTGGCAGAAAGAGGCCATGAGCGGGACACTCTGCAGTGCCGTGTTAAGGTAAAGGAGCTTAGGAATGCGTATCGCAAAGCCCGCGAGGCAAACGGCCGCTCCGGGGCAGCCCCGGTGACTTGCAGATTTTATAAGGAGCTGCACGCGATACTTGGTGGTGATCCCACGGTCACTCCATCGACCACCATGGACACTTCCCAGCCCACCAGTGAAGGGGGGGGTGAAGAGGAGGACGAAGAGCAGGAGGATGAAGAAGAGGAGGAGGATGAGGACGAGGCAGCAGCGATCCAGGGCACGGAGGAGTCCCTGGACGCATGCAGCCAGGAGCTCTTCTCAACCCAGGAGGGCAGCCAGCCACAGCATCCGGCGGTTGCAGGGGCCAGCTCAGCAGCGGATTGCGGAGGTAAAGTTGCTTTTCTATGGGGAAGGCTGGCAGCTTGGGGTGGAAAGGGATGAGGGGGGCATTCCACCTGGTGCTCTGTTCAAGCCAGGAGGAGGGCAGGGGGGCATGCAGCCAGGAGCTCTCCTCTAAAGCCAGGAGGAGGGCGGACAGCCACAGCGTCCGGCAGTTGCAGGGGCCAGCTCAGCAGTGCATTGCGGCGGTAAAGCTGCTTTTCTATGGGGAAGGCAGGCAGCTTGGGGTGGAAGGGGATGCTTGCATGCTTGCCTACATGTGGAATAGAGCATTGATGTAGTCTATCACCTCGCGGTAGTCATCATCAGTAATCTCTTCAAAGGTCTCAAAAAGAGCACTTGCAATGCGCCTGCGCAGGTTTCCCGGGAGAGCCAGCGTGGTCCCCGTCCCGGTCACGGTCACTAGTCCCTGCCACTGTGCCACAATGGGTGGGGGGAGCATTGCTGCACATAGGCACGCTGCATATGGCCCTGGGCGGAAGCCGCATCTTAATAAAATCCCTTCCCTTTGCTCCTCAGTGACTCGAAGCAACGAGATATCTTCCAGGACAAACACCTACGGAGAATGTTGGAACAGTGTTCAGAGTAGGGCTCCTGCCACTTCCCGGCACTCCACCCCCCCCCCCCGCCCCCCGCCACAGCTTTTCAGGGCAGGGAAGAAATCCTTCCCCCTGCCTGCTGCTCACACTGTGGCTCCTGCAACGTACCGGCACTCCCCACCCCCTCCCCCGCCACAGCTTCTCAGGGCAGGGAAAAAATCATTTCCCTTGCCTCTGGAGTCCACTCACCATGGCAGGGGCTCCGTTGCTGTATCTGTGCTGTCTGCGGGACAGGCAAACGGGGAATGCGGGGGAATGATAGGCATGTCTGCTCTTTACAAGGGAACCACTGTGAAATGTATCTTTTTATTTTAGAAGGGTCGTCCTTCACCCCTTCGCCATCGCTCTTATCAACAGCTGAGAGGCTCAGGCGACTGAGGAAGCGGCCACGAAGGAGCAAAGAGGATCTTGTACAGCAAGTAATGCAACAGGCTGTAACGGAGAATCGAGTTGCACAGAGGTGGAGGGAGAATGAGAGCAAGTTGAGGGAGAAGGCGCGGAAGGAGAACGCGATTCACCGCCGGAAAAGCACCGACAAGCTGCTCTCATTACTGCAGCTTCAATTGCAGAGTATGCAGCGGCTTGTCACCCTTGCGGAGCAGAAGCTCCGCACCCACCACCCCAATTATCGTTTGCCCCAACTCCCTTCCCCTTCCTTGCCTCTGTACCCTCCAGGCCAGTATCATCAGCCAAATGGTTATCACCATCCACAGCTGCCTCCAACCCCTCTGTCTTCACCGGACAACCCCCAGACCCCAGACCATTATCCACTGCAGTCTACCCCTAATAACATGCCTTACTGGCCACCGCAAATGGGGTTCGGGGGACATGGCCAGTTTGAGGGCACTGGAGACTCAGAGACCCGGACATACTCCGATCTCTGACTGACCCCACGACACCCCCATTGCACCTCCCCTGCCTTCCCCCTCACATGCATCACAATATTTTCTTTCAGCAACCGAAGTACCTGTTCAATAAATGAATTGTCTTCTTAATAAATGGGTTTTTTTATTAAGTATACATACATTATTACAGGCTACAGAAAAGCAAATGCCTGTTCCTGTTAAAAGAATGCTCCCTCCCTCCCTCCCTCCATCTGCACCTCACTTCAGAACTGGCTTTCAGCCTCAAAATGCTCCCTCAAGGCTTCCCTGATCCTAACAGCCTCGCGCTGGTCCCCTCCATGAACCCTGCTCTCTGGCTGGGCATATGTGGCCTCCAGGCGTTGAATCTCAGAGGACCATGCCTGAGTGAAGCCTTCGCCCTTCCGCTCACAAAGATTATGTAGGGCACAGCATGCGGAAATAACCGCGGAGATACTACCCTCGGCCAAATCTAGCCTCCCATAAAGACAACGCCAGCGCGCCTTCAGACGCCCAAAAGCACACTCCACAGTCATTCGACAATGGCTAAGCCTGTAGTTGAACCTTTCCTGACTGCTGTCCAGGCTCCCTGTGTACGGTTTCATGAGCCAGGGCATTAAAGGGTAAGCAGGGTCACCAAGAATCACTATGGGCATTTCCACTTCCCCCACGGGGATCCTCTGGTCTGGGAAAAAAGTCCCCGCTTGCAGCTTCATGAACAGGCCGGTGTTGCGGAAGATGCGTGCGTCATGCACCTTTCCAGACCAGCCAGCGTTAATGTCAGTAAAACGCCCACGGTGATCCACAAGCGCCTGGAGAACCATGGAGAAGTACCCCTTTCGGTTAACGTACTCCTCAGCTAGGTGGGCGGGCGCGAGAATGGGTATATGGGTCCCATCTATCGCCCCACCACAGTTAGGGAAACCCATTTCTTCAAAGCCAGCCACGATGTCATGCACGTTATCCAGAGTCACGATTTTTCGTAGCAGGATGCGATTGATGGCCCTGCACACTTGCATCAGCACAACTCCAACGGTCGACTTTCCAACCCCAAACTGGTTGGCCACCGATCGGTAGCTGTCTGGGGTAGCCAGCTTCCAGATCGCGATAGCCACCCGCTTCTCCACCGGGAGGGCAGCTCTCAGTCTGGTGTCCTTGCGCCGCAGGGCAGGGGCGAGTTCAGCACACAGTCCCATGAAAGTGGCTTTTCTCATTCGAAAGTTTTGCAGCCACTGCTCATTGTCCCAGACTTGCATGACGATGCGATCCCACCACTCTGTGCTCGTTTCCCGTGCCCAGAAGCGGCGTTCAACAGCCGTGAGCATGTCCGTTAATGAGACAAGCAGCTTTGTGTCGAATGCATTCACCGCTTCGATCTCGTCTTCAGAATCATCACTGTCATCCTGCATGTCAAGGAATAACTCCACTGCACACAGAGATGTGCTGGCGACAGTCGTCAGCATGTCCCTCAGCAGTTCTGGATTCATTGCAGCACTCGACAATGGAAGACGGAGCGTGCCTTGCTGAAACCCTTGAAAGATGGCGCCGGAGGTGGAAGGAAACACAGGGATTGCTGGGATATGCCAAAAAGCATCATGGGTAGTTCAAACAGGATATAGAATGCCCCGCAAGTGACGCCCCCCCTCCCACAAGCCATTGCGCCAGATCAGGAAGAGGTGTACTGTGGGATACCTGCCCTAATGCGCTGCTCTTAATGCCGTATTAACTGCCGCAAATGTGGCCATGCTATAGCGCTGGAGCATCTCAGTGTGGACATACAATAGCGCTATTATTATTGCTGTATAAGGCGAGCGCTATAAGCAATAGCGCTATAATTTTGTAAGTGTAACCATACCCTTAATCACCAGAAGGCACATTTTCTAATCCTCTAATCAGTCCAGGGGCTCTTCTCTGAACCCTCTCCAATTTATCAACATCCATTATGAATTGTTGACACCAGAACTGAAGACCCACAAAATGCCCAATATAGAGGTTAAATATTCTCTCTACTCCTACTCTAGCTTCCTCTATTTATGCATCCCACAGAATCGGTGTCTATGGAGTCCCCCATCAAGCAAGTATGGCCTACATTCTTTGTTCCTAAGTGTATATGTGTACATTTAGCTCTATTAAAATGCATATTGTTTGCTTTTGCCCAATTTGCCAAACAATCCAAATCGCTCTGAATTGGTGACCTGTCCTCTTCATTATTTGCCACTTCCCACAATTTTTATGTCACCTGTAAACTTTATCCATGATGATTTTATATTTTATTACAAGTCATTGATAAAAATGTTAAATAGCATAGGACCAAGACCGAGTCCCTCTAGTACCCCCACTGGAAATAGTCCTGCTTGATGACAATTTTCCATTTACAGTTACATTTTGAAACCTATCAGTTAGCCAGTTTTTAATCCATTTAATGGGTGCCATGTTCATTTTATAGCATTCAATTTTTTTAATCAAAATTTGTGTTACCAAGTCAAAATCCTTAAAGAAGTCTATTATATCAACACTATTATCTTTATCAACCAAACTTGCAATTTCATCACAAAAGATATCCAGTTAGTTTGATAGAATCTGTTTTCCATAAGCCATGGTGTCTTGCATTAATTAAGATACACTTTTAAACTTCTGTATTAGTTGAGTCCCAGCTGCTCGAATATCTTACCCAGGATCAGTGTCAGACTTATGATTATTCAGACCGTCCCATTTACTCTTTTTAAAAATTGGTACAATATAATCTTTTTTCCACTCTTCGTGAACTTTCCCAGTGCTCCAAGACTTATTGAAAATCAATCTTAAGAGTTGAGAGAGCTCATTTTTAAAAGAGTTCGTGACTCTTGGATGCATGTTCTCTGGACCTGCTAATTTAAATATGTCTGACTTTAGTATGTTCTGTTTTAACATCTTCCAGAGATACTAGTGGAATAGAAAGATTGTTAGCATGATGAGACCATATCATCTGTTCTTCCCCAAACTATGAACTTCAAGTTTTATGCTTTGTTTGAGTCAGAGAGGGTGGGTTGAGAGGACAGGGTTTTGCCTGGGCAGAGTGGCCTTTCTCTAGTGCCTTTTTAAAATTGTCAGGTAAGATGTGGGGTCTTTTACTTTCATATTGATTGTTCATGAGGTCAGAGAGATGTTGATAGACACATTGGAAAGTAAAATTACTATAGGGAACTTGTTTCTTTTTTTATTCACTTGAGATGCCACAGGCAATACAAGGCTCATTTTGAGGCCCCCCCCCAAAAATGGGTAACAAATAGAGACTAGACCGAGGTCCTCGGAGGTTAACTTCAATAGAAGTTGGGAGCCTGGACACTTTTGAGGGTCTGGGCCCTACAGCTCAGAACTAAAGGTAAAGTTTAGATCTCAAGGGCAGATTCATCCCTCTCATGGGGAATGGATGAGAGTGAGAATGAACCACATGACAGATGTTAAGCACGTCACTTAATACAGTGATGAGGGGAGAGTAAGATCCTTTATAGAGAAGAATAGTATATACAAACTCAGGAATACTAGAATCACTGGCTACTAAGACGTATCCATAGATGGTACTGTTTCTTACCATAGGGTGTTCAGTCAATCTCAAAGAGCGCAAAGCACCTTTCCCAAGAGACTGGGTTTACTGAGAAACCATAGGAATAAGCCCAATAGGGAGAATACTCAACATGCCTTTCTTTTAGGTAGGTGCTCTAGGTAAAGAAAGAACAAATACAATTCATTCTTGTCATCCTTAATTTTGTAAGGATTCTACTATTGATGCAAGAGAGCCACAGGATATCACTAACTATGACTGGGCATTCACCTCACCTACTTCCTGGTTGTCCTTACCTGGATCTTTTCCCCAAGTCCCAATCACTTGCAATAACTAACCTCCATTATTGGTCTATTACTGCACACTAACAATAAATAACCCATCATATAGTCACCCTGCCGATTGGCTTAATAGAGTCTGTGATTCATACAAAAAGGAGGCAGTGTTGTCTAGTAGGCTGAGCAAGAGTCAAAGGCCAGGAACTTCTGAATTCTAATCCTAATGCTGACTCACTGTGTGATTACATTTTCCAGGTTTTAGTAACCTTGGTCATTGTTCTGGCATCTCCATAACTGTGAGTGGTTCTGTTGGGAACAGCCTTTGCTGCTGAAGACATCTTACTGATATTGAGGATGTAGGTCAAAGGTTACTTGCAAAGGCATCAGGCATCAGGCTTATGTAGAAGTGGACTTGTCAGTTTGGTGGCATGGTTTGATGTTTAGCTGCTTTCTGATAAATTCAAGGGCTGGAAGGGTTTTTATCTTTGTACAGCTCTTGAATACCCTGGAAGACTTTGTGGACAATTGGAGAGGTAGGGGGATTCTGACATACCAAAGAAGTAAAACCTGCTTCACTGAAGAGAGAAATGCGTTTTAGGGGCAAATTTAGGAATTTACCAAAAAAACAAACAATCTAAGACTCTTGGGAGAAAAATTCTCTTTGTAAACAATTCAACACCCCTTCCTATCAATCAACTCAAAGCTGAAAAAACTCTAAATACACATTTCTGAGTCCTCCAACACTCACCAAATAAGAGAAGACACGATTTCACATTCCTGATACTTCTAAAGGTCTAAAAGGTGTTTTTTCCTACATACAAATTTTGAAGAAACAAAAGAGGTTTCAGCCTCTTTAAATCATTATCCTTTGCAAGTCACAAAGGAGAGAGAGAAAGAGAGGAAATACAGTTTAATATTTCAGTACATGACCCTGGCAAGGGATTTCAGAATTGGCAAAAATTTGTTCTGCTCCAGATTTTAAATCTTGTTAATTCAACATTTAAATACTGATAATGTAGTTTATGATAACTGGAAAGTTCCTGTATTTGCTTTGAAGTCAAATGGTGAGTTTAATTTTCAGTGTTGCAACCTATAGTTTTCTGTCAAGAGAACAGCTTTCTTTTCCACTGTTTCTTTTATTTAAACACTTACCATATTTTTACCAATTAAACCCTCAACTCTACTTTTCTTTGAAATGTAGATTATATACAATTTTTCCTTTAATCCAAAAAATTAAAGTTGTAATTTTAGTTGTCATTAAAACATAGCTATTATCATGATCTCCACTTCCTATAATCAAATAGATAAGTGATCTCAAATAGGAAAAAGCATCCCCAAAATCTGTTTGTCAGTAAAATCTACAAGGCCCTGATTCTGCAAAGACACGTTTGACATTAAGCACGAGTGTTTCCTTTAAAGTCAAAGGGCCCCAATCCTGGAAGCATGCGCATAAGTAGTCCCATTTACTACTTACATGCATAAATGTTTTGGGACTTAAGTTTAAAAATAAGACTTGCTCAAACCTACCTGTAACAAAGTTCTGTTGAAGGTGGAATGGAAGTGCTAAATTCTAATAAAGGCCCGAATATGCAAACACTTTGCATGTACTTATCTTTACTAATGTAAGCAGAGACCCCTTGTTAGCACAATTGTTTACAGGCTCCAGGCCAAAGAAATCTGTGCTAATTTTGGCAACTGGGCCAATTTCAATACTAAAGATGGCTGACGTCAAGATTTGCATAAATTTAAAATGTAGTCTTCCTTTAGAAAGTCTTATTGCCGCCTTATTATTTTTAAATTTTGTGTCTGTCATCATATTGGTTAAGAAGAAGGTAGCATGCGTGATTTTATTTTTTTTTTAATGACCACAAAGTATTCCCTGTTCCAGAGTAGAAATTCTTAGAACAACCTTAACATTTTGTGGCTCACCTGGCTTTTTAAACTTTCAGCCTTTTACTCTGCAAAGCAGGATAATCTATCACTTCTCTGAGTGTTATCAAGGGACAAAAGTTTGGTACTGGGAGATATTGAGGAGGCAGTGTGTCTTTAAGAGTCTCCACCTTGGAATCCACCCACTTCTTTTTAGCTGCAATAATCTTGTTGACTCACTCACATAGGTGCTGTGTTCATACAGTAACCAGCGTGAGCTGTACACTTCATAGTTTTTAAAAGCAGACCTTTTACCATGTACTTGCCATTCTACCTCACTGAGGCTGAAGCTGTATAAAGGTAACAGTTTGGTTTTAGTTTCTAAGATCTTGCAAAAAGATAGTCCCTCCTCTCTTCCTGGAAAAGCCAGACAGACCAGTTGGATACCTTTCAGGCCTCAACTCAAACTTTATTTGTTCATCCCTCTGCCTTTTTAAAGTAGAAAGATCTGGGACACTCTTAAGAACTGAGAACCTTATTGATTTAAACAAATGGCTAATCCCAGTGCTGTCAGCAATGGACATCTACATTGTCATCAGAAACGGAATAATCTCTTGAGTGGAATCTATAAGAAAAATGGAATTGCTAAAGAAATTAAGGTAAGATTTAACAAATCACTTCTTTAATTACTCTGACATCATTTAGATGAACAGTTACAAATGTATTAAGCTATTTTTGTAAGAATCTGTCTTAGTTTTTCATTGAACGGATGGTAGAGTATTGGCTTTTTCTGTTAAGTTTTACCCACATGGGACCTGATCCTGCATGCTTTGCATCACTGGTTGAAGTCAATCAGTGTTACGGTTGCTCAAGGAATGCAGAGTGGAGCCCTTGATCTAACTAGACTTTGGTATTTCATATCAGAAATAGAGAAACCATACACACTTTAAAGTTGTGGTTCCCTAAAGCTTTCCTACTCGTGTTCCTGCTACTGGCTTCAAAATGTGTTTTATCCTTTTAGAAAGCTTGTGTGAAGTGTTTTTATTATGATTTGACACTGCTCACGTGTGACTTAGAAATGAGGAAGGAGAGAGGGTGTTTTGTTGTTTGTAGCTTGATTTTCCTGGTGATTATACTGTTGTATGCTTGGCACTGTGTCTGGTTTACCAAGGCATGCTTAGCAAGCTTAACAACTGATCTCTTTAGTTACACTAATTTTACAGTGTTAGTAGTACTTAAAAGTCAGATTAATCTGCAGACCACTCTTTCAAGGTGTTGGCGTCTGACCTGCCTCTTTGAAAGCACAGCCTTTCGTTTGCATGAATGTCTCACTACAGCTAATGAGAGGTGCATGGTTTGTCCCATATGGTACATCAAAACCACAGGTGTTCTCTTGTTAAACAGGTTGTATGGACTACATTTTAAAAGATGTGTGTAGGTGAAGCCTGTCATTATCGTACATGTGTTGGTTCTTCAAACCAAAGTTGTGCTGGTTTTGAGAATATATTGATGGCTACATCATTTTTGAACTAAAGTTTTAGTTGGGAATAGAAAAAGTTTAAGAGCTAAATTTTGTGCTTTGGGAAGTGGAGCAATAAGCAGCACTATCTTGTGCCTGACTGCTTGCCTGACATTTTTGTTTCTGATTTGGCCTGTGCCTGACGATTTAGGCAATGACTGTAGCTCTTTGAGTTGCCAGGCTCAGATGCATTAAAAATCAAGAAACTTCTGTCTGAAGTCTTTTCATAATGAGAAGCTCACACATTTACCACCCTCGTTAAAACAGGTAAGGACACACCCAATGTAAACGTTAGTGGCTGCTGGCCCCAGGAGTCTCCAGTGCCGGCCCAACCCCATTGTGGATGGGAAGAAAATTTGTGCAATGACAGAAAACCATGTCTTGGGATTTGCTCCTATAAACCAAATGTGAAATCCTGTGGCATCATTTTAAAAATTAGAAATATTTCTGTGTGTAAGGTATGAAATCTATACTTGGGCATTCATGTCGTCCTCCAGAAATTGTTAAGCAGCTGGACAAAGAATGAGAAATTTGTTACAGTAGCAAATTCAGAGATGTGAAAAGCTTTGCCACCTATTAATAAATAGGAAGATAGAGAGAGAGCCAGAATATTTGGGGGTGAGTGGTAAGAAAACAATGACTGGGGCATGGGGCGGTGGTCAACTGATACACCTGTAAAAGTTGGGAATTATTACCCTTAAACACCACATCGGTGGAGGAGAGTGGGGGTATTAGTTGATCATTTTGCTGTTGAAGGGATTTGGGGGTGCAGAGTGTGTTATTGGGGGGGTTCAGTTGATGGAGGGCTGCAGCTGATTCCCTGCTACTTCTGCTACTTCTTGTGCTGTTGAACCTCGCAGTTGCTGCAGTCCTTGGTCCATGACCTGGGACAACGTGGCCACCCACTGCACGAATGCCTCATCTTTCTGCTTCTGATGAATCTGCCCCTTCCCTGAGGGGGTGGGGCCTCCGTCTACAGACGACCAGTCAGGTAGATCCTTGAGGCACTAA
The DNA here is from genome assembly GCA_007922305.1 of Dermatemys mawii. Lineage (NCBI taxonomy): Eukaryota > Metazoa > Chordata > Testudines > Dermatemydidae > Dermatemys > Dermatemys mawii. The sequence goes on from ML677359.1 coordinate 6,875,310, forward strand.
TAACCTTCCAAGCTGGGGTCAAGTCCCTGTTGGATTTTCCATTGCTCCACTGCTTGGTTGGCGACTCCGCAGTGAATGTGTCCGGGAACTGCTGCCAGTCAAGGTGCGAGCCTCAGGAGCTTTGGGGCTACCCCTGCTGTTGTGAAAGAGACAGCGTTATAATGCGTAGTATTTCCAGCTACGAATCTCAAAGCAGTTTGGGGGGATTATCGTTATCCCCAATTTAAAGATGGAGAAATGGATGCACGGAGAGATTCAGTGGCTTGCTTAAGGTCACAGTGAGTCAATGCAGATCTGGTCTGAGAAATCCAAAGCTATCTCTGTGCTCCCCACCATTTTGCCTGCCGGGGTGTAAATAGCAGCAAAGGGTGTAAAGAGCTGCACTATAACCCCCTAGGAGGATGCTGTGGGCATGAACTACAAGGTTGCTAGTTCCCATTGATGTAAATCCTCTCTGAAAAGCATTAAATGAACACAAACCAAGAATACAAACTAGGAACCTTTGACCGGCAGTGCCCACATGGGGTGGGGTGTGGTTTACATCACAGCACTTTGGTGCCCTCATAGCCCAAACTGCAGGGCAGTGTAGACAAGCTGTGGGTCTCCTAAATTCCAGTCCCAGGCCCTGTTATTATCTGCCTTATTCAGAATACCCCATGCTGCTTCTCTCACTGAACTACTTTGCCTGCTACAAACACAGGTTGAAGGAGGAGGGGACAAGAACAGACAGGAGATCTGTGTACAACAGGAATCTTGTTCCTGATAGGAATCTACCTTTTCCTGTGTGGTCTGTCTCTTCCTCCCAGCTAACTCTGCCCCCCCTTCCTCCGCCCCCCCAGTTTTATCATGTTTTCCAGTTCTTTGTCATCCAGACATGTAGTGAATGCTGCTGCTACTCTGTCTCTGGTACTTGTCTGGCTTCCATCACTGTAGTGCTTTACAATCCTTAATGTATTTATCATCACAGCGGCCTTGTGACATAGGGAGACTCTATTATCCCCATATTACCAATGGGGAATGGAGTCACAGTGGAACTAAGTGGTCAGATAGGAAACCTGAGGCAGAGCAGGAACTGAACCCAGATCTGCCATAATTCAGGCTGGTGTTCTAATCACTGAACCTTTTCCCCTTCTTATCCGTGCTCCTCACCCTGGCCCCATTTTTCTGCCCATTCATTATCGATGAGTAAGTGACTTGTATGGAGAGTATCCCACTGGGACAGGATACTTGAGTGATGTAGTTGATAAAACTGAGTCTGATGCTGATCTTTGATTAGTCACTTGGGGCTGGCCTATACTACCTGCCGGATTGGTGGGTAGCAATCGATCTTTCGAGGGTCGATTTATCACATCTAGTATAGACTCGATAAATCGATCCCCAAGCGCTTGCCCATCAACTTCGGTCCTCCTCCACTGCGAGAGGCTCAGGCGGAGTCGATGGGGGAGCAGCAGCAGTCAACTCAGTGCCGTGAAGATACTGCGGTATTCCCATAGCTGAAGTTGCTTATCTTAGGTTGATCCGCCCTCCCCCAGTGTAGACCAGGGCTCAGACCCAGAACAGCAAAGGTATTTAGACTCCTAACGGGCATTGAAATCAAGACCCATCCAAAACCACAGGCACGTGCTCAGGGCAGGAATCACGAGTGGTAGGAGGGGCTACTTTTAGTGTGCTAGCTCAATCAGAGCTAATGTGCATATATTGTCTCGAGCTTGGAATCACGCCCCAGCTCAAAGTGCAGACATACCTCCTGCTAAGACCTATGGTATCTCTGGGTAAATGGTAGGTTGAGAGGTGATACACAGGCTACAATGGGGTCATGAAAGTGGCCCCGTACCTGGCTCATGCAGCAAGAGTTGCATGTGAGGGTACATCTGCACAGGCATAAAAAGCCCGTGTTTGACCCTCCTTGCCAGTGAAGGATCCCAGAGCTTGGGCTCCAGCTTGAGCCTGACTGTCTACATACTAATTTTTAGCCCTGCAGTCAAAGCTTCACCAGCCCACATCAGCTGACCCAGGCCAGCTCTGGACATGACATGGGTCTTTTGTCCCTGTGTAGATGTAGCCAAAGTGACTGACTGGCACATCAGACTCTGCAAAGTTCAGCCTCATACATTTCTTTGCTAAGAAGCTAGCAGCAAGCAACCCAATTTGGGTTGGGATCAGTGACATGTTTTGCATTTGACTGATGTGAGAACACCTTGGGGTGTGTGTATGACTGTGACCGTCCTGGACCTGCAAAATCCCCAAACGTTTGTTTCCAGTGGAGGGTGTTTTCAAATGGTCTGTGGGGCTGGGGACAAGGAGTAGAGGACAATTTGAAATGACCAGGTGTGGGGAGGAATCAGGCTCTTTCCAATTTGTGGCACACCATTGCTAACGAGGATGATGGGAAAAGAGGTATATTAAGTGGGAAGCAGTGCAGGAGCTGCAGGGCACTCTGCTCAGAGAGGTGCTCTTGTCTTTGGGAAAGAGGCCTCAGGCCTGGCTGTGGGGGACTGTGAGAGAGAGCCAACCCTCCCCTCTTTTTAATGCAGGAAGTTCCTATATAGGGCAAAGCAGAACTTGTATGGCTCCTTGTTCTGGGAGCTTCGGTAAGTCACTCTGCTTGACCAGCTCTTCATTACCATCATAACAGTCAGGTGACCTTGTTTACCACAGGGTTACATGTAATGCAGACAAGGCTGAACTGTGTCCCCGTAACGAGGCTGATCACTTGAATGATCCAGGGATTTAATCTGGTTACAGGAATATGATTAAAAGCTGGGGTGTAGATAGACCACTCCCCCGCTAAACATGTTGTAGCTGGGTAGGAGGTGTTGTGGGGGCGGGAGGCAACTGGATTGTAATTAAGTTCCCTCCCTCTTACAGGGATGTGATTTCTTCGTCCCTTGCATGGAGAGTATCCCACATTAATTGGTCCCTGTAGACCCTGCTGGTGTGCACTCAAGGTCCCCTAATGCACTTTAATGTAGAACAGTTTCAAAAGCCACAGAGTTCCTGTGTGATATTGGACAAGTCATATAAACCAGAATGTTCACAGGTATGTTCCTCACATGCTGAGTACCCAATATAAGTCACCTGCAATATGACTTCCAGTTCTGAGCACTCAGTACTTCTACAACTGAAGTCAACGAGAGCTGTGGTGTGAACATATCAAATGCTATATTCTCTGAAAAATCATCCCATAGGCATCTCAAACTGGGCACCTAAAACGTATGTACCCTTTTGTCCTTAATCTCTCTGGATATGTCTACACAGCCAAAAAGACCCTGCAACAGATAGTTCAGAACCTGGGACAACTGACTCCGGCTCGTGGAGCTCACACTGTGGGGCTAAAATAGAAGTGTAGACTTTCCTACTTAGGCCGAAGCCCAGGATTTGAGACCCTCTGGTTTCCACCTACCCCCTTGGATATTCATCTCAGACTCACGTACCCCTTTTTATCTGTTTCTCCCATCTCACTATATTCCAGACCTAGCTCCTTGCCTCTCTGCATTCCAGCCGGGCTTCTCCTCTTTTCTGGCTGGGTGCCAGCATTGACAGCACAAGGCTGACAATGTCCTTGTTCTTAGGTCATGTGCCTGGTGCTACCGTGGCCACTGGCAACTGGGAGAACAATTGCAATGAAAGTCCAGCTGACCCTCTGCAGTCCTGAGCCGGACCGTTCCCAATACAAACGGAATCTTTGAAGACTCCAGCGGTCAAACTCTAAGTCTCTACTGAGCATATGTAAATAGAAATTTTTGGAGGCCTATACCTTGGCCCAATTTGGGCACATTTTCACAGGAACAGCGAAAGACAGACTCCTGACCACAGGACATCCTCTCCTGCAAAATTTCAAGCTCTCGCTGTAAAGCCTGGAGCCTCTCAACAAAACCGTTGTAAGAATTTTTTTAAGGAGGTAAAACGATGTATTTTTTTCCCTAGAATCATTCCGAGAAATGACCAAAGTATTTTAGCTGAAATTTTCCTAAAAATATCAGCCTGGGGTGGATACCGGGCACAAAACATTGTAGCCCAGATCGTTAAAGTCTGGCAAACTCAGCCTATTGGACAAGCTTAATGATCTTCATTCCTCCTCATGCCACCTAAAATGCAGTCTAAAAGGCAAACAATGCTCCCAGCTGGTCTTTGGAAGAGGAGGATTGTTAAAAGGACACATTAGGATCTCAGAACTATTCAGTGGTGAGTTTAGTTTGCAGCCATCTGGATTCTTTTCTCGACATAAATCTATAAACCTTCTACAGGAATAAACTCCTGGGATAAATTAAATTAATGGATTTTAATTTAATTCCTAGCTGAAAAGCTACTTTATAAACTCTCTTTCATATCCGCTTATTCTTCTCCAATAGAAATAGGTACCAAAAGGAAGCCATATACTCACTAATTTTATTGTGTACCAAATTCTGGCACTCCAATATTTGAACTGCCTATTGTGCCCATTTATTAGATAATATCTTTTATTAGACCAGCTTCTGTTGGTGAGAGAGACACACTGAAGCTTACACAGAGCCAGCGGCATTGCCTTCAGAGTTCCTGGGGCGGGGAGGTGCACCCCTACTCTGTCCCAGGCCCCACCTCCACTACACTCCTTTCCTCCAAGGAGCCAACTCCCACCACACCTCTTCCTGACCCATTCTGCCACCTCCCTGGCCTGTTTCTGCCCTCCTGCTCCTCCCCCTTTTTCCCCAGCACCTCCTGCATGCTGCTGGACAGCTGATCACCAGCAGGCGGGAGGTGCTGGAAGGGAGGGGGCAGGATCTGGTCCACAGGACTGCTGGTCGGTGCTGAGCACTCACTGTTTCTTCCTCAATGGGTGCTCCAGCCCCGGAGCACCCAGAGAGTCAGTGCCTATGCTCAGAGCTCTTGTTCAGGTCTGTAAGCTCAAGAACATGCCTCTTTCACCAACCAAAGTTAGTCCAATAATAGATATTACCTCTCCCACCTTGTCTCTCTCATATGTGGGGACGAACATGGCTACAACACGGCAAACAGTTTATTAGATGGTATTTTGTCTTTTATGACGAACAGAGTGACTGCTGTCAGCATTCTTTATCTGTGGTGATAGCCAGAAATATAGCATAACATATCATTAATATCACCAACAAGAAAATGATAGGTTAATGGTTCTCTGGGGGCTGTCTAGGTCCTTATAAAACTAAACATTAGACATCACTTAATCAAAATAGTAATTAAAATCTTGCTGTCTTTAACAGCATGCTGGCTGTAAATGTGCAGTGAAGATTAAAATCCCGTTTTACAGGGATGTAGGCAGCTGCCAAACAACCTTTCTCATTTCATTTTGTGTGTGTCCACTTGCACTGGTGAGCTGCAAAAGAATGCATGATTGTTTCTTTGGTAGGGGCACATCTGATCTGAAGAGCTATACAAAAGCACTTCATAGATTTTTTTAAAAATCATTTTCACTCTGCTGCCATTTGGCCTCGGTGCAGCGGCACAGGGCAGCAAAACAGAAGTAGGAATGAACAAGGAAGAGGAAAAACTGGGTAGTAGGAGGGAAGTCTACATTTCCTTCCACTGGCCAAACAGAGGTCTCCTGGAGTTCCTTGTGGAGAATGTGTGTTTGCACAAATCTTTTGCAGAAAGAGTCCACACCAGAAATCCTTGCATTTTGTGAGAGGCTTGGGAGGGAAAATGCAGGAGAGAGATTTTAATAGTTTGATATGAAAGGAGCAGAGTACCAGCGGCAAGAGAAGTCGAAGAATTCCTCACATGGTGATACGTCAGTCCTGTCAAAGAGACAGAGCTTCCAATGAGATCCTTCTGGGCATCTGGATTGTGAAGTGGGGAGTGTACATCCCAGGACTGTACTCCTGTATCTGCCACACTGGGACCTGCATGATACCTTGTGCCCAAACAATTCCCTCACACCATTGGTCGTACCAGGAGTCCACAGGCAACAGTGTCAGGTGACATCTGAATAGTAGAGGCAGGCTGGCATAGAGAAGGATCTTACTGCTGCTGCATTTAACCATGGCGTGACTCAAGTAGTGGAACAACTTTGAACACAAAAATGGAGGGCAAGGAGACCCTCCTGCAGACCATTCATGAGGCCACATGCCCATGAGACTCCCGGCATTTGCTTTGACCTCTTCAGCTGCATCCTCCCCTTTGCCTTCCCTATAGCAGACTTTGACATGTGCTCTTCATTTCCTCCTTCCCTCTCCACATATCCTTCCATTCTTTCCCCTCAGCTGAGTGAGGAGCAAGTTTTTGCTCAGTAATGAGATCTCGAAGCATATTCTCACCGCAAACATTGAAAGATCTGCAATCCCTTCAGCCAGCCTCAAGCTGCACTTTGCTGCCTCGGGGCGGTTCTGGCCAAGGATCAGCTTTTCCAGCCTCTAGGTGAAGCCAGAAGGTGGTGACCCATGGTAGGTAGCGTTCTGCCTCACACAGTGGGGCCGGAATGAGCGGTGGTGGGGATGCAGAGGTAATAATAGCAACCAAATGTATGGCCTCCATCATGTACAGGGCTCACAGTATTGTTCAGTGGCTTTCAGTATCCTCACTAGAAGAACTGTTCCAGCGCCCCGGCCACACATCCATCTTTAGAATCACAAGTAGCCACTTAGAATTTCTACCTAAACTGCCTCTCTCCGGGCCAGAAAGTCAACTGCCTGCACCTGGTCCGGGAGGCAGCGTAGGATATGTGGTACTGTTGTGTAGAAATGAGCTCACCGTAGTACACTGCTAACAGAATCCAATTTTAAAAGCATGGAATGGGAGGGGTGGGACGAAACTGGTATATGAACAAAGGATGCCACAAGGATCAGAAGGGGTCATGGCGGTTCTCATTGTGCCAGGCAGGCAACCAGCCAACAGAAGCAGAGTGCAGCATCTGTTAAATTGTCAGTTTAGGAATAGTAGGTGTGGGAGTATTTTTCCATTGACTCCCATCCTCTAACCTAAATAGCTTGTGCGACACGTAAGCGGATATTTATCCCAAACCATGATAGTCCTCATTTCTCAGAAACTCACATCATCCTTTAGATCCGTCCTTCACTTTTGTAACAAGCCCCATGGTAATAGTCCTCAGCAATTCCAGAGAGTAACCCTGAAGCGTGTCATCTGCAGATAAACACTCCTCTCCTGATGCACTAAGTTCATCTGCTTCATCCTGTGATTCCACAACAGACCATCACATCTTCTGTACCTAAAGGACCTACCTTCTCCCTCCATTCCTTGAAGCCTTGCCTGTTTGCTGCTAAATAGACTGATTTCTGTGCTGTGATCTGCCTCCAGCAGAGATACTCCAATGAAGCTTTGCTGATGCTCTTTAGGATGGTTTCTTTGCAGCTGCAGAGAGCCTAATGTTTCTGTTCTCTAGTTCTCCCTAGATGCTGCTGTGCCTACCTCTCTTGTTAGCTTCATGTGTTGAAGGCCAATAAAGGGAGTCCCAAAGAAGAACTTGCTTAAAGTAACACAGCCGTGGGGAGAAATTTATAAATGTCCCCCAGATCATTGGGCAAAGAGCTCCAATGAATACTATTTTTGTGATCTGCCCCCACCCATCACAGTTTGGGCCACGCATATTCACAAACACACAGTTTTTAAGTGTCACTGACCATAGTGATGTGGATGGAAAATTAGAGACCAGTAAAGACAAGGCACTATAAGAACAGAGACTGAAGAATTTTCTGCCTGCTCATCCTCACTCTGAAGTCCTCCAGCCTTCTCCCTGAAAGAACCTTAAACCCAGTGACTCGAACAAGCACTCCCGTGGTTCAGCCAATCAGGTGACCAATCATAAGCCTCAAACTTCTGGTGCTTGTAGCAATATCTGCAATCAATTGTGTTCAAGCAATCAGTAGGCGAAAATACGTCACATCGAGCTTCCATCATAAAAAAAAAAATCTTACTCTTCATGACAGGAAAAAATGTGTTGATTTCAGTGAATATATTATTTTGTAATAGAATTTGCCCAGCCTTTAAGAACAAGTTTAACTATCCAATTAAGCTTCTGCACTCGCAACAAGCTAGAGTCACTAGAGATTTGCTGAAGGTGGGGGATTTTCACTTTCTGTAATATATATACACATATACTGCCATATCCACATTGCCATCCATATATTGTCAATACTGTCACTATGTAAAAATTTAACTTGCATCATTGTTATACAAGCAGCCCTAATGTTTACATGTCTGGGTTTTACGGACTGACAAGAAGATGCTAAGCAGCCACTAATAAGTGTTGAGCCCCAAAGGAAAAAGCTTTTTTTATAATCACAGATTATGCATACTTCTTTCAGGCAATGTCCTAATAGATCTTACGCACCTTCTATACCACTCACTTTTACTCATGGCTATCATCTACCTTGCTTGGCAAGCATTCTTGGCATTGTTCTTTGTGTCTGCTTACAGATGTAAAACACATACTTAGATTTAATAACTTTATGGGCAGGTGCATCTTTGGGTGAATTTGTTATGGGAGTTATAAAGTGGGTGGTAGCTGGTGTTTGTAAAGTGTAGTTTCAGCCCAAACTGAGATATTTAAACTTGCAGAATAAAAAGGGGTAGCAGGGAAAGTTATAATAAAAAAAACTTGGTCATTAGTAATTTTTTTTTGAGTGCCCTTAAGACCCAGACCCAAGATCTGGTTAGCCATAACAAAACCACACAGGGAAAGGAGATCCTTACCTCTGCTCCCTTTATGACCACATCAGTACTAGTCATCATCTACCCTGTGGAGCCTGATTTTTCAAAAGTGTTGAGCATCTGCAGCTCCCATTGAATTCAACAGGAGTTGCAGATCCATGGAATCTCTGAAAACTAGGCGATAATGTTTAGTAACTAACACAGAAATGCATTGCCTTCCTCACTCCTCAAATAAAAGCGAAAGAAAGAAGACCGAGCCAAAGATGATTCTTTGTAACCTAAGACTTTCCAGGACAAAAAGGATTTTAAAACATCAGCATAGTTTCTGGGTCCATATATTTCTTAAGTATGCTTTATCTTGGTGTAGAAGACATGCTAGCAGTCCCCAGATACTTAATCTTTTGAGAATTTGCTCTGGCTGCAAACTTACCAGAGAAATCCTTCTTATGGCAATGGGAGCTTTGAGTGTAAACAGATGCTTACTATTTTATAGGTTCTTTTCATCTCTCTCTTTTTGTCTGGTATGTTGTCTTTACAAGCAGATTGATTCAGTTATCCATTTTCAATAGACCTCCCGATGCTTTTAATAAGTGGTCTTTTTTCTTCATAGAGTTCCCTGCTGGAAGGTGTTTAATGAAGATGGCTTGCAAGCAGCGGCGGGGGCGTCAGCAGGGAGATTTTGACTTTCTTTGCTGCTCTATGTTGTATTTTAAAAAAAAAGGAGTGAGAGGGCCCTCCCTACCCCCTTCTCCCCCTACTCCCCCCCCCTCCCCCCCCCCCCCCGCCAAGAAAAATAGGTAGTTTGGCTTTTGCATTAGAAATTCAGGTCTTGTCTACTATGGTAGACTCTGTGGTAACTAGAGAAATAGTGAAATTATGACATCACAAGTGTCAAGAGACTTCAGCTGAACTGATGTGAAGAGTAGGATCTTAATGAACACTAACTAATGAACTCAAGCTGTAGAGACCCATGTGGGTTGTAATACTTTGGTCACTTTGGTGTGCTGGTGGTGGTGATGATCTGTGATATACAGAAAGTCAGATTAGATGATCTAGTGGTCCCTTCTGGCCTTAAACTCTAACCCTATTGTTTCGCTCTGGAGGTCTCCAGTTCACTTGTTAATGCATTGATCAAGATGGCAGCTGTCACACCTCGGCAAATTTTTCTTTAATAAAACAGATCCATGTATTACCAAGAGACTTTTTAAAGTGTTTGTGGAATTAATCTGAGGAAACTACCTGTAATATGTAAAACAAAACTTGGGAAGAGGGAGGAAAATTGCAATAAGAATATTTGGCTATAGTGGGACTATTTACTACCTCTTGTAAAGCATTCTCTAAACTGGGGTGATTTAAGAGATTTATGAATTACATTGATCCACTGACAAAAACATGCTCAGGCTCCAACAAGTGAGTCATAGTGAAAAGAATGAAAGTGAGACTGAGGTGGTAAACATTTCTTGATGAATGAACTATGTAACATCTAACTGGGTCAGAGAAGTAAATGTATAGCAGTAGTTGTCCCCTGTCTCTGTGCTATCTGACTGATCCACCATGAATGTCATGACCAGGATGTGGGCAGTCTGACCTAGTGGTTGGAGCAATAGCTGGAAGTGAGGCAGGGTCAGATACCCGGAGGTCAGTGTCTGAGACAGACTAGGAGGCAAACTGAAAGACAGGCATCAGAAGACAGGCAAGTTCAGGTCACCAGATCAGGATCGGTTGCCAGGTTACAAACAGCAGAGAGATTGAGATCAGATGAACCAGGGTTAAAAGCCAGACACTAAGGCCTAGTTTTAGCAGGGTCTGGAGCAGAACCAGTAGGCAATATGTGGTGTTGCTCAGACAGTTCCTTATCATGGCTTTCTGGTTTATATACTGGTATCAGCCAATCAGTGGTCTGTGAGGGATTGTCACTCAGGCCCTTTGCGGTGGTACTTCCTGCCAAGCCTAGCTGTGCCGTGTCTTCACAGGGCCACCCAGTCTAAACTTCTAGTGGCAATGTAGATGTGGAAGAGGCACAGAACCCCCATGGTCTCAAGTTCTAGCCCTGCAGGTTCTTATAGCATGCCTCTCTTTGGGGTGATGCCTGTCCAGGTGACCTTTATTGAATATGCCCACCAGGTCAGGGATGTGGACATTGGAGGCAGGCTCCCAAGTGTACTTTTCATGCCCGTAGCCTTCCCAATAAACCAGATTGTACATATGGCTGTCAGTAGTTCAGGAATTGTGCATGGCATGCACTTCCTGTTTTTCATGATCGTGGATTTTGACTGGTGGAGGTGATATTGTGTTTCTGTCAGGAAAGAGGTTCTCATGTAGAGCTTCAGAAGAGAAACATGGAAAATTGGGTGTATTTTGAGAGACAGAGATAGCTAGAGTTTGAAGGTAACTATTAATTTGCTGACATATCAGGAAGGGTCCCAGGAACTAGTGGTCCAATTTCTGGGAGGATCAACAGGTCTGGAGATGTAGGGCAGTGAGCCACATTTTCTGGCTCATTGTGAAGATCAGAGCTTGTCGCCGACAGTCCATGTGTCTCTTGTAGGCCGCCTTTGCTTCTTTTAGGCTCTTCCCGAGCTCTTTCTGAATAACATGGATCTGTTGGACCCAATCAGGGCAGCAGGGTTTGATGAGGCTACTGTAGTGCCAGGTGGAAACAGAGGTGGAACCCATAACTGACAAAGAAGGGGCTCGAATCCAAGAAGGCATGGCTGGCGGTGTTGTATGAAAACTCTGCATATGGCAAGAGCATAGACCAATTGACTCAGTGGTAGTTTATGCAGCACCCCAGGTACATCTCTAGTACTTGGTTCAGTCATTCAGTTTGTCTATATTTTGGGGGTGGTATGCGGTGGAGGTGAATAGGCAGGTGCCCAGTGCCTGAACATTATGTGCCAGACTCGAGGTAAACTATGGGCCTTGGTCAGAAACTATGTGGTCTGGGAGTTCCTGGAGCCAAACTAGGTGGTGTAGCAGGAGTTGGGTGGTAGCCTCAGCAGAAAGAAGATTATTACAGGAGGATGAAGTGGGTCATTTTGGTCAGGCAGCCACAACCATTAAGACTATGGTGTGGCCATCCAACGGCATGAGTTCCACAACAAAGTCTGGGCTGATGGCTGATCAAGGCCTAGCCAGAGTCTCCAGGGGTACTAAGATATCAAAGTGTCTGGTTCAAGGTGCCTTGGTATGTGCACAGGACTTGCAGGAGTCCACTTAAGTTTGGACGTCGGCCCACATGCAGGGCCACTAGAAGAAACAGGCAACCATGCAGGAGGTCTTCCAGTGGCCAAAGTGACCTGCAGCAGAGCATCATGGCACAACACTATTACCTCCAGTGGGAGCAACTTGTGGGAACATATCTGTGCTCACCAAATAATTTTATCCCATCCCACATAAAGTTTTGCATCTTAGCCCTCAATGACATGGACTGTGTCCCTTGGGCCAGTTGGTGGTCTTTCGATGCCGACTGCATGAGGGAGAGCAGGTCTCACTGAATTGTGGCATTAGCAAAATTACCAGGCTTGAGGATATAGAGGGGTTGGAAGTTCAGTTTCAAGGTGCTATTCCCTCTGCAGTGTTAGAGCATGGGCCTTCCCATTTTGCTTTCCCAGACAGTAGGTAATCATGAACTAAAACTGAGAAAAGAACAAGGCCCACCTGAACTGCCTCTGGTTCAAAACTCGGGTCTTGAGAAGATGCTCAAGGTTCTTAAGGCCAGTGAAAACCTGTACTGGGTACCAAGCTCCCTCCAGGGGGTGCTGCCAGGCTTCAAATGCAGTGTTTATGGCAAGCGGCTCTGCATCTGGTATTTCACAGTCCATCTCTGGGGGGTAAGTTTTTGAGACTAGAATGCACAAGAATGCGGAATTGACCGAGGTCTGAGTTGCTGTGAGAATACCACCCCTATAGCCACATTGGATGAATCTGCTTCCACTGTGGTTGGATGAGGGTGTGCCAGAATTGAGGCCATGGTGAGGGCAGCTTTCAGGGGACCAAAACCGAGCTGGGATTCCGGCAACCAAGTGCATTCCATGGCTTTACAAAGGAGGGAAGTCAGGGGAGTTATTAGTTCAGAGACATTGGTGATGAATCTCCTATATAAATTTGCGAAACACTGGAGTTCCCAGAGGGTGTGGCGTGCTTTCCTGTTGCAGATGACTTCCACCTTCTGCAGGTCCATCTGAATTCCCTCTGGGGTGGTGATGTTCCCCAAAACTTCAATGGTAACCTGGTCGAAGATGCACTTGTTCAGTTGGGTATACCCAACCATGCTTCCATAATCGCCCCAGGACAGATCAGACATAATGGTAGAGCAGCTCAGGGTTCTCAGAAAATACTGATGTATCATTTAGGTAGAAAATCATGCACTGGCCTAGGATGTCCCTGAACACATCATTTACGAAGTATTGGAATGGTGCAGAGGCATTGGTTAGGCCAAATGGCATGACCAAAGTGCCATATCAAGTAGGAAAACTGGTCTTCTATTCCTCCTCAGGCCTTCTGCACACTAGATTGTATGCCCCATGAAGATCCTGGCAGTCCAGGTATTCTGGAATGAGGCACAAAGGGTATCAGTTATAAGTAGTCACTTGGCTCAATGTGTGATAATCTACACAGAGGCATAGTGACATGTCCTTCACAAAGACGACTGGTGCTCCAGTTAGAGAGGCAGATCACCAAACAAAGCCCATGGTGTGGTTTTCCTGGATATACACATATAGTGTCTCCAGTTCTAGTTTATATATGGAGTATATCCATCCATAGGGCTCCTTTGCCCCAAGCTGTCAGTCTACCGAACAGTTGAAGTCTTGGTGTGGGGGTAGTGAGTCTGTATGGTTTTTTTAACACATCCAGGTAGCCACAGTATTTCTCAGCTAGGCTGAGGTTCTGGCCTGAAGCTGCTCCTGCCTGGCTAGCCCCCACTGTTCAGGTTTCCACTTCTGAGGGTCTCATCCAATCCTGGGGCCCTGGGTGAAGGTCACTTGTGGCGCTGGTGCCTTCCCTGGAGGCACTCTTTCTGACCATATTCAGAGGAGAAGCTAATGCTCGTCAGCCTCTGGGAGATACACGGTTCATGCCCCTCCAACCAAGGCATGCCAAGAATTATCAGGAAGAATGGGGAGAGGATTGCATCAAAACATATTGTTTCTTGATGCTCTTTTACTACTGTTCTCTATGGTAATGGTCTATTGATTCACCAGCCCCAATGGTAGGGGTTGCCCATCAATTATCTCCATCTGATCTGGTGTGTGTTTCAGCCAGAGAGGGATCTGGCGAGTTTTGGTTGCATCAGCATCTATAAAGTTGGCAGAAGTCCTAGAATCTATCATTGCTAGTCATGGGGCAATCTGCAACCACAGTAGCAACTGGAAATGAGGGAAACTCCATAGGTCCCAGGTGTGGTTCTACTTGAGGGCTGATAGGGCGGTTGTGGAGCATGGAGTTCGGTTGGGGCCCAGGCAGGTCCTGGGCCCTCAAGAGGCCACTGGCGGGAAGACAGCCTGACCCTTCCATTATCAGTGGAGAGGTTGGATAGATTTGGGGGGTGGGGGTATGAAGTAAAGGCTGACTGAACAAACTGTCATGACCAGGGCATGGACAGTGTGACCTAGTGTCAGAGAAGAAGTCAGGCCGGGTCACATGCCAGGAGGTCAGATTCCAAGACAGGCCAGAGGGCAAACCAAGATTGAGGCCTCATGCAAGATCAGGTTACCAGGAGATTGAGGTCAGGCATCAGGTTACAGAGACCAGTCAGAGAGCAAGGTTAAGGATGAACTAGGGTGGGAAGCTGGAGTCTAGGGGCTAGCATCATCAGGGTCTTAAGCAGAAGCAGGCAGATAGTTTGTGTTGTTTCTCAGACAGTTCCCCATCCTGGCTTCCTGGTTTATATACTGATATTTCCTGCCAAACCTAAGTTTACAGAGTCCTCCCAGAGCTGCCTAGCCTAAGTCTCTAGTGACTTTGTGAAGGTGGCAGCAAGCCAGAACATCTCTGGTCCTAGCTTCTAGTCCTGCAGGTTCTTACAATGAAGGACATTCCTACTGCTTACAGGATCTGCTTAGCCAGTCTTCTCTCTCACTTTGCATTTTAATGGCATGGCCCTTAGACAACATGGAACACCTTATCCTGATAAGGACAATAAGGACAGCAAAGAATAGGCAAAAAGTTTCCATTGATATGGGAATGCTCATACACTATGGGAGAGAAGTTCATGGCTCCCCTACATTTAGGTTCTTCTGCCCATGAATATACATATATATTTTAAAAATTACATAATAAATGACATAGGACTAGCTTCAGGTTTTTATTCAGTTTCTTCTGAGGTTTAGATAATTAGTGTAAAAATAAATGATCTTGTATTAGAAAAATGAATGGCTTTCTTTATAATCATGTGCAAGCCAAGAGGATGACATCTAGTTGTACCTTCTACAACTTCATGTACAAAACGTGTTCACTTTAGAAACTCTTGGTTTGTGTACCATTAAAAAGAAAGCCACTAGTTTTTCCAATGCAAGATAGTGTACATATGTGTGTGTACACATACATGCAGAGATGCTTAAATGGAGTAAATAACCTCCAATTATTTTTAAAGTCGTATTCTTCTTCTTCATCCCTTCCTGGCATATATTTCATCCTCACTCCCCTGTGAAGCTCATCATTTAGATTGTAGAGCTCTCAAGGAGGGACCCATTTTCTATGCACTTCCTGCTAAGCACTTAGCATGCTTGTGTGTGTGTGTACCCTTATGATTTCATCAGGTGCATACCCACTTGCAAGTATCCATGATTTATACAGTAGAATGTAATGGGGCACAGCTAATTAATTAATTCCTGCTGCAGAGCCAGTAGAAAAAGTGTGTTGTTTGTGGACTGTGTTTATTTTTTAAATCCAGGGTGTCTTTTCTCCCTTGTAATGTATAGGAAAGCCAAATTTGAGCCCAATTTATTTGTTCTAAGCAACCCAATGATTACTGATCATTGCTTCAAACTAATGTAATCACTTCTAAATTAATCAATGTAGAACTTTTTCATCTAAAAGTCACTGATTCAAATGCAAATCAGGTCAACAGCAACAAAATCATCGTCACCATCTGATTGCTGTGTAACCCTTATGAACTCAGTAGATTGTTTCACTCCATTTCCTGTTTGATAGGCATCCACATTACTAAAATAATGGCATTCCGGTCAGAGGAATTGTGAGGAGTCGTGGCACAGAGGACAGACATTGAATGAATATGTAAATCTAACCACAAGAAATGGTCCCTCCAAGTCATGGTTGAAGCACACTGGCAAGGCAGTTTCAGAACACATAGACTATCACTGTTCTGAAGATGTTAGAGGATTTTCATTTCCAGTCGTGTTGATCCAGCTCTTTTCACAAAAACTAAATTCGTTTTAAAATGTTAAAGAATTCACAAAGCGTGAACCATGGTGTAGGAGTGCATGGCTTTCCCTCCCTGTCAATCTCAGAGAGAGGTCATGCCCCCTTGCTATCTCATTCCTAGAAAGACAGTCTGGAAAAGGAATAATTAGCTGTCTCTGGTGCCCAGGCCTTCTGACCTGGGCTGGACAGTAATCAGTCTCTGGATCTCAAGCCCTCAGGCAGGGTGGGTCCCCAAACAGTCTAGGGCTCTGGCGCTCAGGCAGGGCAGAGCAGCAAACAGACAATCTGACATCTTGGCTCTGGCAGACAGTAGGACTCTTGGCCTAGAGTGGGGTTGGCAGCAGGAGAGCAGGGGGATCCAGGCCTACCCTACTCCACCATGTCCCAGCCCAGGGCCCTGACAGTGGCTGAGTGTTCCACCACTGGGTCAGCAGGGATCCAGCTGAAACACGGTGACCTGGATTCAGGCAACAACACAACCAGATAATAGTCTAGTGCCCCTGGACTATTTAAGGTGCATCTGTGGCTCGGGGTAATCCTCCATCTCTCCGAGGTATACTTCCAACGACAGTCCCAGCAGCTCCTTGGCATTCCTGGTTGCAGGCAGCTGTGACAGTGCCTTCAGGCCCTCGGCACTGTAGTAGTCTTCTTCTGACTCGAGTCCCAGCAGTGGGTGAAGGGCATCTCTCTCCTCCAGCAGCTTCAGCCAAACTGAGCTACAGGGTCCACCTTTCATACTTCCATTCCCACAGTCTGCTTCCAGCAGGGCAAGAGTGGGTATTCTGGCTCTGCCCACCACACCCCCTCGCTACACATGGAAACTAAGCCCCTTTTTCTCAACTCTTTCCAGGGTTCAGCTGCGCCGTTGAGATGTGAGTCACCATAGCAACACTTCTGACGTGACCCCATCAATTTTTGCAATACGAAAGCTTTCATTTAAAAGAAAATTCTCGCCCTTATGTTTGCAGAGAACTCAAATGCGAGCCATTCAATGATATTTTACCAGATGTCAAGAAAAGTGAAATAGTGACTCTGAAGGCTAAATTCCGCCTTCTTTACTCAGGGCTTCATTTTCAAAGGAGGCTGCCCTGGGAGTTATGGTTCTGTCTGCACCTTAGAATCAGCCATTACTCTTTGGTTAAGCAGAATTCCTACTGATTTCAGAATGCAGAAGTAATAACTGTTGAAAAGATCCTCCGGAGACTGTTGCCAATTTGAATATCAGATCTATTAACTATTACTTTAACTACCGACTGCTTTTGAAAAAAAAATCCCGCTACTTTTGTAGCGCACCACTACTCCTCCTCCAAACCTAATTTGTCCACTGTCTCCTTTTCTCCTCATCCACCCCACTCACAGCTTCTCTGCACACAAAACTGACCAAAGTGAGGAGTTTCTGGATCCCAAGTCTGGAACGCTAACCTCATCAAGAAAGCTCGCCATGGGATTGATAGATGGAATAACTTTTTATTTGGAAGTACTGAACTGTTGAGCCCAAAGCTCACCTCCATGTGTCACTCATTCCCAGAGCTGATTCTTATCACTGTAGGTAGAGGGGAGTTATGTTGCTGTGTGTGGGGCCTAGGGTAACGGGCCCTAGAATAACTTGGCTAGTGTCTAAAGTGTACTAAGCACTTTACATGCCAATATACAGGCAGGGCCCCTGCCCTGCAGAATTTACAGATGAAGAGACTAGCAAAAAAGCTAATAAAAATCCAAGCACGCTGCCACTTCAGAGCATGATGAATTGATTTAAATCCAAGCGATTTTAACCATGATTTAAATCAGTAAGCAGGAAAGAGTGATTTAAATCCTCAATTTTAATGTTGTTTTGCATTTGTACTTTTTAGTTGTTTTCTGAAAGAAAGATGAATTGTCACAGGTTGGAAACCTTTAAAACATGTTGATTTGCAACTAAATATAGCCTTTGGCACTTCTTTTTGCTAGCCAGGAGGACATCCAGTATCTGTATACATTTATTTAAGCAATTATGTGGCTGAACATACATTCGTTCAGATACTTAATTTTTACTTGTTTTTACTATGTTAGAAAACAGCAACTGTATTTCTTATTTACTAGATAAATTTTTAATTCCTGGCTTTTGGCAAGCTCTATTTGAATGGAAATTGGAATTCAATTAAAAATGCACAAAAACATCATTTTATTTTTTATTATTACTAGTAGTTAAATAAAGCTACCTCTATGATGTATCCAGCATATTTAACTTATCTTTTCCTCTTAAAACATATTTTGCTTTTAAAACTCACTGATTCATTAAACAAAGGAAGTATTATCTGTAGTAAGCGAATTAAACGGATTGTTTCAGGTTACCATGTCCTTTGAGAATTTAAAACTAGTTGATCTCTTCCTCCCACACAATTTTTATTCATAGATTGGAAGAGGGAAAACAAGCTTTCCTGGTTTTTCAACTCCCAATCAGTTTCTTAACCTTGAATAAATTAGTCATTGAACTGAACTAGTGGAATAATGAATAAAATATTCTTTTTGCACCTGCAGAAGAGGCAACTATTATCAAAAGCTGGGTTAGCACTTCCACAAATTCTTGTGGTTGGTTCTTATCCAGTGCCTTTTGCCATTTCAGTGGTTTGTCTTTCTTTAAGACTTTAGTGGCAAACATTCTACTAAATAACTATTTTAACTATTTAATTTTATTTATTTGAATAGTCGATAGTAAGTTTAGTCCTTAACATAGGTTGTCATTTTCAACTTTAATTTAAAATAGATTTATTCTTTTGAAATATATTTAAATTAAATCCAATTTTAATGGATTTTTACCTACCTTGCTTCTCAGTAGCTGAGGCTCAGGAGTTGTGCTCACCATGAATTTGTCTTTGGACCTCATTGCTTGCTATTCTTTCTCTTCCTGCAACTTTGTTCAACTCATCTATCTTACCGGCCCCTTACTAATATGTTGAGCCTTGTATGGCCTCCTGGCCTCCATGGTATCTTGCACACCTAACCAACCATGAAGTGAAGCAAAGAACAACGTTTGACATAGCATATTTGATACAATGTATTTCCAGAAGAAGGAGGAGGAAGGATGGGGTATGTGGTTAGGAGGAAGGAGAATCTTTGTGTTACTGACAAATTACATATGCATAGTAGTCCTGTTGGAATCAGATTTACAAATCCGAACATTAGGACTATCCATAATCCGAGCATTGCTTTTAACCTTCTGGAACTTACTTGGAATATATAATAGAAGCAAAACCAGCTAATATTACTTACTACATCTTCAGAAAGAAAAATAGTCTCATTCTACTTCTGTTCATTTTTTGAATTAACCTATAAAGCCCTATTGGCTTTAGAGCTCAGTTTGTCTCAAGCTAGAACAAGCATGGGGGTTTGGGGGTTTTTTGTTTTGTTTTCTTTTGGTGCAATCTACAGTTTTCTTAATTTACAGGTCCTTTGAAATCACTGAAGGCTAAATTCTTAAAACAATAACTTCCAAATGTTTTTGTATTTATCATTCCACCATAAGTCATTCAATAAGAATGTCCAAAACAAGGCCCATAAAGTAAAACCACTTTTTAATGATGAAGTAACCAAGAAAATTCTGAGTCTCAAAAAGACAAAAATCTCAAGACACCTTGTGGTTTAAAATAGAATTAAGCAGGACGTTAGATATTAGTTCAATAGGTGGGGGATTTTCCATAAATAGAAGACGACTCTTTTGGAAATCTAACCCCAATTATGAGCATTAAGAAGTTCTGAAAATCTGGTCCTATCCCTTAAGTCAGTGTAGCAAACAGGAGTGATCTCTTTTTAATTAACTTTGATTACTTAAGAGAGGAAGGGAGGAACCATCATCAGATTATTCTGCAACCAGATACTGTAGACCCATCTCCTAAAGCAGTCAGATTACAAAAATATCTGGAGTAACTCAGTTTAGATACCTATTTCACATCTATAAAGACTAAAGCATACATTTAAACAAAGACCTACAATTGCTTTTTTCTGATGCAATTTTTAATAATTCAAGTAATGATATTGTATGTAAGAAATCAATCAAATCAGATACCAGTAGTCTTGAAAACTGATCCTTCCTGTCATATCAAGCTTACTAATGTCTTTAATAGTCAACAGCTTAGAAAGAAGAGCCTTCATTTAGATGATAGCTTACTAATGCGGAAGAGAAAGAAGGGTTTAGAGTAGCTGCTAAATCAGAGAATTTGGTCTAATTGTCCTGAGGAGTGAACAGTGTTGAAAGGCAAAATAGTGATGAGCTGGAGCTGCTTGAGAAAACAAAATGCTTAGTGAGAACTAGGTTAAGGGAGTGATTAAGATAGTAGGTGTGGCTGTCTGTAAAGCTGGAGGCCAAAGGAGAAGAGTAAGAAGAGAGGAACTGAGAGTCACATGGATTGCCAGCATAGAAGCAGATAGCAGTCAGGATGAAAATGAAGAACTGAGGAGAGTGTGCGCTATAGTTAGGGAAAGGCATAGGTCATTATGTTACTGGATCCTGAAAGGAGAAGGGAGAGAAGAGCCAAGACAGAGAGCATCAAAAGAAGGAATTGAGGGAGGGACTGAAAGCAAAAAGCAGGGAGAGGAGTCATCCAGTGCCATAGCCTTCAGACTCAGGAACATTGAAGGAGTCCATCAAAAGAGTGAGCACCCAGAGTTGGAGTGAGATAGTCAAGTCTGGGAGAGGGCAAGGGACTAGAAGAGATGGTAGACTGCAGAGTTCTAGAAATGGAAAACTGAGTGGAAATAGAGCTAGTGGGAAGAGAAGGGGCTAGAAAGGATGGGAAGAAGGGAAGATATAATGGTTTTTTGGGAAAGCAAAGATTAATACAGATGTCAGCAGGAAAGAGGAGAGGGGAATCATTTGCTAGGAGGAAATGGGGCAATTGTCCACCTCCCCCTCCCATCCTCCAACATAATTTGTCCTCCTTTCTCTCCAGATTTTCATAGCTTCTCACTATGTGGTGCTGTGGTGTCTTCCTCAGATCTTCAGGGCCACTGTGGATTGGACTGGGCTAGTGTCCCTGTAACCGAGCCCTCCTCAACTTCCTCCACAAAATCAGCCAGAGACCACTTGGAGTGCATGTACCAGTGCTTCTTTATCCCCTGTGCAAATTCCCACCACCTTCTATATACAGTTTCTCCAGGCCAACACCCTGGGGGACAGCTAGCTTCCCCAGCCAGCAGGGATCTAGACCAACCCACCCGCTCCTCCCTTTCCTCTGTCTGTTTGTCTGTCCGTCCATCCCCCTTGCTTCTTCCCTGCCAGCTTTAAATAGCCAGCTGATAAATCAGGCCTGCAGGTGCCTTCACTCAGGCAATTTGGGTGTGGTTTCCTCTGCCAGCCTCAATTAATCCCCCTTAATTGGAGCTGGGCTAACAGGGGCCTAGCTCAGAATCTCCTGGCCAGCACCTGTTGCAGTCCCTAATTGCTGTGTTGTCAGCGCCATCCTCCTCACCCCACTGGCTGGACAGAAGCACCAAGAGCATCCAAAGATGGATCTAAGCAAGCCCACCTCAATCCCTGCCCTAGGCTGACCATTGTTGAGACAACCCCCTTCCAGCCCTTGTCCCTGCCCCACTCCCTGAGATAGGACCCACCTCTGGAATGGTTAACCCCACAAGCATCTGTTGCTTCAGCAGGAGGCAGAAGCAGGGATGCTAATACAAATTCCCCACTCTCCGCTGATTTTTTTCTGAAATGGCGCCCCTGAAGGAGGAAGCATAGGAAGTGGTAGAGATGAGAACACCTGTGATAATGGGTGAGGAAGGGTCAGAAGCAGTGGGAGAAGAGAAGCACTAGAGTAAGAAGGAAGGAGGAAGCCAAGGGGATTGCTCATGTGAGTAAAGCTACTCGCGTATGTATGAGCTAAAAAAGGAACTAGATAAGTTCATGGAGGATAGGTCTATCAATGGCTATTAGCCAGGATAGACTGGGATGGTGTCTCTAGCTTCTGTTTGCCAGAATCTGGGAATGAGCGATGGGATGGATAACTTCTGTTAATTCCCTCTGGGGCAGCTGGCATTGGCCACTGTCAGAAGACAGGGAACTGGCTAGATGGGCCTTTGGTCTTACCCAGTATGGCCTTTCTTATGTTCTTAAGCGTTGCAGGGTACTTGGGGTCCCGTAGGAATGAGGCACACACACAGCTGCTGAATAAAAGTGGTGAGTTTATTGAAGGCAAAATGACACACCCGCAACGGGGGCTCCCTTCGTCGCTGCCACTGAGACGGGGAAAGCCCGACGCACCGGAGCAATGCTCAGGGTGAAGCTCCCATTGCGGGTGTGTCACTTTTGCCTTCAGTAAACTCACCACTTTTATTCAGCAGTTGTGTGTGTGCCTCATTCCTACGGGACCCCGAGTACCCTGCAACATTAAGTCTTTTGGGGCCCTAAATTATGGACTTGACAGATAAATGAAACTATAGCCTTCACCACGAAGGGGAAAAAGTGAAGGACATAGGTTATGGATTATGATAATGTGACTGATCAGTATAGGTATTCCTTAATTTGGTGGTTGAGATGGCCATTTTGGTAGAGTGTACGCAATCTTATTTTTTGTAGGCAATGCTGCAGAAGTGAGATTTTAGGAGTGAATGAATCAACAATGGAAGATTGAATGAGTGGAATGAGTCAACAGTGGAATGAGTCAACAATGGAAGATTGACAGAGATTTTTGGAAGAGTCTGCTAAGCATAAAGGGCAGCATAGAAGAAGGCACAGAGATGTTTCTGTAAGGAGACAAGTGGTGTATTAAGGGGAGGTAGGGTAAGGTAGAAATAGGCCAGTCAGAAATATAGGCAAGATGCTTGATGTTGAGCTTTGAAAGCAAAGACAAGAGGCTTAATCATGATGCATAGCACAATGGGGAGCCAGTGCCTCCAAGAGGGACTATGCTTGGAATCTTCCATTTCTAGCCAAGCAGTCTGGATCCTACTGGATTCTTTAAAAAGAATTAGGTTACCAAACTACTGACAGACTCATGAACAGTGAGTGATGTGATTTATATAGCGAGGTTAGCACATGATCCAGACAGACAAACAAACAAAAGCATGTTGACAAGTTGCCTTCCAAAATATTAGTATAAATAAAATTGTAATACTCAAAAAGGAAATATTTCATCATTGTTTTAATAAATACATTCAATGAAATAGAAAAAACATCCTTACTAGTCCATGGTTGTTGCTGCCTTGTTACTGTGCTCCCATTCTGAGAATGTTGGGAATAAACTTGTGATAATCAAATGTGAGACTTTATTAGGTTGGTCTTTGTGTACAAGTCTGTGCTGATATAGATTGTGATCTTCCCTGATATTCAAGATATGCTTCCCTGATATTAAAGAATTATGTCAAGTTTATCATTTCTTTCCAAATCCAACAGAGAGCCTTTATACATGGGGGTGGAGGGAGACAAAAAGGGTTTTCCTGACAAAATCTATTTGTCAGATAACTGTGACTTTAAAATAACAGAAGGTTACGATGTCTGGGGTGAACTTAGGAAGTGAGGCTGGAGATACCAAGTTCTGTTTATGGGCTGCTGGAACCAGTCTGTCAAGCTACTCAGCCCCATGTCACTGATGTTAATTAAAAGAAGTTACTCTCGTTCACTTCACAGACTCATAGATAGGGTTAGAGTTTCAAAAGGATTCAATGTCCTGCATTTGAGCCAGATTTTTCAAAAGAGCTCAAGTCCTATTTCACACATTGATTGAAGTAGCCAGAATTTCAGCATTGCTTCCATTGAAAACAGTTGGAGTTGTTGGATGTGAGAGCTTTTCTGAAATCTGACCACTTCATTTAGGTATGTACATGGAAGCTAACTCTTTTGAAAATCGGACCTTAGTCTTTTTTTTATGGGAATGCAGAAATGTTCATGTCTTGTTCAGTGAGGCATAATGAACTAACATCGGGAACTTTGTCTCTATTGTACTTTTCATATAGCAGTAAGTATATTACATTCAAGGTATAAATATTTCCTCCAAAGTTACAATGTACTTGAACTGCATGTTTTACTTAATGTGAGACAATGCAGTGAGGATCTTTTAAAGATGCTGACTTCTCCACCCAACTCCAAATGAACGTAGTGATTTGTAGCTGCCAGGACTTCTTAAATGTACTGTAATGTTCTATTGACATTCTTGTAAACAAACCTGGGAAATGTAGTCTAGATGAAATTACGGTTAGGTGGGTGCACAACTGATTGAAAGACCGTACTCAATGAGTAGTTCTCAATTAAGAGAACTGTGATAAATTGTTCTCCATGTCCACTGAAGGCAGGAGAGGAAGGAATGTGCTTACTGCAGCAAGGGAAATTTAGGTTGGAGAGTTAGAAAGTTTTTCCTAATATCAGGGTATAGGCTCCCAGGGATGGTTGTGGAATCCCCATTATTGGAGGTTTTTAAGAACAGATTGGACAAATACCTGTCAGGGATGGTCTATGTTTAGTTGGTCCTGCCTTGTCACAGTAGGCTGTACCTGAATACCTATTGAGGTTCCTTCCAGCCTACGTTTCTATGATTATATGGTTTCTATTCTATAGGTTCTTATACTGGACTCATTGCCGCAGTGTTTGGCAAGTGTGATTTTGCTTTCCAGCTGGTATGTAAGTCCTGATCATTGGGGAAAGGTGACAGCATGAAATAATTTACAATACAGTTTGTTATGCTTCCTTATTTATTTTTCTTTTTACTTGAGCATACCAGCTCTAGAATAATTTTTCTGTACAGTGTGTTCTAGTAGAATCCCAACTATCTGAACCTCCACTGTTTCTCTTTCTAACAAGCTGTTGACCTATTCTATTGACTGCTGATTATCAGATGATATTTTGATGTCACCCAAGGTTTTGGATTATCAGGATTCTCATGAAGTTCTAAAATGAAATAAGACAACCAAATGTAATTTATTTAAATGCAGAGGCAACATCTGTTTTATTTTAAAGAAAAAAATCCTTAATGCAATGTTAGAATAGCTAATTCAAACAAATAAGTCAAATTAAAAAATAATAAAAATTGCTTGGAGAGTTTATAACCGCACTAGTGCCGTTCTTAAAAGCGACTCGTATATGTTCTTCTTTGAGACACTCATCTGATTTTTGTAATGATCACCCAAGAACCTTGTGTCAATGTACATGCCATGAAACCTCTAGATTTTTCTGAACTTCAGATCTCCAACTTCCTTTGTCATAGAATCACAGAAGATTAGGGTTGAAAGAGACCTCAGGAAGTCATCTAGTCCAACTCTCTGCTCAGTGCCGGACCAACACCACTAAATCATCCCAGCCAGGGTTTTGTCAAGCCAGGCCTTAAAAACCTCTAAGGATTGAGATTCCATCACCTCGCTAGGTAACCCATTCCAGTGCTTCACCACCCCCCTAGTGAAAAAGTTTATTCTAATATCCAACCTAGATCTCCCACACTGAAACTTGAGACCATTACTTCTTGTTCTGTCATCTGGTATAACTGAGAACAGCCTAGCTCCATCTTCTTTGGAATCCCCTTTCAGGTAGTTGAAGGCTGCTATCAAATCCCTCTCTCTCCCTACCCCCACTCTTCTCTTCTGCAGACTAAATAAGCCCAGTTCCCTCAGCCTCTCCTCATAAGTCATGTGCCCCAGTCCCCTGATCATTTTTGTTGCCCTCTGCTGGAATCTCTCCAATTTGTCCACATCCTTTCTGCAGTGGGGGGGCCCAAAACTGGATGCAATACTCCAGATGTGACCTCACCAATGTCGAATAGAGGGGGATAATCACTTCCCTCGATCTGCTGGCAGTGCTCCTACTAATGCAGTCCAATATGCCGTTAACGTTTTTGGCAACAAGGGCACAGTGTTGACTCATACCCAGCTTCTCGTTAACTGTAATCCTCAGGTCTTTTTTCTGCAGAAATGCCGCTTAGCCAGTCAGTCCCCAGCCTGTAGCAGTGCATGGGATTCTTCTGTCCTAAGTTCAGGACTCTGCACTTTTCCTTGTTGAACTTCATCAGATTTCTTTTGGCACAATCCTCTAATTTGTCTGGGTCACTCTCCATCCTGTCCCTACCCTCCAGTGTATCTACCTCTCCCCATAGCTTAGTGTTATCCACGAACTTGCTGAGGGTGCAATCCATCCATCATCCAGATCATTAATGAAGATGTTGAACAAAACCAGCCCCAGAACCAACCCCTGGAACACGCCACTTGATACTGGCTGCCAACTAGACATCGAGCCGTTGATCGCTATCCGTGGAGCCTGATGATCTAGCCAGCTTTCTCTCCAACTTATAATCCATTCATCCAGCCCATACTTTTTTAACTTGCTGGCAAGAATACTATGGGAGACCATATCAAAAGCTTTGCTAGCGTCAAAAGTCCTACTTTTTGTCTGTTTAGATTGTAATGTTTACAGGGCAGGGGGTGTGTCTCATGTATTTCGAGAGCACCTGCCACAATGGTACCCCTGATCTTGTTTGGGGCTTCTAGGTATTGCCATAACTCAAATGGTTGTTCACCAGTACACCTGACTAATTGTGTACTTCCTGGACTATGCAATTAATTAAGGTATCAACAGGGTTTTGTAACTGCACCAGTGCCTCAAATAAAGCAGCTGAGCGAGGCTCAGAGCCACATTCACCAGAGGAAACAAGCTGGAGATCCCCTACATTTATTGAATGGAATCTAAAACCAATCTTTCCCTGCCCAGATACAATGATGTTTAAGGAGAACAGCTTAATAACCCACACATTTTATTACATCAACATAATAGCAATGATTTTCCTGGCAGTTTCTATCACTGTTATGCTAAATTTGAATCTGTAGGCAAATAAACCGTTCCTGAGATGAGACACTGGGAAAAGCCTGAGTAATACTAGCAGGTAGAATTAGGACAGCAGGTTTTCATTTTATTTTCATTTTTCATTTCATCTGAAGATTTCATGTAAAAGAAAATTACAGAGAGACAGCCAGCTTGCTATTTAGGTATATTTGAAAAGTTAAGTTCTTTTTATAAGAAGAAAATTGCACCCGCTGGTTATGCTAAAAGTAAGAACTCTTTGCACTACAGCTATGGCTTGTACAGTTTTTTTTTTTAAGTATAAAATAGGTTTATTTTTAAAATGTTAATTCTATTTGTGCATTTAATAGCATGCTGTGTGTTGAAAGGGTCACTGTTTAACTTTTATATGGTAAGTTAGTTAGTTTCCTCTTTCACCACTACAGGGGCAAAAACTACATTTTGGGGGTAGAAGGAGAGGAGAAATGGGATTGTAAAACCACTAGAATTGGTAAAGGATTCAATAGCAGGTGCAAGAGTCTCTGCTCTGTGCTGGATATTTAAAAGGGTGTCTTGGATGGGCCGGGCCAAACTAAACATGCTTCAGCTAGCCCCTCCTTCCTCCTCCTCTTTCTCTCTTTGCACACGCCTGCCTTTTGGGTTTCAGCTGTGCTGCTGCTTTTACGGAGCTCTCCACCTTCTCCCCCACCCTTAAGCCATGGGCTCTGTGCAGACATGGGGCCATGGTTTGGGAGGGGGGTCTGCAGATGAAACAGGGCGCACATAGGGGTGGTGGCCCAATTTGTTCCCATGTCTGGAGTCTGGGTTTACCTTATAGCAGCCCTGCCAGGAATATTTACTCAAGTTTAGTCTCCTCAAATATAGTAATTGCTGGAGATGTAGGCAAGAGAATGCCAGTGTTACTCCTGTAGTTGTAGAAACCTGCATAATTAGTGGAGCAGCTTATTAAAAGCCTATTCACTGGCATTGTACTCAAAATAGTCACGTAACAATTTTTACTTATCTGATTGCATAAAATAATGACTTGTGATTTGCCTATTTTTGATCAGTAATTTGAAGTACTGAAACATAGTTCAAGAATTGCTTTGTGTAAATTACTTTGAGGTTAGTCATGGCCAATAAATATTATTTTTCACTCAAGTATTACAAATACATAGGCACAAGCAGAAGTCAGTAAGGCCCAGATCATCCTCTTTGTCTCCACAAATATAGAAAACTCAGCTCATGGAGTGGGTAGTGCATCTTTCGTAGAACTACTGAGCCCTCTGTGTTATCACGCAGGAGTTGCTCTGCGAGTGCATAGCAGTAATTGAGGTCCATGGAGTTTCGGGGCAGGAGTTGGGATCAGCCACTTTCATTCCAGCTGTTCTATGGCTATCCATGCAGTTATCCTTTTAGGAATTAATGCTGCTTCCCAATGGATCTCTAGGGTCTGTGGGGTTGTGAAGTTCTGTTCCTGGCCACTCCATGCCTACCTAAACCATCCCACCTGAGGTGGTAATTTCTAGAAAACTTAATGATTTTCACTGAGCTTTTATAGTCCAGTAGCTTTAAATAAATCTAGAGGTCCATGTTTTGGGTGGTGACTGAACACACCAGAAAATCTGCATGAGAGAACTATTCAGCCTACCCTGAGGCCCCTCTTGTAAATGTTGAAAAATGAACCAAAGTGAAAAATTAAAAAATGCTCCAGCGCCGGACTAATTTACTCCATTCTCCCACAGTCAGAAGGAGAAAAGCTGCGGCTGGCAAAGTGAAGGAGGTGCCTTGCCACAAAGGTCTGAGTGCCCCATGGCCTTGTGCTCCCAACCCAGGGGCCGGGCCCAGCGTGGAAAGCCCCGCGGTCCCGTGCTCCGAACCAGGGCCGGGCCGAGCGCTTCTTGCCGCGGGGCCCCACGCTCCTGGCCCGGAGTGCCAGGCCGACCGCAGCAGGCCGCGGGGCCCCACGCTCCCGGCCTGGGGTGCCAGGCAAAGCGGGGCAAACCGCGAGGCCCCGCGCTCCCGGCCCAGGGTGCCAGGCGGAGCACCACAAGATGCATGGCCAGGCGGAGCATTACAAGCCGCTGGGCCACGCATCCAGCTGAGCAGGTAAGCCAGTTGCGGGGGGAGAAAGGGTGGTGGTTAGGGTGTGGGGTCTCGGGAGAGGGCAGTCAGGTAACAGATAGCAGGGGGGCTAGATGGGGCTGGGGTCCTGGGGGATAATTAGAGTGGGGTGGGGGTGATCAGGGGACAAGGATGGGGGGGTTGGACGGGTTGGGGTTCTGAGGGAGGTAGTCAGTGGGTGGGAAGTGGGTCGGATGGGGGCAGAGCCTTCCCTACCCAGCCCTCTGCATGATTTTGAAGCCCCCTGTGGCCCTCAGGTGGCAAAATTTTGGCCCCTGCCCTAATGGCTTAACCTTCTAATACAGGAATTTTCTTATATTTCCTATCTAATTCTTTAAATAGTCTATCTTAATATTTTTGTTTGCTTTTCTTGACTACCATTGTGCATTGAGCAGGTGTTTTAAATGAGCTATTTACGATAATCCCCAGGCCTTTAAAAAAAAAATTCTTAGTGATAACAATTGATTTAGTACCCAGCCGTGTGTATTGAGACCCTAGAATTTTTTTGTCTTCCTCTGCAGCAGGGGGCATATCTCACTTGCTAGTTTGAACTAGAGTAAATCGTGTTTTTTCTGTATTTTGAAGCCTTTAAATCAAGATTGAGGACGTCAGTAACTCAACCAGGGATTATAGACCCATTCCAGGAGTGGATGGGTGAGGTTCTGTGGCCTGTGATCATGATGGTTTCTTCTGGCCTCAAAATCTAGGCATCATAAGTAGTTCATATTATTTCTTCCAATGTGTGTTACCTTGTTTTGTCGACAATGAATTTCATTTGCCATGCTTATTCACCTATCGTAGCTTTGTTACATCCCATTTTAGTTCTCTACAGCTTACTGTAATCTCAACTAACCTAAGTAATTTTGTATCATCTCCAAATTTTGCATCATGGACAGCTCAATGTAGTTCTCCGCTCAATGTGCAGCAGTGATCAAAAAAGCAAATAAAATGCTAGAGTGCATAAGGAATTATGTTATCACCTGAGGTAAAACAATTACTTCTAGTCAACCTGTAGCAAAAACAGACATAGCAGAAATGCAGTGGGGTCAGACACAGGTGACAAGAAGGGGAGTGAAAAAAACTCTCTCAGATAAAGTGCAAAGTGAAAAGATTGGAACTGTTTAACTTAGACAGAGGCCATAATAGATATATACAAAATCATTAACAGTATAGGGAATTAATTTCTATTCACCCCTTTCGCATAGTATAAACCCAGGAGGCCATTCACTGAAATTAAAAGGTGAAAAATTCAAAAAGCCAGAAACTTCAGCCAGGTTCTTTGAATATTAACCTGTTCCTGAATATGTAATAAGTAATGTATGATGTAGTATGTTAACGTTTTATTGTAACTTTGCCTTAATAAAAAGGTCTAAAAAAAAATAAAAAATGGTTTTTGTCTAACAAATGCAAAATTATCCTGTGGAACTCTTTGCCAAAGGATAACATTGATGATTAAACATTTATATGGAGAACAAGAATATCCAGTATTGTATAGTAACCACCTACAACTGGATTTCTTGCACCTCTGTCTGAAACAGCTGATAGTGGCCGCTGTTGTTGACAGGATATTAAATGGACCTCTGATACTTATCCAGTGTGATTTTTCCTATACTAGTTTTTGCTCTGATGAGTCTCCCGTGGATGATGAACTCTAATTGTGCTGTCGGCGTTGTTAATTACTGGCCCAACTATCATTACTGTTTCAACAAATTCCTGTCTCCTTACTTAGGAGAGGTAGCTCTTAACTTGGTGCTATTGTGTGTTTCAGAACTAGCTGTTCCAACAAGCAATTGTTGAAGATGTTGAGCAAATGCTCCTCTAAACTTTGTGCCATTGCGACATACTGTATGACCAGTACATATGTGAGTAGCTGAGGCAACCCATAATTACTGGTTTGGGTTCATTTTCTCAAAATGCTCTGCCCTGCTGAATTAACTTATCCCCAGTAAATGAGTTTGTCCCAGCTCTCTATGGCATTCCTTTTTTTTTTCCTGCCATTAGTTCTATTCTCCCAAACTGTTCTTCCTCTTTACACCTACGTCCTTTGCTCCTCCCCACCTGTGAAAATAGCAGCTGAGACACTGCTCTGGTCCCTTCCCCCCTTCCACCAGCAGTGTCTGGGCAGCTCACCTCATCCCCATCTCATTAAACAAGCAGTAGCACTTCAGGCACTGTGGTTCTCCCAGCCCTCCCCTTTTAAAAGAGAGATCTGAGGCTTCTAGGTAAAACTTCCACTCCTTGCCGGTGAACAGGGTGATCAAGCACACAACTTGCTGCTGGGATGGCAGGAAAATTTTAGCAGAGGTCTCATACACAAACAGAGCCCAGGGTGGCTGCTTCACCCCCACACTCCAGTAGAAGCACCAGAGCTGTGCATTTTCAGACTAGGAACGTATCAATATATTAGCTTCCACTCTATCTGCATTTGTTGGGTTTTCTTTGCACCTGACCTCCAGTTTTTCAGAGGTGGTGGTGGCTTTGTTTTGTTTTTTTTAAATGAAAGTTTAGATTCTTCAGAATTGATGGCACTGGCCCAGAAATGATTCATATTCATATGGGTGAGTGGATTTTTCCAATCTAGTTTTTGCTATTTGTTTAGGAAAGTACAACTGACGCAAGACTCAGGCTCCTGAATTCATGTAGCACTGCA
The DNA here is from genome assembly GCA_007922305.1 of Dermatemys mawii. Lineage (NCBI taxonomy): Eukaryota > Metazoa > Chordata > Testudines > Dermatemydidae > Dermatemys > Dermatemys mawii. The sequence goes on from ML677359.1 coordinate 6,906,818, forward strand.
AAATAAACACTTCTGGAATCTTGAGTCCTAGTAAATTACTAAAGGTGGCCAGAATAAAGTAACCTACTCAGCTGTCATTGTAGAGCATTACACTCCATGATCATGGGTGCTTTGCCAATGTGACTCCTGCTTTGTTTAGTCTATATATGACTCTCAGATCCCTAAGATGATGATCACATTATTTTGATACCAACACAAAAATGAGTTTGACAGTGTGAAGGCAGTAGTTGAGGTCTGTGAGTCTATACATATTCCTGGTGCATTAAGCACTACTGACGTCTTTCCTCAAAATTGCTATTTTCCCCTGTCAGTGACAAATGCTACCTTGAGACAGCTTCTGTCATTTTAAATGGTCAGGATTGAGGATTGTGATGTTTGTTTGCCATGCGCCGAGAACTCCAGAGATACATCCATTCTGGCAAAGCATATGCATCTGCTACCATTAACCTATTCTTCCACCTGGCATCTGTGCAAAATCTTGGCTCTGTTTAGGCCTTTGCATAAAACCATGGGAGAAGCCCTAGGATCCATTGATGATTCAACCATTTCAGCCTGTTGTGTAGTATCAGTTTGCAAATCGGTAAATGTTTCTCCTTGAGGAAAAAGCCTTGTAAGGAGCTGCATTTTATACTAATGCATTGCCTGGCCAAGTGGAGTGTTTTGCTGAGTCAGAATGTCTTAACTTCCATGTTACTGAATTAGTGGATGATGCCATGTAGATCTTTGTTGAGAATTCAGATTGTCCCCATTTACTAACACTGAGTTTGAGCATCATAAAGTGTCTGTCCATTCAGTCACATTCTGAAGCTTGCCAAATCAAATGTCAACTTATATGATATGGAATTTATGAGAAAACTGATCTAACAAGTTCCTGAATGACAGAATTTCTGGGACACACTTTCTGAACTCAGAATAATAATGTCAATATCACACATCATGAAACTGAGCAAGCTAAAGTCCTTTTGAGTGATAGGGTTTAATTTACTCCTCTCGCTGCCCCACACTCTGCTAAAGTTATACATAGTCAAAGCTCTGGGATGAATAATTAGTAGAGATGCTGTAATATCCAAATTATTATTTAGTATTTGTATTGCGGTAGCACCTAGGAGGCCTGGTCATGGACCAGCAGCCCGTTCTGCTAGGTGCTGTCCAAACACAGAATAAAAGAGATTACACTCCAACTATAAGATAAGCGACAACAGATGGTTAAAGGTCGGGGGGGGGGGGAGAATCAATGAGACAATATGAATCCAAAAGTCCATGTGTGCATTGGAAATAATCACTAAATACATCCTGCAATTAGATGTGTGATCCATGCCAATGTTACTTTTACTTAGGCATCTCATAGGCACTCAGGGTTTGTTTGTTGATTTAGTGCATTGGGTTTTCAGCTGTATAAATGCTGAAACGTTGGGAAATATCTTCCTTTATAAGTCTCTCTCTACGTAGTGCCCTCAATCCCTTTATCTCCAGTGATTCTGAGGTTAGTAGTTATACTCCATGTGTTGCCTTTTTGCTCCCCACTTACCTCAATTTGAGTAGGTATTGAATTCAGTATGTGTAAAGGCAGAGGAACAGCAGCTACACTGGTACTTCTGAATGCTCACCTCACTTTCAGGTTATTCATTGACATATAAATGGCCAGACAACGGGAGGTCAAGCATAGCAGCTGATTTTTTTTTTCCTTGTATATGCTGGTTGATATAGACAATATTAGACAATAGCCATTGTAAGAGCTTCAGAAACTACAATCTGATCTACAAAACAGGTGGTGTTTCTCCAGGTTTATGGTTTTTCCCAAACCTCCCACATCATATGTTGTTGACTGACCTTAAAAGTTTTCCAAAGGAAATTCTTTCAACTCGTGTGTGGATGTCAGTGAAGTGGCAAGCACTCCAGAGTGCCATGTTGGCTACAAATAGACCATCATTAGGGATGACTTCTATGCACCCCAAAAACATAGTTTAATTTAGTGCAGGTGTATTATGTTTATAATGGTATCCACTGGGGTATATAACAGATACTGCTTCTGGGCTCTTGGAGAGTATGCAGAGGTAGAAGCTGAGATCCCCTTGTCCAAAGCGAAGAGGAATCTTGAATAAGTATGTGATGAGAGTTAACATAACCTTCCAAAGTTAATTTAATGGTAAAACCTTCTCCTTAGTTAATCTATATCCTATATTATGTCTTCTTGTGCACTGTTGTCTTTTGGCCTATACAACTTCTCTTCTTTCTTAATATTGTCTTTGAGTGTATCTTCTACCCTTCTGCATTCAAAAACATTGTTTCTGCTCCGACTGCTAGAAGGCAAACATTCATCGTTCTGTGGAATGAAACCTTCTGAAATGGCGCTGTCTGGTGGCAAATATTTCCTCTCTCATCTGATGGAGGTGCAGGTCCTGAGCTGGGGCAGGAGATCAGGGTGCAGGAGGGGTGCAGGCTCTGGGAGGGAGTTTGGGGATGGGAGGGGGTGCAGAGTTTGGGGGTGAGAGGGGGTGCGGAGGGAGGGGGGGCAGGGGTGAGGGCTGTGGGGGGGGGCTGGGGATGAGGGGTTTGGAGTGTGGTGGGGGGTTCAGGGCTGAGGCATAGGGTTAGGGTGTGGGGAGATGAGGGTTTTGGGATGTTGGAGAGACTCCTGGGTAGGGCAGAAGGTTGGGATATAGGGGATGAGGGCTCTGGCTGGGGGTGTGGGCTCTAGAGTGGGGCAGGGCTGGGGATGAGTTTGGGATGCAGGCAGGCTGCCCTGGGACTGGAGCCAGAGGAGGAGACTCCCCCCAAGCCCTCTTCCCCACTGGCAGCAGCAAGCTCTGGGGTAGAGGCCCCCCTCTCCACCACACCAGCACGCTCACCACACACCACTGTCCCTGCATGTGCTCCTAGGGCCCTTCTCAGGTTCAGGAATCTCCCTGTGGTGGGTACCTTGTTGGGGATGGGGGCTGCCATCACATGTGCATCTCCTCCTCCCCTGCTGCTGCCCCTCATTGTAGCCTCCCTGGGGGTGGGGGAACGGGGCTGCCCCTTGCCCAGCCTGGGTCAGGAGTGGTGACTGTGGGTGGGGGCAGGAGGCTGTGTTGGTGGAGGGTTCCGCCTGAAAATGAAAGGGTCTGAGGGGGAAGGGCAGTCTCAGGGTCAGTCTGCCCTGGCAGCAGTGGTTTGAGGCATTAGGACCCTCCCTCCGGCAGCAGTTAATGAAAGGAGGCAGCATGGAGCTGCAGGGGACAGACAGGGACACTCTGTTCAGGGGACCAGGGAGGTGTGCAGGGGCAGCAAAGGGTGGGGTTGGGGGATACTCGGGGGGGGCAGCAGATGGGACTTGGGGGAGACCTAGCCCTGACCATTGGTGGAGCCGGGCTCCCGGGCCCTCAAAATTGTTGGAGCCATGAGCCCATATATCTCGCTGCTGCTTCTTGCCGGTACACTGTACCGGGGTGTCCCAGCTTACTTCTACCTCTGTGGAGGTGGCTACATAGCAGATGTTCCTGATGAATGCTACTGGTGCAATCTGTATGATTTGTACATGCAAACCCTTTTGTCTTCAAAGTGCTTTTTATTCTATGACAACTTAATAATACTCCTCAAAAGAGGTGTCGTTTGCGATGCTGGCCTGCGGACACTTATTTCGCAGCACTAACTTCTTGATCTTTTGGCACTAACACAATCTTCCTTGAGAAAATAATAGCAATGAACCCAGCCCAGTGATGACATTTGTGAGGGACATTGCTCCCAAGACGAAATGCTGCTGAGATTGAGGACTGAAATAGACTGGAAATGACCGTTGAGTGGAAAGATGCTTGCAATATAAAATGACAGGACTGGTTCCTCTTTGTTTTGTTCTAGACAGCACAGAGAGTCATAATGCGGTTTGTAAACATTATCTTATTTTAGGTCAATATCTGTAACATGCAGGTTCTGTCAGGCAAATGATTCTGTAAGATAGCACTATTTAGAAGATCAAACTGGTTTGTATACTCTCCTAAGCCTTTTTTTGTTTTGTTTTTTGTTTCAGTTGCCTCCTTTTTGGCTGCCCTCCTCCCCCGACACAGAGCTGGCCCTCTCCTCTCCCCTGTGCGGGGCTGGATAAGCCACTCGATGAAGCCGACTTCCTCCCCCCGTGTAGGGCTGGCCTGGGCCTTACTGCTCACCCCCCACCCCCCATATTCCCTCCAGCTCCTTTTTGGCAAGATTGGGCATTTGTCCCATTTGCTTTTGCCAAGTGATGGTCAGTTAAAAGGAGCAAACAGGACAAATGCCCAAAAAAGTTGTGACATCTGGGGCCAAAATGGAACATATGGCCACCCTAGGCCAGGGGGCCCCAAACTTTTTCAGTGATGCCCCCTCTCTTACTTGTCCTGCCCCCCTTTCCCTGGGAGCTGGGACCAAGAATGGTGGGTGGGGTTATGGCCGGGAGCAGAGTCACAACTGGAGCTGGGACGCCATGCCCCTCCAAATGATCCTCTGTGCTCCCCTAGGGGCCGTGCCCAACAGTTTGGGGACTACTGACCTAGGCTGCGGTAAGAGCTGCCCAGGGACCCCGGGCAGCTCTGCGGAGCCCTGGACCCTGCACCTGCTCGTATCACTGCCCACCCAGGGCAGGTGGAGAGTCCAGGGCTCCCCACAGTGGCTCGGGCTCCTTGCGCAGCTCTTACCATGGCCTGGCTTCTGGCCAGGCCAGGGGACAGGGCCTTGTCGGGAAGTAGAGGAGTAGAGGGAGGGGCCCCATGGCCGGGAAGGTGGGGGGCCCAAATGTTCTTTGTGCCCAGGGCCCTAATATACCTTAATTTGCCTCTGCTGAGAGACAAAGAGACTAGTTTTAGTTTCAGTTTTGGGGTTAGGAGCTGAGAGAAGCAGAACAGATCAGGGAGGTTTTGATCAGGGCGTCTTTGAACTGCCATGGTATCCAAGTACGAGTCAGGTAGTTCCTGGCCTATGGAGATGAGCGTCCAGAGTGACCGAGATCTGACACAGAGCTGACTGCCAAGAACCAGCCAAGACCTCCACAAGTCTCCATACTAGGGAGCCAGAACGGCACCCTATCCCACCCAGGGGCAAAGATACTATGAGGGGGTGTTGTTTAAGCCAGGCAGTGTTCACACTGCTGGAGCACTCGTTTCCAGCTCGTACTCCGCGTACTACCTGCCTGGAATGGAGCCAGGAGGGAGCTGGGGATCGGGAAGAATTGTGAGTGTGGTGAGGTGGGAAACTGGTTGATTTGTTGCTGTTGTAGTACTTATTAGTTAACCGTTTTCTTTCCAGGTCCTATTTTCCTGCTCCTAGTAAAGTCCCTCTTTGTTACTTTGTTAATTTTGAATGTGTCATTTCTTTGCTGGGGTTTCTGTTGATGTACTTCATAGTTTCATTCTGTGCTGGCTTTTATACTCCCGTGCCCATTAGCAGCAGCAGCATTCATTTTTCTAAGGCACAACACCCCATACGTCCCAGGCACAATGAGGACCCATCTACTGGAGGCACCAGGTGTCCCAAAAAAAGTATCCAGGACGCAGTCCAGACAAGGAGAGGAAAAGACCTCTCTAACTGGCAAGGACTAAGTAGAAGCGCAAGCCACATCTTGGGGACAGGTTCCATGAGCTCCCTCCTCAGTTACTTAGGTGAATTTAGTTTAGAGTCTCCATGTCTGAACTCAGCAGTGCATTTCAACAGAGTGAAGACTCTTGTTCTGACAGATAAAGCTATCCTATTCCTGGCTGAAAAATCTCAAATCTCTCACTGTATAGATTGCAAAGTGTTGTAAGGGAGTAGGAGGTTGCTCTTCCACCTCATGGTGTTGGTGGGGAAACTCCCAAGTATTTTACTGGGAGATGTGCCAAGTCCCAAATTCAATATTATATAATCAGACATTTTCTGTAGACAGTAGCATCTTCACTCAAATAAGTATTCAACTCAGTATCATCAGTCCTGCTTAATACCTGTGGAGGTGTGGAAGGGAGCTACAGTAAAAACATAGCTGTGTTGGAGTTGAAATTAATTTTAGCTCATACTAAGTCATTTACACTCAAAACAGCTTCTTTCCTGGATATATATTCTAATGATTTGTATTTGGAACTAGTCCAAGACATTTCTAGCATGATAATCATTCATCTCTAGGCTCGTAGTATTAAGTAGAATGGGTCATGTTCAGGACACTTCTCAAGACTGGGTGAAGTGGATCTGGAATAATTCTACCAGAGAGGGTACATCTTCACTACCTGCCGGATCGGCGGGGAGTGATCAATCTATTGGCGATCCATTTATCGCGTCTCGTCAAGATGCGAGAAATCGATTGCCAAAGGTGTTCCCAACGACTCTGGAACGCCAGCTCACCAAAAGGCACAAGCTGGAGTTGACGCGGGGCCTGCTGCCATCCGCTGCCGCCATGAGGACGGCAGATAAATTGGCCTAAGATACGCTGACTTCAGCTACGTTATTCACATAGCTGAAATTGCACATCTTAGGTCATCCCCTCCCCCCACAGTGTAGACCAAGCCATAGTAGATAAGCTGGATTATCACTTGTGCTTGACTATAGAGTTCAACACTTTTCCAAAGCAATTTATGGAAATGACAGGTCCCAATTAATATGACAATTCCCTATGTAAGTGCTATTCACATCTTTGTGTCTGATTCTTCAGAAGGCATAAGCTGCCTTTAGTTTGTTTTGTGTGCCTAGAAGTTTGGCTGTAGTTTGATTTAAATTCACAAGCAAAGGGTGTTCCTCTATAAAATTTGAGCTTGTGGGAAGTTCAGAGGAAGAGTTGCTTGCACAAATGTGATGCACCAGAGCAAACAATTAATACTGTTCACTTAGGGCAGGGGTGGGCAAACTTTTTCGCCCGAGGGCCACACTGGGATTCAAAATTCTGCGGAGGGCCAGATAGGGAAGGCTGTGCCTCCTCAAACAGCCTGGCCCTGCCCCCTATCTGACCCCCGCCCACTTCCCATCCCCTGCCTGCCTCCCTCAGAACTTCCCACCTATCCACCCCCCGCGGGCTTGTCCCCTGATTGCCCCCTCCGGAGACCCCCCCAGGACCCCACCTCTTAACTAGCCCCCTGTGCTCTGTTCCCTGACTGCCCCCTCTCAAGACCCTCCAAAACTAACCACCACCCCCCGGGACCCCACCACCTAAGTCTCCCCCCCACACACAACTTGCTTACCTGCTGAGCTGGGAGTGGGGCCCCGCAGCTTGCCACGCTCGTTACCGCGCTCGGCCCAGCCCCTGGGCTGGGAGCACTGGGCCCCATGGTCGGCCCGGTCCCCGACTCGGGAGTGCAGGGCCCCGCAGCTTGCTGCGGTTGGCCCGGCACCCCAGGCCGGGAGCGTGGGGCCGCACAGCTTGCCGCGGTTGGCCTAGCCCCCGGCTCGGGAGCGTGGGGCCACGTGTCTTACCACACTCGGCCCGGCACCCTAGGCGGGAGGGCGGAGCCACTAGCACCACCCCCCGGCCCAGGCTCGCAGGCCAGATAAAAATGGCCAGCAGGCCACATGTGGCCCGCGGGCCGTAGTTTGCTCACCCTTGACTTAGGGTAACATTCTTCTAAATTACTGAAGAGAGTTAGGCTCCTAAATCTCATTAAAAGTCAGTGGGATTGAGAGTACATCTACACAGCAAATAAACAAACCCTCAGTAATGGGTCTCAGAACTGAGTCCATTGACTCAGGCTCATGGAGCTCATGCTGCAGGACTAAAATAGCAGTCTAGGTGTTTGGGCAGGAGCCCGGACTCCAAGACGCTCCCTCTCAAGAGGTTTGAAATCCTGGGCTCCAGCCCAAGTGGGAACAAATAAACTGTTATTTTTAGCCCTGCAGCGCAAGCCCAAGTCAGTTGACCCAGGCTCTGAGACCCACTGCAATGGGGGGGTTTTTTTGTTGTGTTGAGGTATATTTTAGACTCCTAAGTCACTTGGGCACTTCTGAAAATTTTACCCTCAGTCTATATAGGCTGTTTGTCTATTAGGTATATGATTTCTCTAAGCCTTCAGCAGGAGCCATTCTCTTACATACAGTTGAGGGCACTGTAGACATATTGTGACCATATGTGAACCTGCTTTTCATTGACTGAGCTTCACTGTTTAGGACATGAGTCAATGATACTTTCTTGTTCCTAGTCAAAATACTTGCTTCTGTAACTCTTGTTCTGGCAACTTGTAGATACAACAATTTTATGATCATCCCTAACTTAGGCTTTGTCTACACTGCCGCGGTAAGTTAACCTAAATGACACTACTCCAGCTATGTTAATAAAGCAGCTAGAGTCAATGCAGCTTAGGTCAACTTACTGTGGCATCTATACCATGCTGGGTCGACGGGAGATGCTCTTCCGTTGACTTAACCTACTCCTTTCATTCCCGGTGGAATACCAGAGTCAACCAGAGAACGTTCTGCGTCAATTTAGCAGGTCTTCACAAATCCTTTAAATTTAGGATTTGCTGGATCTAATGCTACACTATAGAAGAGACTGCATCTAAAAGCCCGAGGTCTTGAAGCAAATTATTTTTGATTTTAAAGTGAGTTGAAATGTTTTAATCACAAATTCTTATTTTGCATTTTCAGAAAAATGGCATATCAAATGGAGGTTTCTACAAAAGGCCGTTTAATGAACACTTTGAACAAGCACCAATGTATGTTGCTGTTTTGACTTATTTGGGTTTTGGTGTTGGAACAATATTTGGCTACCTGCGAGATTTTATGAGAGCGTGTGGACTAGAAAGATGTAACCTTGCTGCAGAAAGAGAAGAACAAAAAGTATGTATGAAAAAAGTTTCTGTATTGCGTTAAGGGCTTTTCCTTTGCCCTCTCTTGGTTCTTGTCATGCAGACAGAAAGCAGAAAACCAGAAATCTGAAGTCAGGGCCGGCTCCAGCACAACAAGCATGTGCCTGGGGCAGCCAATGACAGGGGGCGGCATTCCGGCCGCTGACAGGGCTGTCCCTCCCGCGGATTCGGCAGCATGACTGCGGCAGGTCGGGAAGCCGCAGAACCGCCAGACTTGCCGCAGGCTTGCTGCTGAAGCCGCTGATCCGGCCGGCCAACCTGTCAGCACCTGGAAAGCTGCCGCCCCTGCTTGGGGCGGCAGAAAAGGTTGAGCCAGCCCTATCTGAAGTGCAGGAAATGAGATGTTTATTGCAGTTAACCAAGCAAACCTATCCATAGCTCTGTATGCCCCAGAGCCTTCCCTGTCTCTGTTTTTCCTCCTCCTCCTTACCAGGCTTAATTATACCTGTAGTGCATGCCTCTGGTCACACCCCTTACCATTTATGGTCATGTTCCATTTTGGAGGGTACTGAGTCTGGGAGCTTTGATACCACCTCTTTTGTATCCCAAGGGGAGGGAGTGAGATTGTGTTCTGGCCAAGGTCAAGCTTTTCCTTGGCCTTTAGTGTGTCTTATGCCTCCCCTTCCGACTGGTTTCTTGACCTTACCTTGGGGCAGGAGTCAAGGAAGTCTCCAAGTGTATGCTCATATATTGAACTCCTGGCATACCCAGCCACACTCTAGCTCTGTTTCTTATCTTTTCTCATTACACTAACAAACCCATCTGGCTGGCCTCTCCAGGAACTGGGTTTCCTCCTTTATCTGTCCAAAAGGAAATTTTGTTAGTAACAGTCCCTAATAGTAACAAGAGAAGGAGGTGGCAATTTGCAGAATCAAGAGCTTTATTTTTGCTTGAAAGCTAAAATATGTATTGAAAGAACAAAGCTCAGGCATGTGGCATTCTTTAGCTTAGTCATCAACATTTTTAACCTAAGAACATGTATTTAAAACAATTCTTAGCAAACTTCTATTTTAAGACAGTGACTTGTTTTCTTCCTATAAACACAGGAGGTGGTATATACAAATGAAGTTCACCCATAGGTACCCATCAAGCGGAAAATAAGCTGTGATGCCAAACTATAAAACCCTGATTTATAACAATTGTTGGAAACAGTAGCGCTATTCCTGGATAATGTGGGGATTGCTGTTGCCCTAATTCTATTATGCTAACACATGCATAAATGATGTTGTCCGAAGAGTTTTCTGAAATACACTGGAGTACAGTTGATATACAGTGTACAATAATGACAATATTATAGTACTATCCCTTTTTAAAGCTGAGACCATTGTCATGCTGCCCTCTTGCTACTTCAGAGTATTTTGGCAGGTTCCCATCCCAGGGCGTGTGTTTGACAAGTAGATCATAAATTAATCTGATTCTTCTGCCCCAGCTATGAAACAAAAACAGCTTGCCTTGGATGCATGCTTCGATCTCCTCTGGCAGGTCTGCTTTAAATTGACTGTCTTGGTATGGAATACCAGTCTTTCTGGTACTGATCCAGACAATTTAAAGCAGACCTGCCAGAGAAAATAGAAGCATGTATGATCCCATGCAGCTATAGATGATCCATTCATTCCCATATGATCCCTTAGATTCCCATATGGGCACTATTTCTAACAATGTGAGCAGCTTTCAAATATGGGCCATATATATCACAAACGTTTCCTTCTTCACCTGGGACCCTAAAGTCACGGCATTGTGATACACAGAAAAGCTACTTTATAATCATTTGCATGGATTCTAAAATTGATTAGTTTATAATTTCCTTCTTCTGAGCCCTCTGTAGTTTGACTTAAGGGACCTGGAGCTACAGGAGCAAAGATACAAAAAAGAATACCAACTCTGTTCAAAAGATCTGGACGATGTTACTCTTCTTAAAATAGGGGGCGGGGTGTTTTGTTTTTGTAGGTTTTTTAAAAAATATCATAGGCTACATAATGAAGTAGCAGGATATAAAGACTTTATTATCACACTTCTGATATGTCCTCTGTGATTTGGCCCCTTGTGAATAATGATGATCCTAAATTTTCCAATAAAACCTTTTTACTACACCTTTGTGTATTCTGCTAATTCTCATATTTCATGTGTATGTAATTGTCAACCAAAATCAGTGCCCTACAAGAAGAAGGCATGTATAAACTGAGGTGAGAACATCTACTGTAGGCTGAAAATTTCCAAATAAATCACTGTAGGTTTTTGGGTTACATCTAATTAATCTGTTTTCTTATGGATTATGATGGGCGTTTTATCCCACATTTGCTAGCAACTCTGCATTATAATGAAACGCTCTATTTTCAAAATAATGTTCACAGTGTGTATCTGGCATGAAGACTCCTCCTGGTATGAGCTTTCAGAATATTGGACCCTTTCATGAGTTCTCTGTTACTTGCCAGGCAGAAATAAATGGGCCTTACATGGGAATCTAGGTAACTAAGCAAATCTGCAAATGTGGGAGTTTATATGGCACAGGAGCACTAGGCTTGTATTACTACCAGTTTCTTAATGAATTATTCTGCGTTTTTAATTTAGATAAATAAAGTACATAAGATGGTGACTCTCCTAGAAGTGTAACCCTATACGTGTTTTCAAACCAGGATTTTGTGCCACTTTATCAAGATTTTGAGAACTTTTACACAAGAAACCTCTACATGAGAATACGAGATAATTGGAACCGTCCAATCTGCAGCGTCCCAGGGCCACAGTTTGACCTGATGGAACGTATTACAGATGATTTCAACTGGACATTTAGGTGGGTCGGGCTACAAGTAGCAAGCAACAGTTTTTTAGCCAGGGAAGTAGAAAACTATAAGGGGAATATAAGTATGCAGGATGTAATTTCTCAAGTTGGAATATGGCAACATAACAAAACAATGGGTAAATATTTATTTATTTTATATGTTGCCCCCTTCTCTAAAAGCTGCCTTAATTGTAGTTTTCCTGGTTTTACAAAAATAACTTCTGACCCATCTTAAAAGGGCAAACAGCATTTAACACTGCAGCCTTTAAAGTCAGTAGCTCTACACCAGCTGAAGATCACGCACTGTGCTTCTAAACACTGTTTGGGCAATTGGCATGGAAGGCGGCCAAATAATGTTGCAAACTGGCTTTAAAAAAAATGGCTTTAACCCAGGTAAAAACCTACAAGAGATTTAAAGGCATTTATAACCTAGTTTGAACCCAGCCACACTGCTCAGCCAAACTCTCTTATAACCCACTTTGACTTAAACCATTCTTAAGCACAGATGTAAGCTATTTATTGCTCGTGCTGTGTAGGTGAGACTTCTGATTTACACGCAAGGATCTGCACCAATTATCTGGTATTGAGTTTCAAGCTGGAACCTAAAGCTTTATATATACTCAACTTCATTCTATTGAAACTGAGGTAGAAATGCACTATAGTGAAAGCATATGCAGTGTTTCTGTTTATACTATGGTTGCTGAAATATTTTGAAAAAGTAAGGACCCATATTAGAAAGATATTGGGTGTGTTGCAGCATGTGAGCGTTATGGATTATTTTTCAAATTATTGAAATTACATTGAAATGTCTCCTCATTCTTTTTTCCAATGAATGATGCACGATTGTTCCTCTGGTATTAGCTCTCTTAACACAACTTGGTGGAAGCCATGCCTCTGATGGTCCAATGGAGTTGGGAAGCAGATAAGCATATGTCAAATGTACATTGTTCTTCCTGAATGATCCTAAGGCCTGACGACTCCCTGCTCTGCAAGGGTGTGATAGAGGGCATTCTCCCTCTTCCCCCTCTCCCCCCCACCCCCCCGCAATCCCAAGGGAAAGGATTCCATTCACCATGTTTCTTCATCCCCAAAAAAGACATAGAGCGGAAACCCATCCTGGACCTTCATCAGCTAAATTACATTCATCAGCAAACTGAAATTCTGCATGATCATGTTGGCATCAAATTCCTCTCTCCATGTGGAAGCTTGGTTCATGGCTCTTGACATGAAAGATGCATACCTCCATATAGACATCCACAGGAAGTTCCGTTGTTTCAAGGTGGGACATTGACACTTCCAGTTTCGTTTTCTTCCCTTCAAGCAACTGAAATGAGTCGCCAGGGTCACACAGTATTCCCTAAGCTGGACAATTTGCTTCTAGTGGGACAATCATGACAAGAAGTTGTCCCCATGACCCAATCTCTTCGAAGACTTTTGGCCTCCCTTGGAATCTGCATGAATGAAGACAAGTCCATTTTGTCACCTACGCAGATTATAAATTTTATAGAGATGAGACTGAACTCAGCTGTTGCATGGGATTTCCTCCTGGCAGAAGGCTTTGTCACAATGAGCTCCCTAAATGCCCACATCTGCCACAAGTCCCGCATGACAGTCCATCAGTGTTTTTCCCCTGGGGGCACATGGCAGCCTCTCCCTACGTGTTGCCTTTGCAAGACTCCACATGCAGTGCCTACAGACTTGGCTCCTCCTGATCTAGAAGCTGAACAGGGACCACATCGAATCCAGACTGTCCCTTCGGACATTCTGACCCCTCTTTCTTGGTGATCCAATCCATCCAGGGTCATGACTGGGACCCACTTCAGCCCTTCCACTCCAAAGGCCACCATCATCATTGACACCTCCTTTATGGGATGGGGTGCTCACCTGAACCACCAAACAATGTAGGGCACATGGACACCACAGGAAGCCAGGAAACCCAAAAATGTCCTGGAGCTCAGGGCAGTCTGCCTCACTTGCAAAGCCTTTCTTCCCCTCTTACATGCTCTCCACATACAAATCCTTTCAGACAACATTACCTTGGTGGCATACATCAACAAACAAGAAGGCACTGGATCTCGCTTCCTCTGCTCAGAGTTGGTCATTAATTGGTGGAATTAATGGAACAGAAACTGGGTGCCCTTAAAGGCTGCATATCTCCTGGGCACCCAGAATTCCCTGGCAGACATACTGAGCAGGACTTTCCACACTGATCCTGGATGGGAACTACAGGACACATTACTGACCAACCTCTACACAGGGTGGGGTACCCCCAAATGGGATCTCTTCGTGTTATATGCAAATTGGAAGCTCCTTCTGTATTGCTCCAGGGGCCCTGTGGGAAGAGACACTCAGGGCAATGCTCTCCTTCATGGATGGACCACCCCCAATATGCTTCCTCCTCCTGCCCTCCATTCCTCTGTTGCTTCAGGTTCTCAAGAGAGTGTTTCGGAACAGAGCCACCGTCATGCTCATAGTACCCTACCGTCCCTCGCAGTTCTGGTTCACAGACCTCATGGAGCTCTCCATCCATGCACCAGTCAGTCTCCAGTTATCCCCGGATCGTCTCATGCAAGATCAGGCAAGTTCCAACATCCTTGCCTGGGCATACTTCACCTCACACCTTGGTGTTTGGATGCGCGTCTGACATAAACCATGCATGTTCCATGCCAGTGAGGCAGACCCTTAACCAGAGCAGAAAAGATTCAACCAAAACATGCTATCAAGCAAAGGTGTGTCACTTTTTGGAGTAGGCCTGCTCCAGTGACCATTCTGGTCATCCTAGATTACTTCCTTGCCGTAAAAACATTGGATTTAGCTCTCAGCTCTATCAATGTACATTTTGGCAGCCTTCCTTCCCCCAGTGGACAGATGCTCCATCTTGACATACCTTATGATGGTACAATTCATGAAAGGCCTGCTTAAAACCTTCCAACTGTCCACACCTCAGAGGGACCTTAACCTCATCCTCTCAGGCCTCATGAGACTACCTTTTGAATCTATGGCAACCTATACCAAGGTCCACCTTTTCAGAAAAGTGGTATTCCAGTTTGGGTACAAAGGATTAGTACTACCTTTTGTGAACTAGTGAACTAGCATTAGTGAACTAGCAGCCATGATGACTGACCCTCCCTACACAGTATTCCATTAGGACAAAGTTTTCTTGAGATTACACCCCAAATTTCTCCCCAAGATTGTGTCAGAATTCCATGTCAACCAATCCATCTGCTTGCCTGTGTTCTGCCCAAAACCATACGCCTCCCCTACAGACAAGAGACTACGTTCCCTTGATGTCAGTCAGGTCCTGGCATTCTACCTACAAAGAACTAAACCCTTTCAAAAGTCTTCACCATCTTTGTAGCTCTGGCAAAAAAAATCCAGGGGCTAAACCATATCCTCACAGAGGATCTCCAAATGGTTCTCAGGCTGCATATTGGAATGCTACAAGGTATCAAACCTCCCATCCCCTGGGAGTATTACAGCTTACTAACAGGGATGTTGCAGCTTTATATGGGCACAAGCCACTTCCTCTGCTTCGTTAGCAGACATTCTGTGGCAAGACATCTGTAAAGACACAGCCTGGCATTCCATACTCGTATTTGCAACGCACTGTGCCCTGGATCATGGAGAAGCCACAACAAGGCTGTGGGACGAGCTGTACTGCAAATGGCTCTGCCAGTAGCCTCCTAGCATCCATCACTACACTGATCACAAATCGAATGCGTGTGGAATACACATAGGGACCATCACTCAAAGAAGAGGAGGAGGAGGTTACTTACTGCAACTGGAGGTTCTTTGAGATTTGTGGTCCCTATCTGTGTTCCACTGCTTGTCCTCCATGCCCTCTGCTTGGGACTTGACCACATTGCAGCAAGAGTAGGAACAGGAGTGGTATCGACCTGCACTGTCTCTTATACCTTTGGTCAAGAGCACGAGGAGGCATACTGCACATATGCAGGTCAACAGAAAAAACGTCCAGATTCATACATGGTGCACATATGCACTCACATGTGGAACACAGATAGCGACGGAACGTCTCGAAGAGCCTCCAGTTACCGTAAGTGACCTCCTCTTTTGACCCAATAGAAAGCAATTGGAAACTATAAATGGGACTATAAGGATACAGAATGTAATTTCCCAAGTTGGACTACGGCAATAGAACTAAACTTGATGGATAAATATTTATTTATTGCCTCCTTCTTGAAAATCTGCTTTAATTGTAGGTTTACTGGAAGAACTATCAAGGATGTAATCAACATGGGTTCTTATAACTACCTCGGCTTTGCAGAAACAGATGCTAATGCTTTGAAAACAGTGGCAGATGTATTACAGAACTATGGGACTGGAGTATGCAGTACCAGGCAGGAAATGGGTAAGTGGAGTAAACTGCTAAATGGCTGCTATGGTTTCTGTTGCTAGATGGGTTGTTTTACAGATGCCATGATGAAACTGGATACCTGTAAGAATCGATGCTTTTTAACTATTACTTGCTTAACTATTAAGAGGAATGTTAATTTCTTTTCAATCCTATGTAATTGTTAAAAGGCTTGAGTAGATTTTTATCCCATGTGCTAGCTTGCCATCCAAGAAAGGTGTATCTGTCTCGATCTGAAAGCAACTGCAGTTGCATTGCCATGCAGAAGCTCTTTCCCTGCCTGGCCAGCTGTGGAGGAATAGTCTTCTGGAACTCTTTTATTCATGATACTGGTAGTGCACAAATCTAGAACTGAGGGATGCTAGCCTTTCTGCTGTCAGCTACCGCCGATTCCAAAGAGAGCTTGTAGTGCCATTTCAAAGCTGCTTTGACTAATGTTGGTAATTTGCATAACTTTACATATTACAACGTGCAAGTCTCCCAAGTTTTTGGTGATGAGTTGTTGTTGTCTGCTCTGGTGATCTGTTAGTGGTCGTAGTTATCATACTAAAAAATTTGGACCAAACTTTATGAAACCTGACCAGCAGTGTGTATTCATGTGAGCCTGAAATATCTTGATCTGCTCAGTGTCCCTGCTGATTATGAAATGATCAGGAATTTTCTATCAGAATAATTTTCCAGTAGAAAATTGCCCTTTTTGCAAAAAATCAAAAAAATGTGTGGGAGAATATCTATTTTTTCTGATAAATTTCAGTTTTCCACTGGGAAAATCAAAATGATGGCTCTCCACCTACAATTTCATTTTCTGACTGCAGGGGGAAAACATGCTTGTTGGCGGCACTACTAGGCCTTTCCCTTTCCAAGCAATACTGCTCCTCCTGCTACCCGCCTCCTTTCAGATATTCAATTCCGGAGCCTTTAGTTAGTATTTAAACAATAGCTTTTATTATAGCAATGAAATCATGAACACTGTAACTCTGTTGGTTGGGCAGAATCACGGTGGCAGAATCTAGCTAGCAGATAATGCCTATCCAAATAATGCCAAAGAACTCATAACAGTATATATTTTAACAGCTGATTAACATTTGACCAATCACTACAGAACATGATGGAGTTATTGATAGGTAAACAGATTAACAAATTAACTACTGATGCTAGGTAAACTAGTAACTGTTGCGGGGTAAAGTAAGTCTAGTATCCTTCACATGTATAGGAACCATAACAGGACTTTGAGACTTGTGCTTCTCCGGCCAGGAGTCCCTTTGCACCTGTGCAGATACACAAAGGTCACACAGTGGACATCTTGATGGACAACCCCTAGGCTGCACTCACTCTACTGTCCCTATACCAGGGATAGGCAACCTTTGGCACATGGCCCATCAGGGAAATCCACTGGTGGGCTGGCACGGTTTGTTTACCTGGCTGTGGTTCGCCGTTCCAGGCCAATGGGGGCTGCAGGAAGCAGCACATCCCTCAGATCATGCCACTTCCCACAGTCCCTATTGCCTGGAACGGCAAACCAAGGCCAGTGGGGGCTGTGATCAGCTGAACCTCCGAACACTACAGGTAAACAAACTAGCCCAGCCCACCAGCAGCTTTCCGTGACGGCCGCATGCCAAAGGTTGCCGATCCCTGCCCTATACTGTTAGCACAGCCTACATTGCTTATCTACAGCACTAATACACTGTTATAACAAGCCCTTTCGGCCCCAATGATGCAAAGGCTTAACTGTTTGCACCATTGATGTCATACTAGGACTATTCTCAGTGCATAAGGTTAGGCAGCTGCATAAGTCTTTGCAGGATCGGGGCCTAAATTATAAACATTTCTCTTCTTTTTCTCCAAGGAACATATAGCAGTAGACTTCCACACATCTAAAATCATTGGAACTGCATAGAGTTGGGATTTAAAAATGTGACAGCTTATAGTCAATCCTATAGTGACATGGCCTTTGATTTCTTTCCTGTTGGAAATGCTGATGGTTGGGAAGATTAGGCACTTGATTGTATGGATTCTAGCTATTTTTTATAAGTAGGCATTAAAAGGGAACCCAGATTTCTTGCATTCATATTTTACTCTAAAATGTACAGCCTTTCAGAGGGAGAGTGACAGTGAGCAGAAGGAGGTAATGGTTTAAAAAAGTAGGAAGAGGAGGTATAAGGATGAGTTTAGATCATTTGGTGTTACATCTATAGTGCTGCTTTAACTCTGTGCTAGTTAATACTAGAGCAACTTCACAAAATTGGAATGGTTTAGTCGCCCGCTTGGGACAAGTAATATTTCTGGTTTGACTTGTGTGTGAAATAATTTTTATTTTTTTATCACCTTCATCATAATAAGGCTGGGCAAGAAGCATTTTTTCAAAACAATTTTATTTTGCCTAAACTTAAGTACTTGAAGTATTAATAAACTGAGGTATAATGGCCAAAGCTATAGACTCTGTATGGTCCCAGACCAATAAAGCATGAAAGCATGTGTGTAATTGTGAGCACAAATAGTGTCTTTGAAGTTGCACACATGTGTAAGTGCTTTGTATGTTCAGGGCCTTAATTAGTAAGTGCTCTTTCTAAGCACTGACAGGTCTGTGTGTGAAAAGAATATTTCATTTCTTGGAGAAGTGTAGTGAAGAGAAGGAAGAGTGAAGAAGTAAAATGAGTACAGTAGTTATTTTTAAAAACAAATGCTAGATAAAAATCTAGAATATAATAAAACCTTGAGCCTGAATCTGCACGGTCTTGTGTAGAGAAGAATGCATGGTAGATGTAAGATGCCACTGAATCAGAATGAGAGTATTTTTCAGGTATTTGGCTTTGGAAATAGATTAACATAGAAATTTTAATGTCTCCATTTATATATTTAAAATTACATCTGCATTTTACAAAAAAAGATTCTAATCGAGGCAGAATATTGCCAGAGATAATACTTAGGCCTTGTCTACACAATTAGCTGGGGTGTGAATCTACCCTGCAATTGCTTGCCACAATCTAACTCTCCGTTTCCACCCTGCTGATGTGTTAACAGTTTAATGCGCTATGCCAGTCCTGTTCAAAGAGGACTCGATCAAAGCATACTCATGAACTGTTAATGCACGTCAGCAGGGAGTAAAAGGACAGTTAATGCTGGGTAGGTTGACACCCAAACTTGCCCTGATGGTCTAATTGTTTGTGTAGACAAGTTCTTAGTTACTCCATATTTTAGGAGGAATGATTGCAGTCTGAGTAAACATGATTAGAAACTGATGACAATGAGAAAAGCAAAATCCTGCCCATATGCTGCCTCTGAAATAGCCAGTCATTTGCATGTTACTTTACTGTGCAATTTATAGTACAGAAGCATAAGAACCTAATAAAAAGAGAGAATGGTGTATCCAGATTCTTGTGTCAGTTTGTGAGACAAGCCAATCACTTACATTTTTTTAAATCTTTTCTCTTTTTTTTCCCACCATGCAAAATACTTTTTCAGTATATCTTAGGAAATGGCATTCGATATATACGCAGAGATGTATACATCTCGGAACAAAGAACATAAGCCATAGTTGCAGGATAGGGGCCTCTATACTGGGGAAGCAGTGACTCTGAAAAAGATTTGGGGCTCATCCGCTGAACGTGAGTTCCCTGTTTAACTCCGGGGATGAAAAGGGCCAATGCAATCCTGGGATGCATCATTAGAGGAATCTTGAGTTGGAGCAGAGATTATTTTACCTCTGTATTTGGCACTGGTGCTACCACTGCTGGAATGCTGTGTCCAGTTCTGGGGCCCACAATTGAAGAAGGATGTTGAGAAATTGGAGAGAGTTCAGATTAGAACTATGAGTGTGATTACAGGATTAGAAAACCTGCCTTATAATGATAGACTCAAGGAGCTCAATCTATTTATTTTAACAAAGGGAAGATTAAAGGGTGACTTGATTACATTCTACAAGTATCTACCAGGGGCACAAATATGTTAAAATGGCCTCTTCAATCTAGCAGAGACAGGTTGATGAGCTAGACAAATTCAGACTGGAAATAAGGCATACATTTTAACAGTGAGAGTAACTAACCATTGGACCAATTTACCAAGGGTTGTGGTGAATTCTCCATCACTGACAACTTTTAAATCAAGATCGGATGTTTTTCTAAAGGATCTGCTCTAGAAATTATTTTGGAGACGTTTTATGGCCTGTGTTATATATAGAATGTTATATATGTGTTTTATAGGATGTCAGACTAGATTACCACAATGATCTCTACCAGTCTTGAGATCTATAAATATATGGGAGTCTTTTGGGATTTTCCATCTGAATTTTCCTCTTATTTTAAAAATAGGTACAAGCTCTGCGTCCTGACTGAGAATCTGCACCCTGCACACTACAAAGTTTAGCTCTCTGGGGACACTATAGTTAAACACTTGGTGGTTCTGTTGCTGTATGGATCTACTGGCCATTGTCCCCTATGGAGCTGGCACCCAGAAGCAGCAGGGTCAGCTGCATCATTAGCACTCTGTAGCAACCATGCGGGATTTCTTCCCCAGCCCCTTTTGAAAGTCTCCCCTTGGTACTCAGTCTAAGTGCAAAGGACTAGATTTAGCCCACACAGAATAAGTTAGGTGTGAGTTGTATCAGAGAGGGTTGTGGGGAGAGTTTAAATTCTGGTGCTCAACCAAAAATCAGTTGTCATTTTGTTCTGTTTTTTATTATTATTTGATTGTCACGAGAAAATCTACATTTCTATGTCTACATTTAAATTACACTAGCACTTCACTTTTTTCAGGCTTTAGGGATGCATGTGACATTTTAGCAGCGTGTTCTGGTGGGAGGTGGTGGTTGTGTTACTATTTTTATTATATTTTTTATATTAAAATTGTGTCCAAAGCTCCTAATCAGGCTTAAGTCCTATTGCCCCAAGTGCTGTGCAAACACAGGATGAGACAGTTACTGCCTTGAAGATGACACAGTGATAAGAAACTAAAGCTAAGGTGAACTTAATTGTACCATTAGAAACAAGTGCAGTATTTCTGACCTGAAGTTTCAGATGTGACTAATGATTGAGTATCTCAGTTTGTGGGTGTCCACATTTAAAAAGGGCCTGATTTTCAGAGAGTGGGTAAGTCCGAAAATCAGACTATTTCGTGTGACTCAGGTTGAAATCTCACAATTACTACTGACTTTTGAAAATTTAGGCCTGTGACTTGTATTGGGATATCAGGATTATTGGGAGTCAGTCAGTTCAGTTTTGGCCCCAGATTTAAGGGATTTGATTGTTTTAAAATCAGCTTTTCTTAGATCCAAGGGTAACGGAAAATTTGACATACTATTTTTTTTAAATCCAGTAGAAAGAATTTAATTTAAAAAACAAACTAAATATTGCCCACCAGCGTTTGCAATTCATACGATACAGCATTGTACTAGCATGGATAATGGAGAGTGAATAAGACTTTTAACTTTGTTTATTAAAACATTTCATAAGCTGTCAGTGACTTTTAATCACCAGGCCTGGATTTGTCAGCCTTGGCAACTTGCTGTAGGAGTATACACGTCACATTCCCTACACCAAGGTGAGATTCCCTAACAATGACTTAATTTGGGAGAGGAGGGTGTCTGAAAAGGCTGAAAATACAAAAGTACAATTTTTATAACGATCTTTGATTGTTATCAGAATTTCCCATAATACCCTTGTCTTTTTCAAACACCAGCCTGACAAACCCACACTATCCTATGACTGCTTCACAGCTGGGAAGAGGGATGAGAGGGAATTATTTGGGTTTTCCTTTCACATTTGTTGATGGCTGTTTTTTCTTCTTTTATTAAACAGACCGCTTATGCCACCTGATGGGGAAAGCTCTATGGCTCTAGTTCCTGTTAGGCTGGGCTGCAATCAGTGCAGAGTCTGGTGGGATGTAGGGGGGAAAAGTAACCTCAAGGTGAATTTTTGCTGCCCTGATCATGGGAACAGTCTAACCCCAGCAAAACAGCAGTTCCACTAGCTGGGGATTGTCAGAACACTAGTGATCTGGCCAAACCCTGTTCCACCAGACATGCATCCCACACTAGAGGGCTGAGTGGGTGAGGGTAGGTATAACTGGTGTAGCTGGTTGTATGCACCTGCGGACCTTCCCGTGCTAGGGGAATCCTCTTATATGACCACATACTTAAAGGACTGGTTTTAATACATTTAATATCCTCTCATTTTAAAACCCAAGAATCTTAAGTAGGCTGAATCTGAATCAGCTCTGTTCTTCCCACCCCCGTATGATTTTGTCACTAGCCTTTCACTGATAAGATCAGGTCTATGAATCATATTTCTTCCGTAACACCTCACACACCACCTACTGTAGTTCCATCATAATTAGAAATGTGCAAAGCCAGGGCTGGTGTTGCAAATCCTTGTCAGTCCGGTTTGGGTTTTGCACAACAAAACCCACCAAATTCAGGGGTAGTTCTGGTCTTCAGTTTGGTTTTATATCCAGTAGTTCTATAGAGTGACTGCCTTTTATTGGCACCTTGCTTCCATTGCTGGGATTTGTCAGTCACAAATAGTGATGAGTGAATCTCAAATTGTTCAGTCTATCATCCTAGCAAAGTCAACAAAGGCAGGTTAAAGAAATACCAGAGATGCTGCCCATTTCCATTCCATCTAAGAGTGACAAAAACATCCCTGCAAGAACTACTGTTAGGACAACTGACCAAAGCGGGAAAGATGGACATGAAATTTTTTTCAGTGGACATTCATTTTTTTTAAGTTGATGATGTTCCTTTAAACTACTGTATGTGCGTGACATATACAGGAATAGAAAACACTACCTCAGTACAACCAGCTGAGTTATAATGGCTGCTGGAACCATAATGAGGCCATTTTATGGTTGGTTTTTAATCATGACAGGTAAGATCACCTTTCTGGCTCACCCCTCTCAATATCACTCCATTTGTTCACCTTTGTCCACCAGATCAAACAAAAGCTTCTTGTCTTCACCTTCAGTTTCCTTCACCACTTAGTTCTGCCTCACCTACCAGACTTAGTGTTCTATCATGACACCAACTCCGCCTCTGCTCTGCAGGTGACAGGAGCCATTATCATGTATAGGTCCACTTGTTCCTTCAGCATTGTCACGCTTTATCCTATTCTCCCTAACCATATTCCCCAATGCTGTCAAAACCCATAAAAATACTTCCCTTCCTCCCTCAAATTGCTCCTTAAGACTTACCTCTGCCATGGTGCCTACAGAACACTACCACATTAGTGGCTAGGCAGATAGCAAGTTGAAAATACTGGGTTTTTTTAATGCAAAGTTGCTTCAGATCTTATCCTACCATCCCTCAGCCCCACGCTCTTTTGTCAGTTCCCTGTTGTTCTTGATATCATCCTAAAAATATGATCTGTCTGGAGTAGGGTTGCCAACTTTCTAATCTCACAAAACCAAACATTTGGTCCTGCCCCCTTGCCAAGGCCACACCCCATGTCCTGCCCCTTCCCCAAGGCTCTGCCCCCCCACTACATTCCCCCTCCTTTGGTGGCTCACTGTCCCCACTCACTTTCACTGGCCTGGGGCATGGGATTGGAGTGCAGGAGGAGGTGAGGGTTCTAACTGGGGGTGCAGGCTCCAGGGTGGAGCCAGAAATGAGGAGTTCAGGGTGCAGGAGGGGGCTCCGGTCTGGGGCAGTGGGTTGGGGTGCAGAAAGAGATGAGGGCTTCGGCGGGGAGTGTGGGCTCTGGGGTGGGGCTAGGGATGAGGGATTTGTGGTGCAGCAGAGAGCTCCAGCCTGGGGGGTGAGTCAGAGAGGTTCAGGATGTGGGGGGCCTCAGGGCTGGAGCAGCAGGTTGTGGCTCGGTGTTGGGGCCGGGGTTTATCTCCGGAGGCTCCCAGTCAGTGGTGCAGTGGGGAGGAGCTAAGGCAGGCTTCCTTCCTGTCCTGACTCCACACTGTGCTCTGGAAGCAACCAGAAGGTCTGGCTCCTAGGCAGAGGCATGGCAGGCAGCTCTGCACCCTGCTTTCACCTGCAGGCACCACCCCTGCAGCTCCCATTGGCTGAGGTTCCTGGCCAATGGGAATGCAAAGCCGGTGCTCAGGCAGGGGCAGCACACAGAGCCCTATGTGCCTCCATCATACAAACACACACACACTGACTAGGAGCCAGAGCTGTTGACCACTTCCAGAGCTCAGCACAGCACCAGGACGGGTAGGAACTAGCCTGCCTTAGCTCCACAGCATCACCAACCGGACTTTTAACAGCCTGGTCGGCGGTGCTGTCCAGAGCTGCCAGGGTCCTTGTTCAACCAGGAGTTCCTGTCAAAAACCTGACACCTGGTCACCCTAGGTCTGGAGCAGAAACTATCATTTTTATTTGTTTGTACAGCACTTGACACGGTTGGGCTCTGATATTTGATTGGGATCTATAGAGGCACCATACTAGTATACACATAAAAAATAATAATAAAGGCTATTTTCCTGCTACCAGATCTTTCACACCTGATTAAGATGAATGGACTGTGAAGGGGTGAATTCTCTGCTCTTCAGTTAAATATTACTGGCAGAAGAGGTTTTTGCTGCTTCACAGCTTTCAAAATGGAAGAAGACCCAGGAGAAACATTTTTCTTTATCCCTCTCTACCAAAGTATGATTATGATTCCTGCTCCCCTTTGTTTATAGTGAGGCAGGGTGTTGTTCATTTGTTTCCCATTTTACCAAAAATCAAAAATAACTAAGGAACATTTTTTTTCTGAAGGTGATTTTTTTTTAAAGGCAACATGGAAAATATAAAGACTAAGAGGGGAACATTTCAGAAAGTTATTAGCATGTGAAAATAGAAGGCTGTCGAGAAAAGTGTTGTGCTACTTTAACAATAGATGTCAGTCACCTCTTTGGCCGAATTATAATTAATCTGAATCCTCCTATTTTACGTTTTGTCTCAGGTGTGCAAGATGCAAATGGAAAACCTTTCTCAGATCTGAAGCATCCATGTAAATTAACAGCATATTTCCAGATCTTTCTTGCTTTCTTAGCCTTCCTTCCTTTTGAATTATATACTATTTTATATTGTAATAAGATGTTAAAATGTCTTGTAATTCTTAATCCAGGTAATCTTGACAAACACATAGAACTAGAGAACCTGGTGGCCCGGTTTCTTGATGTGGAAGCGGCTATGGTGTTTGGCATGGGCTTTGCTACTAACTCTATGAATATTCCATCGCTGGTTGGAAAGGTGAGTATGACTATTGCCTGCTAATTGTTTTGCCTACAGTTACACTACTTCTAACATGCAATAAATGGTGAGGCTTGGTCTGAACACAAGACTAAATACTAGAAACTTCTCAGTTCTGGCTCTGTGGTTCACCATTTCATCATGCTCTTGGTCAGTCACACCTGGGGGTCGCTAAAGCACATTCCACCCTTGTATTTAAGTACCAGTGTAAATACTTAGTTTCTTTCCCTCCATTTATCCTTCTCTAAAATGTGAATAGTTTTTGCCTCCCATCTCAGAGAGCTGTTGTAAGAATTAAATAGTGGAATGGATTCTCCTCCTGCTTACCTAGGTGTAAATCAATTGATGTTGGTGGAGCTACACCAGCATAAAACTGAAATGAGAAGAGAATTGGGCTAGGTTCGTGGAAATGAGAAATGCTTTGTGGCTCAATATTGATGTTACGTAAATCTCAGGCCAGGGGAGACGTGAATCCAGGATCTTTACCAGATGTCTCCCTTCTACAATGAACCTAAGGTCACTTCTACACCTTCTCAACAATCCCAGAGTGATTGTCAAACTAAGATGGGACCAGATGAGTCGGATCATTTTAGCCCCTACTGGCCAATGCAGTTCTGACTGCTACATAGAGTAACCCATTCACTTGGCTGCCAGATCAAATGTTGCTGGACTTGGCTACCAGATCAGATATGAAATTTAGAGAGCTGTGCGCCAATCTCTGTTCAAGTGATGCAGCTAATGTTTCTGATGCCCTCCTTCTGGGAGAAGAAACTTCTTGCCTTTTCCTACAGTGAAATCCACACATACTCAAAGAAGAAAGAATGGTGACTTACCCTACATTAAATGTGTTTTTTTCGAGATGTTGTAGTCAGTGTGGATCTCATGATCCTCCCTCCACCCTTTTCGGAGTCCTCAGCTGACATGGGCTTTGAGTTGAGAGGGAACTGAGGGCCAGTGTCTGCCCCACTCCACCCTTTATGCTTTTGCACAGAAAGATGAGAGGGCTCACTGTGCAGCCCTGCTGGTCCCGGCCAAGCAAAAGATTCAGAGCTCATGTGCATGGGAAGTGAGATCCACACTGACTACAACATCTTGAAGAACCACCGTTTCAGCAGAGTAAATGACTGTTCTTAATGTTGAATTTTTGCCCTACATTGTGGAGACTTCTCATTTAATTTACCTCCTCATTTAATGTAATGTAGTAGCTTCATCCTGACCTCCAGATACATACACACAATTCCTATTAATTTCAGAGTGACCTCCGCATACATAGCTCACGGTAGATTTCAGCCCAACCATGTGTGAAAAAGTTCTCCGCCTCTACTTAGTTAATCTGTATTTGCAAACTAAATATTTGCAAAACGATGCATTGCATTGTGGTCATGTAACAAAAGACCTCGGCATAATGCTTAGGATTAAAGCAGGGGCAAGATAAGGTTCCAGTTTGAATCTGGCTTTTGCTAATATAACAGATGATGCAATGTTAATTTTTCATGCATTTCATTGAGGATTTTCTAAAGGAAATGGGATTTTTAACTAATAGAATTAGTGACTGTAAAAGTTACTAAAGAAAAGCATGCATGAGTGAAAGAGACAGACAAACTGATCTCCTCTAGGCCCAAGCACCACTCAGACACAGTACAGGTGTAATGCAACAAGCCAGTTACGTCTCCTGATTCTGTAAGACCAGTATGCTGGCTCTAGCTCCAGAATTACGTACCTCACTGACACGTGGTACTTATGGGATCTTACAGCAGAGGAGAATCAATGGAACTGCACTCTTCCCAAAACCCATGGAGGAAAGGAAGCAGTAGACGCAGGAGCCAGGTTCACTGGGTTTAAAACAGCAAGGAGCTCCTCTCCACCAGTGTACTTCACCGCTGGCTACCTACTGACAGTATCTGGCCTCCATTCACCACCTTGGAATAGGGTGACCAGATATCCCGATTTTATAGGGGTTTTTTTCTTATTGAGGCTCCTATTATTCCCCACCGCCTGTCCTGATTTTTCACGTTTGCTGTTTGGTCACCCTACCTTGGAATACTCAGGAATTTGTCTCCGAGATTTACATATGTCCCTGAAACAGAATATTGGGTCCAAATACCCCCAGACTTAAGAAATTTTCCAATTCACATTTAAGCATTGCAGTTTGGGTGGTCATTTGTGATCTATACACTCACATAAACCTTTAGAATATTCACAAGTTAATGTGGATACTTATTGTGATCCTTCTCCACAGGGTTGCCTCATTTTAAGTGATGAGTTGAACCACACTTCTCTTGTTCTTGGTGCAAGACTTTCCGGTGCTACCATTAGAATCTTCAAACACAACAGTGAGTATTGATGCTGGAGATGTTTGGTGACAGAGATGTTCCAACCAGATAAAACTTGCTTATGCAAATTTTGCCATCAGTTATTTGAGAATATTTTATAAGGGGCCAGGGATTAGCCTCTCAAAGGTATATATGATTTTTGGTTTTGGAGGGAGAAAAATGAAATGTGTATAATGACAGTTTGCAGTTGACAAAATGTGTGACCCTGACCAGTGTCCTGGTTAGCCATGTTGGAGCTTAAATTTTCAAAAATATTTCTCACCATAAGCACCCTTCTGGTTTGGAATGTTGCTGTTGTTCTGTCTGGTGCTAGAAACATTGATTTACAATTGCAGCAGAAAATCAGTACAAAAGACTAAGGGGTTTCAGAAGTGCTGGCCTGACTCTGTTACCACTGAAAGTCAGTGAGAGCGGAGTTAAGATAATGCAGAGCACTTTTGAAAACTCCACCTTAAGTTTCCGGCAGGTTTTTTGAGGATCCAGAAAGCTGAGATACAAGCATCTGCCCACATATTGACTTCATCAAAATAGGATTTTAGGACAAGACTGATACTAATGCTACATTATAACTCTGTTGTTGCATAGTGGTCTGTACCAGCACCCCCTACTGGTCTGGCTTCAGGCTAGCCTCTCCCCAGTAACTTCAACGCAGGCTGTCATGTATCAAGTAACATCCCTTCTTGTGTCCTAGATTTATTAACAAAGTTCACAAGGAGACATGAGAACTCCCATCCAACTTCCTAGCTGGCTCACAGTCCTTGGTGTAGGGTTCTTAGTCCTCTCCCTGCTGAGATTTTGCTCTAGCAGACTTGCCTGACACACTCTAGCTTCCCTAGCTAGCTTCTGCTCCCTGTAGACGTGCATCCCCAGGCCTTCTGCGCAGGAGCTAGGGAGAGTCTTTCTGTGCAGATCAGTTCATGCAGCCCTTCTGCTCATTTCAACCTCCCCCTGCTTTGTGTTGAGCATCAACTCCCAGGGCTTTCTGCCTGGGTCTTTCCTTCTCTCTCTTTGGCTGTCCATAGGCTTCTGGTGTATTTCTGCCCTAAGAGGGCCCAATTTAGCTGCATGACTTGCCTGTCAGGTGACTTTGCTCATTTTTTACACTCAGGCAGGTGAGTTAAGTGTGTCAGAGATGGGGCTGGACCCATCTCCCCTTAAAGAGACAGTCATCCTGTTACATGGCCTTTTAAAACATTGACAACACTGCCTTTTACTTAATGCTGCTGTGGCATTTGCGGTACTTGCTATTCTTGCAAACAGCTGTTGTAAAGATCATAGCACAGTCGCTGCACATTGTCTACCCAAATACCCTCTTCAATTTCAGTTGCTATTCTCCACTGTTCTGTATCATGCCATGTACAGATACTCAGTAATCTGTTGTTATTTTACCCCATCCAAGAGGTAAGTGATTGAATTCTGTATATGTTTATAAAAGCATGTGATGAAAGGTGCACTATAATTAATAAGATACAGTGTCATTATTAGCATCATTTTAATTGGCCAAGAAGCAATTCCATAATCTCATTAAGCACTGCTTATGAATAAGCCTGATTCAAAGTGTTTTTACAAAAGTTACTATTTATAAATGAACCATCTGATGTGCTTACTAACATTCAGTAATGCAACCTTAGAGATTTAGACATACTAAGCAGTATTTTTACACTTCTGTCTCTCTTGATCTCTGACCTCTTCCTTAGATTGCACTGTGCTCTACTCAGTAACTTATCTCAGTCCACTTTATGCTGCATGACAGTTTGAAGGATGACCTCTAACCACCAAAACCCAATGGCTCTCATCTCTTCCCCACAACACCATCTCCACATTCCCCCTCAGATTATTTGTGCTATTTCCCATAGCACTTGAAAGAAGATATCCATTCAGGGAATATGATTCAGATCACAGTTCGTAAAAGAATGTTGAAGATGCCACTTTGATTTTTGACCCTTATGTTGATAAATTAATACACCCCCCCAATCTGATCACTTGTCAAGGAGCCATCATACTCATTCTCTGCCCTTCCCCCAGTGAGCTAACATCTAATCAGCCTGCTGTTGGGGATTTATGATAAATCAGAGCTGATATTCTCTGTAAAGCTTATGCCCAAATAAATTTGTTAGTCTCTAAGGTGCCACAAGGACTCCACATTGTTTTTGCTGATATAGACTAACACAGCTACCACTCTGAAATCTGTAAAGAATGTGGAGCAAAACTAACAGCAATAGCTAACTGGTTCCACAAACACCAATCTGCAGATGGAAAATTAGGTAATTCCCTTAAGTACCTCAGCAAACACCACCAGCAGCTCATCAGGTTCTTTCTGTATAACTCATTGTTCCCTAGATTAGGGATTTGATTTGCCAAAGCCCATCTAGTTTTATTTAAAATCTGGCTAGTTTAACCATTTTAAGCCTTATTGCCTTAACCAGAATTTCAGTAAGACACCACTTATCATTATGAAATGGTGGGAACTTTTTGGAGCATTATATATAGTTTCTGAGTTAACCTCATTCTGCCTGGACCTTAACCCAAATTATAACTAGAGAACGCTTTTCATTGTGAAAAGGAATTGATATTTCGTAAAACCGTATACTTTGTTTCTGATCTTCAACCCCCAGCCTACCCCTGCATTGGAAGCCCTGTCTATGAAGTTGCTATTTTGGAACGTTCTTATGAACAGATTTCATAAATCAAATCCAGAACCTACCTACCAATCACTTTCTTCAGCCAGTAACTATTAATAGTAGTTTTACACGTATGGAATACTTTTTCATCCTAAAAGATCCCAAGCGGTTTCCCCAGCTGTTTGTGTGGCACATGACTGAAATGCAGCACGGTTGGACAGCGTGGCGGCCAACTGACACATGTCCAGCAGGACAGACAGAATTCCCTCTGCGAAGGCCCCATGCAGTTGTCTTGCAGCAAGTTGTGGTTTGCTTTGTAAATGGGACCTAAGTGAATTTTAAAAGCAGCATATCCAGGGTTTTGACGTCATTTGAAAAATATGTTTAGGTGCTGTCTACTTTGCAAAATGGGATGTGTCAGAGGACAGTAGGATTGTAGCTGGCTACTCCCCATCCTGACATTGGTAATGTGTATACAGAAAATGCCTTGCCCAAAAGGTCTACACTAGGAATTTACATTGGTTTAGCTATGTCTCTCAGGGGTATAAAAAATCCACACCCCTGAGAGAGGTAGATATACTGACCTAACCCCCAGTGCAGACAGTGGTAGATCGACAGAAGAATTCTTCAGTTCTAATTACCACCTCTTGGGAGGTGAATCACATACACTGCTGGGAGACGCCTCCCTTTGGCATAGGTAGCGTCTACACTGAACTGCTATAGCAGCACAGTTGTGTGCTGTAATATTTTAAGTATAGACAAGCCTTTAGTAATCTATCTTTAGTAATCTTCATTTCACTGCTTCAGAAACTTAGTCTTAGCTTTAAGTCTATGAATAATCCGATTGACTTTAATGAGACTACTCATTGGTTTCCAGTTATGCACATGCTTAAATGCTTTGCTGGGTCAGGGCCTTGACGTTTGAACTGCTAAGCTCGTTGGCCACACGGAAGCCAAATGTTAGACTTGTGCTTTCATTCTCATACTTCATGGAAATAGGTCACTGATCTACCTTTTGTCCACGTCACATTGCTGAGTGTATGGGGAAGCTTCCCTCTATCAGCTCTGTGGATAAACAGAAAACTCTGCATCTGGTATACTCTGTTCAGCTCTCTGAAAGGGGTCTCGTATTTGCCCTAAGTTGGAGGATGTCACCATGTCAAGGACCTTCTGCTGAATAACTGGAACAGTGCTCCACCCATGGAAACCAAAGGGCAAAGAGTAGAATTGAATCCAGCTATGAAGTTGAGAGCTCTAAAGATAAGGTCAGCCAGGAAGGCAAACAGCAGTGGGTTGTAATACAGCACTCTAAAAAAGTCACTTATTAAACATGAGAATGGAGTCAAATTCTGTGCTGATGTAAATTGGCACAATTCCACTGGAGCTGTGCCAGTGTACATCAGCATGGTGTTTAACTTGGTATTACAGCATTGTGAACATAGTATGAAAAGTCAAAGACCTTTGTGCCACATAATACTCAACTAGTGATGAAAACATTTTCTGTATTGTTTGTTGCCAGAATAAAACCAAATTGATTGGCAGCCTTGTGAATGACATTTTCAAAGCGTGCCTACATGTGAATGAGGAAGGTGGTGTTAATTGATGGAGAAAGTGACTGTTCCCCACTGTCTAGTTCATTCTCCTTTTACATAGAGCGTAATCGCCTTGAATAAACTGTTTAGATCTCATTTACTTTCACTCTGACTTCTGTGATTGTACGG
Organism: Dermatemys mawii; assembly: GCA_007922305.1. Taxonomy (NCBI): domain Eukaryota; kingdom Metazoa; phylum Chordata; order Testudines; family Dermatemydidae; genus Dermatemys; species Dermatemys mawii. The sequence continues at coordinate 6,938,584 of ML677359.1, forward strand.
GTATATGACATACGTTGGAGAGAAGGACAAGGTGCGAATAGTGTGTTGCTGTTATGTTTTTTTTGGCTGCTGGTTATCAAAACAGGGGAGACTACTTGCACTAGACTTTCATGAATCAGCAAAGTTTTCTGGGCGACATACTTCCTGAATTACTATTGGGAAAACATGTACAAGGTGTGTTCCGTAACCACCCTATCCATCAAGATTAGCACTGTACAAATAGTGCAGCAATTTAGGACATTGATTCCCCCTTCCTCCCCCAAATAGAATAGTAGAAGGCATCTGAAAGATCCTGTCTTTTGACAAATCCATGGTTTCCCTCTAATTCCACAATTAAAGAAGTATAAAATGCTTTCAAAACTCAGATGGAGTAATTCTGGCAAAGTGAAATCTAAATGCCTCTACAAGAGAGAGGGGGAGAAAGAGACTCCAAATCTAGCAGGATTTAAATGCTTTACAAGACATGTGTGGACATCATTGCAAGCTTTTGGCTGATGCTACACAATCCTTTCCCTTTCCATATTATATTTTAATTTACAGACTTATTTTCAGACAGACATACACGCAACTTGTGCCTATCCTTGACAACTGGAAAATTCCCACTGGTGGTCCCTCTGGCCCAGCCCTTTAGCAGGTTTAACTGATACATGGTTAAAAACTCCAGAAGCCATTGGATGAAGCCTTGTCTTTATCTGGGTTCTTACCAGTACTACTAATCCACCAGCGGTAGCCCCAATGTATCAACCAGTTAATGAAAAGTTGAGGGAGACGTGTTCCATTGCAGTGGATAACAAGAATACCCAGAGTTATAATAGTTGATACTAACAGAAATTATGGAAGGGATATAAAATTTCATGCTTCAGGATATAAGCCAGGCTCCGACTATTAGAGATGAGGATGAGACCTTCATATGGAGGCACATCACCTTCACATCAACCTACTGTGGGGTTTCTTGCCTCTTCTGTGGAAGCAGCTGGTTCTGGCCACTGTCAGAGAGCCGGGATACTGGGGGAAATGGACTATGGATATGATCCAGTCTGGCAAGTCCTGTTTTCTTATGATGTATTCAGACATTGTCACAGAGAGAGGATTATGGTAACTTTCTGGGATATCTGCTTTCTGCCATGCTGTGTCTGCACTCATCCACTCGAAAAATCCACGCGTGACTTGCGAAGTGTGAGCGGGAAGCATACCGGAGTGAGTACCCTTAACTTTCACAGAATCCATGCTTTTATGGAGCGAGTACTAGCCCTTACAGCTGCAAGTTAACCTTCCAAGTACCAACCAAGGCTAAATAATATAATGCAGCCTGGGAGTGGACTCCAAAGACCTTGCTACTTAAAGTTGTCCCAGAGCTCACAGCCCTCAGCTGAGTGAAAACTGCTATTCAAAACCCTAGGTGCAGTCATTAAATTGACAGACATCAGGCAACCAATGTTCTCTTTGGCACTGCTTTGGAGAGCTGCAAGCAGAAGCAAAGACAGGCACTAGAATTATTCATTCATGAGGAAGACTCAAAAATAGAGTCTGGGGCAAGGCAGCATTGCCAGGAGAGACTCTTTTGCAGCAGCTGGAAAGCTGGAGGGAGAAAGCTGCGGAAGATGTACAGCTCCACTGTGTGGGATATTGTGTGGGAGGTGAAAATGGGAAGTAGAAGACTAGTTCTCCCTGGCAGGAGCCAGAGCTAGTCTGGGGAGATTTCTTATTTATCAGACAGCTACTAATTAGAGCCTGATGCAAAAAAATGCAGCTTCCAGGAAAGTTCTGGGAACTGTGGCTCTTAAATGTGTGGTAAAATTTCTAAGCTCTACGTACAGAGATGTGGCTAGGATGGAGGAAACGAGAGAGAGAGAGATATTAAAAATTAGATATTAAAGTGATGCATTTGAAAATCACAAAATGTGTGTGTGAGAGAGAGAAACTGGAGAGAGGGAAATAGAGAACACAATGGAAAAAACCTGTGCCTTTGGGGAGGGTCTGGGGGTTATTTATAAAGTGTACCAGGATTTGATTGAAATTTGTTCCAAGTATCAGGCCACATAGATATGAACTGACAATGTTTTACCCTTGAAAAGTCTCCAGCATTGCTATGTGTAAAGCTGCCACCTAGAGTTCCATCCGAACCTACAGGGAGAGACTCGGCCTGGAGATCTGAAAGTTCAGGTCAGGAAAGCCATCCTAAGGTTTATTATTCTTTCTTTTGACATAGCACCTAAAGTTACTAAACAGTTCCTGTTTAGCTTAATCCACTTTATCTTTTCTGCAATATCTCCATGTGTAGACAAGCCATAAGGCTCCTCAGATCACCTCCTCAGTGCCTGGAGGGTGCTTGTTAATTGCCACCAGCGGGGATCCATGCAAGCTACACTCAGGGCTGGTCTACACTAGGGGTAGGGGTCAGCTGAAGTTGTGTATCTTCAGTCATGTGAATAATGTAGCTGAAGTCGGCGTATCTTCGGCTGACTTACCTGCTGTCCTCATGGTAGCAGCGAGCGGCAGTGCGCTCCCCCATCGACTCCGGCTCACGCCTCGCGGCAAGCAGGAGTTCCGGAATCGACGGAGGTGCCGTTGGCAATCGATTTATCACGTCTTAATGAGACGCGATAAATCAGTCGCCAAAAGATTGATCGCTACCCGCCAATCCGGCAAGTAGTGAAGACCTACCCTCAAAGAAGATTCAAGGGTTACTTACCACAGTAATTGTGGTTCTGATTGTCTGCACAGCTCCTCACCTCCTCCTGTCCCCACTGTCTCACGCTCTAACCATGGATTAGATATAACAGCAGGAAATGAACGGCAACTGGGGCTGCATCATCTTACACCTCCTCGGGTGAGGCTGTAGGGGTGGGCACGTGCTCGCAAAGGCCCTGCTCTCTAAAAAGTTCCAGCCTTGTGCATCCATGGCGCATATCAACTTTACTGTGGATCAGTGTGGGGAACCATAGTCAGTGTGGCAACTGTTCTGTTTTCTGAAGATGGCAGTATTAGACTCCACACACACACACTTCTGGATCACCGTGTCCCAAACAGATGCAGAGGAAGGTGGGGAAAGGGGGAAATTAAGTTCATTTGCACATGTAACACCTTTGTGGGTTAAAGGCTTGCAGGCGTAAGAAGATTAAAAGATAAGCCCCTTCAATGCTATAATGCAATAAACAAGCATTCTAAAATACAGTGCAACTAAATGCTTATTTTTCTTCACCGTGTCCCATGCTATGAAATAGACTTAAAACCACAGAGACAGGTGTGGGGTAAATAGATTAAGCCCTGACGCTGCAAGCATTTACGCTAGTGCTTAACTTTGAGTTGAGCGGGATTACTCGCATGTGTTGAGCAAAGTTGAGCACACGTGTGAGGGCTGGCAGGATCAAGGCTGTAGGAAGATTCTCCCTGAACTCTGCAATCTACCTCTCCTCTATTGCTGACACACCCCAGGGATTGCTCACCCGCTTCTCCAAACTCCCCCTCGATCTCTGTAAGCGTTAGGATAACCAGACCTTCCTATCTTAACTCCAGCTCATGAGCTTGGGCAAACAGCCCTTTCCAAAGACAGATTCCAGCACTAGTCCAGTTTAACAGCGTAGGTTCCTAAACCAAAAGAACCTGTATCATTTGGAGGAGATTTTCAAAGGCACAAATAGGTTGTCAGACCAACCCACATTGATTTTCTTTGAGAACTGGGTGCCTACATTCCCCTCTGTGTCTTTGAAATCTCCCCCCTTGCTGTCAGGCTGATGCCATGTAGCCAGTTACATATTCTATTAGCCCCACTTGGAGGCCTTTTACGTCACAAATGCTAATGGTAGACAGACACCAGCCTTGAGAGAGGCTTTGCTCCTCCCCTTCCCTCCCACCCCGACTTAATCAATTTGGTTTGTTTGGATCTAGGATAAGGCAGAATGGAAGAAGAACTTCCACTTACTAAATATGCGAAGCACTTGGCTATTCTGGTGGGGCTGCAAATGAGTGCTCTGAATAGCTGCTAAGCAAATCAGTTTAGAAACATCAGGAGAATTTATTTACTTGATTGCCATCTAGTGGACAACTGTGCTGTCTACATTGCATTATTCCCCACGGGGCAACAATCACAATCTCAGAACTCAGCTGGGTGTGCAATCATTACCACAATTTGCCTAAGAGGAAAATTTGAACCTCTCTCCATTACTATGCAAGACCCTCAAAAGACTCGAGATAACAGTTTTGCTGTGTGAGAATGCAAGCCAAGGAATATTCCAGGTAGGAAGACTGCAATCCTCCTTTGTGCCTTGGAGCAGCATTGTACTGGGATCATGCTAGAAATGAGGAGAGAGGGATTGGTCATGTTGGAGACATGGTAGTGAAATGGCCAATGCCCAGAGACAGAGCCACAAATCCACAAAGGCAAATAGGTTTGTTTTTTCCTTTAAAATTTGCAGTAGCAGATGTGTTCTGTCTATACAGATGTCCTGGGCCCTATTCAGGCTTTGCAGATGGGATCACGTATTGGTTCTAAGTGCTAGAACAGGAATGTTTCTGAGAAACTAACATCAGGTTGCACTAGCTCATTGTTGGAGTATTATTTTATTGTCCTGCCTTTTCTAACCACCACTGACTAATGGAAGATGTTTTTAAGTAAAGCAATTCTTCATCTTTGGGGCCTGCAAAAGAGAAGACCGGAGGGCTGAATAATCTTTTCCAAGATCCATCTAACTCCTACTCCTCTATTAACACCGTATCAATTTGTTTCATTAACTTCTTGCTCTTTCTGTTGAAGAACCTTATATTATTTCTAACCTCCATTGAGAGGGCAGCAAATACAGCAAGTGATTGGCTGCATTGAGGGGAGACACAGAGATGTTTTGTAGTGGCAAAAGAGGGTATTAATGGTACAGTTGCAATCAGAATGTAATTTGGTTTTCTCCAGCTCCTTTTGAACAGCCAAATAAAAAAAGTTGCTGTTTATAATAAGTATATTATACCTTATAAATTGACAAAACACTCTCAGCTCCGTATACATAAGAGTTCATGAGGAAGCGCCTACTTTTTTGCTAAGGGCTAGAGCGGGATATAGTTAGTGATGCTGGATAATACTGTATGCTATCAAGTCAACGGGACTACTCATGGAGTAAGGTACTGAGTAAGGTCCACAGTCTAACCTGGCATAAGGACAAGGTGCACAAACACAGTTTATTTACTCTGCATAGTTTAAGAGATGTTGCTATAGACCAAGGTGCATCTTCATGAAGTGGAAGGGTTGTATTTTCTTAGAAATATAAAGATCAAGATTAGATGTCGTAATGCTAAAAGAATAACACTGCATTCAAGATTTACTGCTGAAAATGTGGAATTAGTTCATATAAAACATGCCAGCAGTGTTTGTAAGGTATCATTGGCTACTCCCAACCACCGACCTGCAAACACAGACACACAGGACTGTTTTCATGGGTGTAAAACTATCAAATCACTTTAGTGGAGAACGCAGGGCCCTAATGCTCTAGTGCCGCCCACTGCTTCTACAATGGCCACTGAATTCGAGGGCACTGCAAATTGCATTGTGCTCATAGAACTCCAGTATGCATGGTGAACATGAGACAGAGCACTGAGCCTGAGTTGCAGAACTGAGATCTAGCTCTGGGTTTCAAACTCCCAAATTCAAAGGTATTCAGATCTAACATTCTGGTTGACCCCTTTCTTAGTGGTAAAGGCCACCTATGAAATTCAGATCAGATCCCAGTTCACAATTTGAAATTGAATTTCCCACCCAAACTTGGAGGTGATCTGATCCAGGAATATGGACTCACATCTAACCACAGTAGAGTGGTAAAGAAAAGGGTTCAGCCAAACGAAGTAGATATAGACTCTCCCTTGTGTACTTACCACCAACTCAATCCTAGTTCTGGCAGCAGTCAGGAAACTGGGACTGCACATCTCCAAATGCCATGCAGGGTGCTGTCTTGAGACATTCTGGAACATGTACTTCCAGATTCTCACAAACTGCAGGGAGGTTTCATCTGCATCCAAATATTGGTCAGTTTTCAGTCAATTATCAATTAGGAGCCAAATTTTGGTACTGCCCTAATCTTTGTACATTCTTTTCTTTTTCTTTTGTACTGGGGCATCTGCCATTCCACTTTTTAAAAAGTATCTAATTGGCATCGTATTGTCCATAGCCAATGCCTGAGGGAGCAGCAAAGTTTCTAACACTACTTCAAGCTTCTTTCAAAGGAAAGCCTCATCAATGCCAAACATTTTTTTTTGGCTAAGAAGCAGAGTCTCCCTAGGGCATTTGTACCCATTCACATATTTTCTCTCTCTCTCTCATTAGTCTTTTCCCACTCCCCATCTTTCTTGTAAAGGACGAGATTCCTCTTCTGGCTTTGCTTTATGCATCAAGATACAAGCAAATGCTGATACTAGGCATGGAACTGACCCAAAGCCGCTTAACTGAAGTAGGCTTAACAAGTCTCTATTCTGCTAAATGAATTCAAATGAAATAAACATAAAAGTTCTGTGGCATTTGCCTGTGTTGCTCATAATGAAATAACTTTTCACTGAATCTGTTTTGTTACCAGTGAAATATCTGTTTTTAAACAGCTGATTATGACCACAAGACTATTTTCTCTTCTAAAACGTATTTCTCGTCACGATCCTGCAGCCTGAATTACAGTATATAACGCTCTTAACTTTTTTTGTTACAAACGTATTGCCATTGTGATGCCTTTTGTGTCTTAACATGATGTAATTGATTCAACTCTCCTCAGATTTGGAGCTTAAGGGTATGACTACGTTACCATTTATGTCCGCGCAATTTATGTCACTCAGAGATGTGCATATTCCACCCCCTAAGGGACATAAATGATGTCAGCATAAGTACTAGTGTGCATGGCGTTAAGTCGGAGGGAGAGCTTCTCCTGCCAACAGGGGTGGGGTTTTTTGCTGACAGGAGAGTTCGTTTTCATGCCATATAGAGCATCAGTCAGTTGCAGCACTGTAAGTGTAGACGTGCCCTTAGTGAAAGGGCGAGGTGCTGATGGAGGGAAGCAACGTACATACAAATTATAATTTGTCTACTTAATCTCTTCTTTTGTCCCTAACTGTAATAATCAGAAAACTATAGGACTAGATCCTCAGTTTGTGTCCATCAGTGTCTTCCATAGAAGTCAAGGAAGCTAAGGTGATTTATACTAATTAAGGATCTGGCCCATAGATTTTATTATAACAAGCTTGCACTTGGGGAAAATTTTCATGTGTCATTGACTTTTAGTAGGTCTTGTGCTCTTAAATCCCTTAGCTTCGTTTGAAAATCTCCCCCGTGAAGCTCACTATACAAAAGCTTCAGGATGCTGTGTATTTCTTCAGTCCAATTAAAGAATTATAGACCGTTAAAATCAGGAGCTGACAAAAGTCTTTGTTAAACAGAGAAGCTGAAAGTTTCTAATGGTTAAAGGAAAAGTTTTTCCCCATTGAGGTGCATAGTTGCAGAAAGCTCTTGTGGTCATATTCTCACCAGATTAAATTCAGGCAAATTTAAATCAATATTAGGCCTGTAGCCTTTGTACAACAGATGTGTGCATTTAGGAGACATTTCTCTAACTGTCGATTTCTTCTAAAAAAAAAAAAAAAAAAACAGTGGCCAGAAAGAATTTAAAACTTACTTTTAAAGCCCCTTATGTTAATACTTTGTTTTCTTCCTTTCTTTTATTTTTAAATAAAGACATGCAGAGCCTAGAGAAATTACTGAGAGATGCAATAGCATATGGGCAGCCTCGAAGTCGCAGAGCATGGAAAAAAATTCTCATCCTAGTAGAGGGCATTTACAGGTATGTAGGCATATACCAATGTGTGAGTACTTTGTATTATAAAGGAATTTAATAGGTGTAACCCTTGGATTGCCTGAGAAATTCAATGTATTTTTTAATTGCTTCACAGCTCAAATAGGATCTTTCTGTGGTCTTACTAAAACTTGTTAGTCTGCAATATTAACAGTACTAATGCAGTAAAGACAGTTTCAGTGTATTGTATTTAAATCCTGAAGGTCAATCTAAGACCTGTGTAAATAGAAGCAACTCCTGTGTGGTCCCAGTGTGTGATTTTGAATATTGGTTTGCAAAGCACGAGTATGCTATACAAATGCAAAGGACAGATCTTCAGCTGCTGTAATTGTCACTTAAGTCAATGGACCTGTGACAATTCACAACAGCTGACAATCTGCCCCAAGGTGATTAAACGGAACAACTTTCTAGAGTTCTCTGTTACACATTGATGAATTGAAAAAAAGTACTGATACTGTATACATTTTTCATGCCCGTTTTATACCCAAACAGTTGAGTGTAAACATGTAGGCCTTACTGAATTCAGCCTTACTGAAACTAGCACATCTCCAGTAATCAATGTCCTATGGAGTTGCACTCAGACTGTGGGTACAAAATTGGGATTTAAAGTATTATATAGTAGTGGTACCCATAACCCAATATAAGAGGCCAATGTATAATAGAGGTAACTTTGGGAGTCTGTCTAGTATGATGCATAGTAATAATACCTTGCAATTGTATAGCAGAGTTTTTTATATAGCATCCTTTCAGCCCAAAGGATGTCAAAGTGATTTACAAACCAATATTGAAAGTTACACAAAAGGATCACATTATCCATCACTGAAATACAGCCAGGTTGAGTGGCAGCAATTTTTAGTTTTTGAATAATTAATGCTAGTCATCCTGAGCAAGATATTTTTTTCATTAGGATTAGAGCTAGGCAAAAAAAATAGCCAAAACATTTTTCACCATAAAATGCAGATTCAGGTTGACCAGAACATTTCACAAATTTGTGTTAATTTTGGCAAATTGTTTCAGTGGGGGGAAAAAAGGGAAAAAATAGAAATATTGAAATGGTTCATTGTGCCATTTCTGAAATGAAATGTCTTGCTTTTTCAGGCTAGATTTACAAGGGAGGTGATTTGCGTTTATTTATTAGAAAAGAAACCAGTTAAAAATGCCAACACACCTTGACACAAATGTTTTGACCTTTCATTTTGCCAGAACTTTGAAAAAAATCAGTTTCAAGTTGACCCCGAAAAATATTTTTTAATTTTTTTCAGATCACAAGCAAATAAAAAAAACCACAGTTCTTTGCACAGTTCTAATAATCATGCCTTTTCTTTTTTCATGTCGTCATGACTTCATAGTCGTCAGCATGTTCTTTTTGCAAAACTTGCGCCAGATGCTGCAGAGAGCAAGGGCTTGGCTATCACCCCCCGAGCGCAGCAAGTCTAAGCACTTTAAAGCGCTAGTGTGGACAGGCTCCGAGCGCTGGGAGCCAGGCTCCGAGCGCTGGGAGCCAGGCTCCGAGCGCTGGGAGCTAATCTCGTGGAGGTGGATTACCAGGAGCGCTGGGAGAGCTCTCCCCAACACTCGCACGTGGCCACACTCACACTTCAAAGCGCTGCCGCGGGAGCTGATCCAAAGCAGGCTGAATATCTCCCTTTAGCCAGAATAAACAGAACAAAGCTGCAAATAAACATAGCTATGCACTGCTAAAAGAAAGTTAAGTTTTAAGAACTTTGATCATGCAGAAATTAAGTGGACCACCAACATTTTAATGACAGATACTCCTGCCAGTCACATGGCCTACAGAAAATGCTTTAGCTGCTGTACTTTGTTCAGTTTTTAAATCCTTAACTTTGGATGTGCACCAGCAAGGGAAAGTGAAGGTACCTTTGTGCCATGGATTGACTGGTTAAAGTGAGCAGTTGCACATACCCATAATGTCAGCTTGCTCTGGCATTTGTCACTTAATCAGTCTCCAACTTCACGGGGCACTAGGCATTAGTTTTCCTTAGATCTGCAGCTAATATTCACAGATAATTTTCTTTTCGAAGAAAGCAGAAGAGCCCTGCGACTTTCTCTTGTTAAGCACAATAGCAGCATGTAAAACTTCAGAAAGAGTTTGATTCAGAAGCTCCAATTCTTTGCAGGGGTGGATTTTTCACAGGGGCCTACACAGGTTAGACACCCAACAGCCACTGCCTTTCAGTGGGATTTGGGCACCTATCTCCCTTAGTCTCCACTGAAAATCCTAATCTCATGTGGCACCTGCTAAGTGTTTGTCAAAGTCTGCATAGGAGGACATGGAGTCAAATGCTGTATCTGGGATCTCTTGTTTTGTGTTTCTTTTTTGTTTTCTTTTTTTTAAGTGCTGGACCATTTATTTCCACTAATATTCTTTGTATCTGTGCAAGCAAAAACCATACAATAAGAGCAGTAATAATACCTAGCTTTCTTATAGCATCTCATCAGAAACTAGTCCAAACATTAGCTAGTTTTAAAATCTTTATTGTATACTTGTAAGATAGGCAAATAAGAAATCAAAGCTAACCCTGTAGATGGCAAATCAGTTCTTTACTGAGTCAAGAAGGAACCTCTATCACATTGCCACCAGGATATATCATTGCATAACTGGCTAGATGTAATATTGGATGAGAGCTGATCTGTCCATGAAGGACTGGTTCTTCTCGAGTGATGGTCCCTATGCATATTGTACACCTGTATATGCATGCGTACCACGTGCCTAAGTCTAGAGTACTTTAGTAAGCTGGATCCATTGATCTGCATATGTGCAATTGTCTTCCTCATGCTCTGAAGTAAGGATATAAAGGGCAGGGCAAACCAATATCTCTTGAGTTCCTTCTTACCAGCTAATAGCCTGAATAAAAATTCTGTCTGCTTCAATCTTCCTATTTTAATATCAGTAAAAACAATTTGTAAATAGTTTTAGTAAAAAAAATTATAGTTTAGACTTAATATTCTAGTGTTGTTTTATAATTAGTATATTGAGCTTAGTTCTCCCTGCCCCAGGAAGCTTCTTCATGTAGAGAGGAACTATGCCAAGAGTCCCAGGGTATGAGAATTATGTCTCCTGCCTCTCTGTTCCTTCTCCAGCACCAAAAAAACACCAGCACAGTCTTTATCGCCTCACTAAGGGCAGTATCTGTTGTTCCTTCCCTCTCCAAACTGGTGAAATCAAGCACTTCACCTGCTGAAGCACCTGATGGAGCAGGTCATGAGGCCTCATTCGGATCCAGGCTGGGGGGAGACCCCCTCAGACTGCTGGCAGCACCTCTCCAAGCATGAGCTCTGGAGCAAAGTTTAAAACTCTTAAGCATGAGAAACCCTCTCATCAGAGTAGGGGACATGAGATATAGGCATAAGGACAGATCCCTGTCCAGATCTGCCTCTATGAAAAAGGATCTCTACCCATTTTGGTCCAAGTCATTTGAGTCCTCACACCTGGGTCATAAGGTGTTAGTTCCACATAAACCTGCCATTCAAGAAGGCAAAGGAAAAAAGAACCTGATTCTGGCTCCATCACACAGACCAAAAGACCAGTATCCACCAGGCTTGTGTGAGAGCTCTACGCTGGGACCCCATTCAATGGTTCCAATGCACTCCATATGACATTCTCCGAATATCGCATTCGAGGCCCTGGATCTGCCTGTCCGTTCCTCAGGGGCTCCCCAAACAGCAGGAAGAACCAAAATCTTTACCTCACAGTAGAATATTCCTACCAGGCCCAGTCCTCCTTAGGGACATCCCTATGCCTGAAAAATATCACCTTGAGAAGAAGAGGAGCACCCCCTACTGCATCCACAACTTGGAATGTCCTCTCACTGGTACAGATGGCGCTGTCAATAGAGCAGGAATCTATTAGCTTGTCAAATAAATCTGAGGCTCCAGACAAGTCTCTTTCTCCCACCACCACCAACAGGAACAAGCCCAGACCGCACCCACAGGAAGTATTGGAACCATCCACTTCCTTCAGGGTACGGCTATTCAGGGGACCATTAGTACACTATGTCTTGGGGACCTCCCCCATCAATCAATCCTCCTTACTCACCTAGTGGGACCCCATGGGATCTGCATAATAGACGTACTGAATCTGTGCAAGAATCACACCGACCAACAAGTAACAACAGCACCATTCAAGTTTGTGGAGGAAGAAGCTGAGCTGGATCCACTGGTTCTGCCAGTCCAAATGCGTGTGTCATTCTCTTCACCTGAGACGGCAGTTGCTCCATCATCCTCTTCCTTTTCCAATGACCACGAGAAGTACCAGGAGCTGTTATAGAGGGTAGCCATTGAGCTTTAGACACCTGTTGAGGAGGTCCAAGACGCCCAGCATGGTCTATTGGATATCATCCAGCCCTCTGTGTGGGTCACCCTAGAAAGGCCAATCAATCAGGTCATTTTGGAACCAGATCTTTGTGGTATGCCCCTGCTTCCTGTTCCCCTACCCTGAAGAGGGTCGAAAAATGATATTTTGTGCTAGCTGAAGGAGCAGAGTTTTTATTCACTCATCCAGTACCCAACTCTTTCATGGCAGAAGTGGCTACAAAAAAGTCCAGGACACAGCATCCTACAACTACTCCAACTGACAAAGGTACTAAATGCCTCCACATTTGGGGGAGGAAAATATTTTCATCAACTAATCTCCACTTCAGAGTTGCTAACTACTAGGTGCTATTAGCAAAATATGATTTCCTGAATTATTCAAAATGTCTAAACTTTAAAGATAAACTTTCTTAGGAAGACAGGGCCCAGTTCCAAGCCTTCATTGATGAAGGCGGGCTGATGGCCGATATATCACTCCAAGCAGCAGTAGAAGCAACTGAAACTGCCTTTCCAGAGCCATTGCCACACCTATAGCCATGAGGCATGGCTGCAATCTCTGGGGTTCTCCAGGGGAGACTAGAAAACCATTAAGGATCTTCCCTTTGAGTCTAACCTCTTTAACGAAAAGGCTGTTTCTACACTCTCTTAAATACTCCAGGACAACCCTCCACTCACTGGGCATTTACACCCCTGCCTTGAAGCAGAAACATCAGAGGCAAACCTACAGGCCCAGACCTTCACCTCAAGCATTCAATCACCAGTGCCATTATGAACCATCACACAAAAGGTAGCATATACTATCTTTCATAAAGAGAAGTTCTCTTTGCCTCCACCCAAAATCCATCCCTAAAATAATTTTTGGGTTTTCACATGAATCAAACTATTCACTTACCAGTATTTTTTTCCAGAAACTCATGCCTCTGATGAGAAGGGACAGTTTAACTTTCTAGACATTTTCTCTAAAAAGCAAAACAGTCAGAAGAACTCCTAAACTTTTCTTCACTCTAGCAGAGTGCTCAAGAGGTTAAGGTCTGTCTGCTCAGAGACTCTGTAAATGGATACCAAGCTGCATCATACTTTTGTTATCAATTAGCTCACATTCCCCCAACCTCTGTAGCATCTCTGTAAGACATACCCTTACAGGTATATGCAGGGCGGCTACCTAGAAATCCATACACACCTTTACAAGACACTATGCATTGGTGTAGACTTCTACTACAGATGCAGTTGTGAGGATGGCATGACTACAGACATCCATACCATCTGCATCCTCACACAGACATTCTGTTTGATTACAGTTTACTAATCTCCCATGTGTGGAATATACATAGGGACCATCACTCAAAGAAGAAATGAAGATTACTTACCTGTAACTGGAGGTTCTTTGAGATGTGTGGTTTCTCTCTGCATTTCACTATCCACCCTCCATCTCATCTACAGAAAATCATGAACAGGTTCCTGGTAGTATAGGAATTGGAGAGGTATTGGTCCGCACTGCTCTTTTGTACCCTCAGTTTGGAGCAAGAGGAAAACAATTGTGCCTGTGCAGACCAATGGATACTGTTTACTAAAAACCTTTAGATTCAAACTCATGGTGTGCATACATAATCACATGTGGAACACAGAGAGGGACCACTCATCTCTAAGAACCTCCAGTTACAGGGAAGGTAACCTTCATATATTCAGTATTGCAAGGTACAGATTAACAGACCAAAACCAATCCAGTCTATTGGTAATAACATATTAAACGTAAAAAGAAGGGTGAGGGAAGACATACTAAAATTTTTCATTTTATTTGTGCTTGAGCTGCTGTTTTCTGTCCTTCTGAGCTTTCCTTTCTTGGACCCTGATTTCGAAGTAGTAGTAAGATTATCCACTACCTGGGTAGGCTAGATTTAGTTCTTTTTAGTTTTGACCATTGGTAAATTAGCATTCTTACACAGAGTAATGGGGAGGGGAGTGAATCTTTATAATGTCCTCCTTGGTAAGATCATCTGCTTCTTTCTTAAATGGGTTTCTAAAGAAATGGAGCATCACGGATAACTATTATATAGAATTAAAATCACTTGGTCAGATCCATACTGCAAGTTAAAGTATCTTGATTTACAAGTTTGGCTTGGCATCTTTTTGCATGGATGTAACATTCCACGTTTGTTTTTTTTAAGATGGCAATATATGACATTGATGAGATCAACATTAAGGATCAAATTCTGCCTTCATTTTCACACCTACATACTCACTGGTATGTTAAGGATATGTAAAAGAATTATCCTACTCAGCAACACTGCACATGAACCTTGACTTACCAAACAGGCAAAAGTTGAAAAGAACTACTGTGAGCCAGTGTGGTGTTGAAAAATCAGAGTGGTGTTTCCAAATCATAGCCCACTGAGTTTTCATGGGGAGAAATAAATGCAGAATTTGGCCCACCGCTTATAAAGGATCCAAGCGGAGTGTCAAATAAGCAGTGAGAAAACATGTCAATTTTTAAAATTTATTTAACATTCAAAAAAGGAAAGCTCAGCACAGGTAAATGTAACTATTAATGAAAGCTAGCTTTTAACTTGGACTAGTCTGAGAATAGATTTATTCCATATTCAGTCCAAGCTGAGAGAGACCACATGGCCATCAATCCGCAGTACAAAAGCATGAACAAGTTTTGGCAGGGTCCATGGCAGAAATTAAATTGACTTGCTAAATCATGTCTCTATTATCTAAATTCTAGCTAGTGTTTTCCTTGGCTTCTACTGTTTTCAGTTCAGGATCAGTCAATTACTGCATTCTTGCTCAATTTCTGGTAGATTTGTGCTACCTAGTAACATATTTACTTATGAATCTGATGGGCCAAAGCCCAAGGCAACAACTGAGGGGCAATATACAGTGGTCAAAACTGATGGTTTTTCATCAACCTTTTTTCCATTTTCATGTTAATTTGACTTGGTCATATTTCTCTGATCGCTTGGACACTGTCCAGTGCATTTTCATGTATACTTGAGATTTTTTTTGCCATTCACTGCCAGTACTCTAGGCAGCCTATTAGGGCAATTTTTTATATCCTGCTATTAGGTGGTTGCCAGCCCCTTAGTCCAAAGGGGTAACATTTTACATTACTGGCCAGAAACCAACAAAAAGGGGTTAATCAATCAATGACTGCTTCCTAACATTTCAAAATACTGTAATTTATTTGACTTTTTAAACTGTTGCTGTAAACCACAAAATAGAGAAGTCTGCGTCAAGTCTCCTAAATGCCACACTGTGACAAAGTTTACCAAAGAAAATAATGCTAAAAGCAAAGATTAAGATTTAATGTGTGTGTTTTGGAAGATCAAGATCAACATGAATACACTGTGTGTATCTAGTTGTACATCAGAGGAAAGGAGTTTAAAGACCCATGACAAACATGATCAAGGGGCCAAAGGGATTGACTTATAAGGAAAGATTTATATGTAATCTGAGCAATGACTGAGGAAGGGGATATGATAAGTCTTCAAATACTGGAAGGGTTAGAGTATATCTGCAGAGATTGGAAGGGTATTACATGCTGGCATATTTAGGAGTTGTGTGATGAAATTAAGAAGGGGAAATGGCTGTCTGAATATCAGCAAAATCAATCTTCTTGACAATGCAATGAATAAGGCCTATGGAAAATGCCTCATGCTACCAAGAAAAATGATGGAAGCCGAGTTGCCTGAGAATTCAACAATGAAACTGGATGAAATGCTGTCAGTGTGCTATATAGAGTAAACCTGCATTGCCAGAGAGAGAGGATTCATTGACCTACAGCAATATGTGTCCTCCATCTCCCAGGCTCCAAAGCTCATGCAAGCCAATGGAAAGAATCCCATTAATGATGATGGGATTTGAATCAGGACCTAAACTCAGTGATTCAGAAACTACATCATTTGTGGCCTGTACAAACCTTGCCAGGGGAGCTCTTTCCAACACTTTTTTGTCTTGTGGTCTGGTTAGAACTTCTTTGGGCTTATAGAGCAACCGGGATGTAATCATGTTGTGACGAAGTTACAAAGCCAAGCTAAAACCTTGAATGCCACCGAAGCTTCAGCCCTGGCGCAGAACACAGTTAAATCCTGTCTGCAGTACAGATTTGAATTGTTTCCTGACCCAGTTACAACATCAATGTTGTAAACAGATCATGGTCGTTTTTGAGTTGGACAATGGCCCTGCGATGCACTGTGGAGGGAACAGCAGAGGGCTGCAGCCAGAGTACTATGTGAGGAAAAACAGCTTCAGAACTTATAGGCTGAAAGGACATACAAAACTCCATCAGGCCAGGTCTGAACTCTGACAAATTCCAGTTGGGCTGGGTTTGAGGCACTCATAGAGCGATGTCAGAACTTCTGTATCCAATTCTGTTTCCCTGACATTGACAGCATGCATCCATTGTTCAGTTTCGTAGATTAATTTGGGGCCAAATTCTAGTGGGGACTCCCTGAGAGGGATGCAGGAAAGTGGGGTGTACAGATTGTTTCCCCAACTACATTACGCAGTCTTTGTCGCTGCTGCAGTCCCTGTGCACTCTTGGGGCAATCACTGCCCCAAAAGGAACGGGAAGGAAGAAGAATCAAGGCCTCACCCACTTCCTCCACATTCCCTCACAAGAGGAAAAGACCAGTTGAGTGAGGAGGAGGAGCCTGCACCATCCTAAACGAATAGAGTAAATCTGCACAGGCCCCCTGCATGGTGCAGCACGATCCCTCCCTGATTTGCTCAGTGGATAGCACAGCTTAGTGCTACTGCTCACTCAGGCCACAATGACACAATTTAACCTCCCACCCCTCCAAAAATATGTTCAAGCTTCCATAACCGCCCTCCACACACACCTTTCAGAGCTGTGAAATGCCCTGAGCATTTTGTAGGAATGACACTACCAAAATGAAGTCAACAGACACATTTCATTTCAACTCTAGGTCCCTGGTTTAACTCCAGCACGGGGTAATATTTACTGGAAGTTTTACCTTCCATAAGGGCTGCCCAGTGGCCTGTGTCAAATGTGTTTGGTCTGAGTCTAGTTCTAAACAGAGAGGTGTCCCCATAGAGAGCCTTCTTCCACAATCACCAAAAGTCAGCAGAGAGGCCCAGGACAGAATGGGAGTAGAAACCAAACTGGCCTCTTGTCCCGAAAGCTGGTCCCAACCAGGGAGGGTTGAGGATCATTAGAAGGGCAGCATGAAGAGAAACCCACAGTAAAGCTACCTGCATTCTGGCCATTCTGTGGAAGAACTGGGCCTTTCGTTGTTCTGGTGGGCTCTGGCCACCATCTCAAGATCTAAGGAAGCCAAGATCTTTCAAGAACACTACTAGGTTATTTGTTTCACTAACCTATTTAGACTAAAAACAATTAACTTCTACTTACATCATTAGGCTATCCTGTATGAAAACAATTCCATCACATTTTCTTCACATTTAAAACCCCTGGCAGTCATGTATCAGGAGAGGGAACTTAACCAAGCTCTCTCTATTCCAGGATTCAGTAATCACATGATTTTGCTGTGGAATTACACAGTAGAATCTAAAATTTCTACTTTTAAATGAAGATTTTAGCCCTTCTAGCTGTGAAAATAAACTTCCAAATGTAAACAATGCAGAGTGTCTTCCTGAATCTGCAGACACCCTGAAACAATAACTCAGACAGTGGTGTAATTTTCCCTCATTGATCAACCTGGGCTATGTGAAAATACTATTACATTCCTGAATCTTTTAGCTGCAACATGCAAATACTGCAAAGTCTATTGTAGTATTATATACTGCCATAGTGTCAGGTACTGGGAGAAGGACAGTGGGATGGCTTCTCATTGTCAAGAGTTAATGAGATTTAGGAAGCAGAGATTCAAGCCCTCCCAAAACTTTCAAGTTACCTACAATCCTGCCCATGAGAGTGAGGGAAGGGAAAGAAAAGAGGCCAAAATCGTGAAAAGCCTCCCCTGTGCCAAAAGCATGTTGTCCCCTATTCGACTACCAAACTTCCACTTTCTCCCTTATAACCTGTACAGTGCAGCTATATGTTTCAAATGCTAAAATCTGTGAGGGCAGCATGAAACGGTTTGAAACTGATATTGACATAAATAACACCGGGAGGTCGTACTGACTGTGTTACTCATTTGCGCATTTAATTCGGGAACAGGCTCCATTTTTCAATTTAGCTGGAGCTGCCTCAAGATTTCCAATTTGACCCACCTGATCAGGGAGCCTCTCCACAGAATGTAGGTTTTGCTTGGCACACAGCACCTTGCTTTTGGTATGAAATATGTTAGCACTTTCAGATGTTTTTCCCTCCCCACTGCTAGTGCAAGAGAACAAGTTTAACTCACTGTAAAAATAAACTGTTGAATATATCTGAAGGTATCTGGTGATAAGCTCCCTTAGTAATCTCACCAAGATTTTCAAGGCATAATAGTGTCCATAGCAAAGGTATGGATAACTAAACTGCCTTGCATCAAAGTGGATTTCAAATGTGTTTCCTGGGGAGTTCATCTTGCAGAATAATTCCTGCTGTTCGCCTGTCCGATTCAGGTAACTACCGAACATGTGCTGGGTTTCTTATCCTTTTTTTCCCTAGGAGTGTCAAGATGCTGTTAATGCATCAATGCAGCATATTGAATTCTGCTCTTGGAGAAAAAACATAAAATATTAAGGATCTTTTCCTGTGCAGTGCCAGGTTGTGTGTGACATCCTCTGAAAGACACAGACTAGGCATAAAGGAGTCAAAGATGACTTTAAGCCACCTTTGTGCCTCCCAAATTGTTCCTTCTCCAAGAGCCAAGTCTTCCCTAAGTTAGGGAGCTTCCCCACACCTGCCTGTAGGCTCCTCTGAAGCTCATCTATAGAAATCTTTCTGCCCCTGCTCTCACCTGTGCTACCCTAGACTTCTCCTGCATTGGGAGAATTCTGCTTGGATCTGTTGCCTGCTCAGCAATGGGCATAAAGACTTCCCAGTTCTCCTTTGAGCCACGAATTTGGTTTGAGCTTTACAGAGGCCTTTTGTGGTATCAGGGTAACCATGTCATCCATAATGTGTACCATAGTGCTAATATTTAAAGAGAGCAGGAGATTAAAAGATCCATTACCCATTCTCATTCTCTAGCATGGAAGGTTCCATTGTACGCCTGCCAGAGATAGTCACCTTGAAGAAGAGATACAAAGCCTATCTCTACTTGGATGAGGCTCACAGCATTGGTGCTGTGGGACCCACCGGCCGGGGAGTCGTGGAATATTTTGGAATGGACCCTGATGATGTCGATGTATTGATGGGTACATTCACCAAAAGCTTTGGAGCAGCTGGAGGATACATAGCTGGCAAGAAGGTAAATAGAAAACTTCTAGTCTCTGTTTGACACCAAAACAAATGGCCTCTTATCTGTGTGTGGCATATATAGCTGCCTTTCCATATAATCTGCCATATAGTAGTGCTATTATAGAGAATGCATCATTCCTGTTTGGATCCCAAATGCACAATTTAGCTGTTCAGATATTCTTCATGTTGGGATGAGTAAAATAGTCCATTTTTTTATTTTTGTTTGGTAGTCGTATTAGGCAATTTGCTGTGATATTGGTACTTTTGTCCCAAACCTGGGTGAAGGGCTTTATAAATAATGCTGCTGTTCTTTGTCTTGGGGATATTCAGCCGGCTCTGTGGTTGGCGAAATATACTTTGATGTACAGACTTGCATGCCCAGTTTGGGATTACGCCAGTATAACTATGCCTGTACACTATATCAGTACAACTGGTAAAATGTTCCTGTGTACACAGCCCTTAAGCCTTTATGTCTCATAACTAGGCCCCTACCCATGACTTTTCCCAGTTTATATAAAGTTCTTTGGCTCAGGTAAGTAGCAAGGGAGGCGTCACCACAGCATCAGAGCCTAAGACTTGCACTCAGAGCCACTAGCACAAATCCCCATGCCCACATCAAGTCCCATTTAAGTCTGTAGTGCTCTGCACAGATGCAGGGGTTCAGGCAGGTGGTGGAGCCAATTGCATGATTGGGGCCTGTGTTCATTTTCAGCTTAGGCAGAAGCACATGTCAAGGACTAAGGCGTGTGTGTTAAAGTAGGGAGTAGGTGGCAATGGGGAATTGCAATGGATTTTGATGGAACTGCTAGGTAGGGTTCAGCCTTATATTAAAGACAAACTAATAAGGCTATTGTGAAGTTGAGTACAGACTCTGGTGAGGTTACTTTTCTTCTGCTAAGTCCAATGGGAGAGGAACTGCACTATTTGCCATTTGCACATCATTTTCATCCTTCTGAAAGGTGGAATAACTCTGTATTTTAAATGCAGCTTGTTGATTAGTTCCTCAGTGAGTCCAGGTTCCCCTCCCGCTTCTGTAAAGATTCTTATTATATAAGCATAGTAGTATTATAGTTCGTAGCTTTGTTTCAGCGGTGGATGCATAGCTTACATTTTAAAGGATTTACATTTGCCAGGTATAACCTGTATTTCTTCAGAGCATGGATTTTTAATAACAATTAAGAAAATAAATCAGTCATGAAATGTCTTGGTCAAATATCCTTCATCTCTGTATGTTCTCACCTGTATCAGTAGTTGGGAAGGAGTTCTGCTCTCCTGACAAGTCAAAGTTAATTCAAATTTTGTTTCACTTGTTTAAGGAACTTGTGGATTTTTTACGAACTCACTCCCACAGTGCTATTTATGCCACATCTATGTCTCCACCTGTAGCAGAGCAGATCATTAGGTCAATGAAATGTGTCATGGGACTAGACGGAACAACACAAGGTAAGACCCTTTTTATTAATTGCACACATTTTATTTCTAATCTTAGCATTTATTGACAGGGAGCAAAAAATACCTTCCAACAACAAAGGTCCCAGGATGGGTGGGTAGTGATCAATCTATCAGGGATCGATTTATTGTGTCTAATGTATACACAATAAATCGATCCCCCGAGTGCTCTCCCCATCGATTCCAGAACTCCATCACTACAAGAGGCGGAAACAGAGTCAACGGGAGAATGGCAGCAGTTGACTCGCTGCCATAAGGACACCAACATAAGTCGACCTAAGATATGTCAACTTCAGCTACGCTAGTGGCGTAGCTGAAGTTGCATATCTTAAGTCGACCCCCACCCACCCAGTGTAGATCTGGCCAATGACTTCCTGGTGGCCCTCCCTCATAGTCCTAGGCTTAGGGGCAAGCTGGGGATGGAGAGTGACGGAGACATGGCCACATCAGACTCTACTCCAACTATTTTGTACTGATGCAATGGCCCATAGAGTGCTGTTGCAAACCAGTACAATTTAGAGCAGCCCTGGGGCTACTTAGATTTGCACCACGGGCCAATGGATCCTGTGGCCCAGGCCAGCATTTGCAAGGTGCCAGCGCAGTAGAGGAGGAATGGAGAATCTGGCCCAAAATACCAAAATTCCCTTCAGTGGAGAAACACTCCAATCTAGAAACACTCCGTTGTGATGACTGAAGGCTAGGGAAATGCTATTTTAGTCATTTAGGCAAATAATCCAAACTGGATTAAGGAAGTTGTTGTTATATTCTCCAATTTGAAAGGTAAGGGTTGGGGATAGTAATATCTATGTGGCATCTGATATAAGAGACTCACTCCTTGAATTTTACCTACTGTACATTCAAGTGGTCCTGATACATTATATAATCCTCTGAATCAGTTTTCTAAAAATGCTCGCCAACAGAGGGCAATATTGTACTAACCCTATTCAAGAGTTATGTCTTTAGGGTCTAAGAAATACAGTACGTAAAGCATTATATCTGTGGAACATTTCTAATCTCAGCCTTTCAGAGCTGCTTAGAAAAGGCTTTGGGGTAACATGGTTCTGCATACAGTGTAGGGCACTCTGATAGGAGACCTGGATTCAAAAGAGAGCCTTTAAAGCTGTCCACCCGCAGGTGATTTGGAGGATTAGAGTTTCAGAAAAAGTTCTGTCAGCAGTAATGTAGTTCAGTGACACATTTGCATTGTTACATGAACAGAGTTACTTCGCTTCTCTCTGTTAGCTCTGGCAAGTTATTTTCATTTGCCTTGTGAAACTGAATACAAATTTATTGAGCATCAGGTCGTCAGACTTTGATGCTGCTTTGGAATCAGGAGCAGAGATGGTGGCTCAGGATGTAAAAAGAAAGAAAGAGCGTGCTCTGGCTGAGTTTTCCTACATGTTTGTTTAGCACCTAGCACAGCAAGGCCCTGGTCTTTACTGGGGCCCTTCTGCACTAGGGCCCTTCTGCACTAATATAATATAAAATAGGAGCTGTTAATTTTCGAATGTTCCTTGTGGAGCAACATGCCCCTTGGAGGGAAAATCTCAACTCAGGGAAGATGGCATCCCTTCCCAAAAATGGAAGAAACCATTGACCTATGGAGTTTATCTCTCCCCTTGCAGAACATTAAGTAATCCACCTCTCTGCGCACGTTTCTCTTCCCAACCCCAAATTAAGGACCACATAGAAAACTCTATGAAGAATGGGGTCTTCATGAGGAATGGGTAAAGTTGGGTATGGGTCTTCCAAGAGCCCTATGATGATTACCCAGGAGAGAGAACGTGGCCACAGGTCATATTACCTTTTTCACAGACTCCTCTGTACTGGAGAAGCCTCCATTTCATGGTAGGTCCCAGAGGCAGAGGAGGCCCTGGTAGGCAAGTTGCAATGACTTCCGTGTTACCATGGAATGGAGATGAGCCTGGGACCCCAGAACCAGTGAGGAGGGATGGCTTCTCCCTGAAGCTCTGCTGGATTGTGAGAATGAAATTCATTGCATGGGAATGAAGCTGCTCCCACTCCCCACAGACTGGTTTGGGAGGACTCTCTGTAAGGAGAGCCTCACAAAGTGTTTCCCCTCCGACAGATATTCCTGTAGGTGGAGAGGCGCTGACTCTCAGATATCTAGGAAAACTGCTGGTACATATATTAAGTATTTTGAAAAGGAAAGAAAATACATCTTGGTGAGTTATTCCGTGTTAACATAACAAAGAGGCAGTGAAATACCTTGGTGGCAGATGAGTAAATTTGTCCCGTTTTAGCAATTGTCGTCTTCATTGAATCCTAGAATGATAGATGTCTAGAAATCAGACAGGGTAAGACCTATTTGATCATTTATACAGTCCCTTGCAATTTCCAGGTTATTCCCTGCAGTATATTTTCTAGTGCTTTGCTCAGTTTTGTTTTACATTTCCCGAGTTAGTTATAGGGCTTCCACCCTGCCTTCCATTAGTTGTTAAAGTCACTCTGCCTTGATCTGGTAAACATCTGACTTGGAGTAGAGCAAAAGAAATGTGTTTACACATTGGATGTAATCAAAGCCCAGAAATGCAGCCAGGGTTTGTGTTTATCTCCTCATATATCAAAATGATCGATTTGCTGTTGTTTTTTCTGCAGTTATTTTGCATTAGCATAATTATGCTTGGTTGAAAAAGAAAACGAGGTTTGAATTTCCAAGACCTAATTAATGGATGTGTGACTGGAGGCTATGAGTAGATACATGTGTGCACTAGTGGTGCTATATAATTAAAGGCATTGCAGGTGTCGATATCTGCAGTCAGTGTTGCCCAACAGTTTTCATTATAAGCCCCTTTTTTCCATTCCTTATAACTTTGCCAAACTTCAACCTTTCAGCCAGGTGTCTACCTATGGCTCAATTTATTTTTTATTTATTTCAACTAAAAAAGTTCTGTTGTTTCTGTTGCTTTCCTCAATAAAGTTAGGGAAATGTAAGAATATTTAACATGAGCAAAACAATGTGTAGATGTTTCACTGAGTAGCTCTAAGACTTACATGCTTCAGAGCAAGGACTTGAAACTTGACACCAGGTCATCCTGGTGTCAAGGTTGTGCCTTTTGCCATCTTTGTGAAAATCCACCCATTCTACATGTTCTATAGAGACTTATTCCAGTTTGGTAGGAAGGTAGTGGACTGAGATGAGGGCATGGTGTTGGAGGATATTGAGATAAAGGGGAAGACTGGGACTAAGAAGGGGTTGCAAGTTCCGTTGGGAAGGGGAGGTCTAAAACTGAGACATGGATATATTGGAGGGACAGGAGCAGAAGATTCAGGTTTGTCTGGGACAGGAGCAGAAGGGTCTGTATACAGTACAGTATACTCCTCTCAGAACATGGAATAGAATCCAGGAGTCCTCACCATTCCTCTACTGTTAGCAAATAGCTGTGAACCCACTGGCAAAATGTGTGTTTTTGCTTTCAGTGGGATGTTCCATGTTATCGTTCAAAAACTCCCACATTACGTAACTGAAAAGAAATGCAAGAAATACAAGGTCTCCTCCAAAATCTGTGGTAGAGTCCTGAAACCATCAAGCATGATTTCATAATCATTTTAACAATATCTCTTCACTATCTTATGTACATTGATGGCCTGTAACAATTTTACAGAATCCATGAATATATTACTGCATACCCATGAGTATATTACTAGATAGAGTAACTGCAAATGTTCTATTGTAGTTCATGTAATACAGTTGCTAATAGAATATGTCTAATCCCTGTATGAATCTTTCACAGCTATAACTATATTTCTCAATAATACCATGCAGCAGTGAGTTCTGTAGGTTAGTTTGCAATGTTTATTTAAAAAAAAAATTGTCATTTTATCCCTTTTAAACTTACCTTGCCTTTTAATTTCAAATATACCCTTCTTCATTCATATGGGATATGGTAAGAAGTTGTTCCCATGACGTTCAAACTTTATAGTTTGGATTATATATATATAATCCAATATTCATATTCTTTATACCTTCTCTTCGTGACTTCTCATTACACCACTGGAGATACCTCAGGGAACTCAGCAGCTACCTTAGCAGTTTTAGCCCCTCAGTGAGCCTGCACTTGGCTTAGAATACTTGGACTTTGTCTGATTTTTAATCGCTTATACTATGCGAACTTGCCTGTAAGGCACTGACAGAGCTTCTCAACTAAGATTAGGTCTGAGAAAGCCATGCTAGCCCCTTCCAGCTGTGACCTTGGACCTTTTTTCCTTATTGAGAATACCACGAGCATATTTTTACACTTAAATTTGATAGGTAAAAAATTAGAACCACTAAGTGGACAGATTTAAGACTGCTAGCAAACGAAATCAATTTCCATACCAACGAAGAATAAAATGTAGTGATGTAACTTTCTAAATAAAGCATTTGAAAAGTCATTTTTTTTCTATTTAATATGTGGTAATTCATTAACAATAAAGTAGCATTTCTTTTTATATTATTTTATGGGACTCTGTCAAATTTTAAAATATATTCTTAAGAAGCTACTGTCCTCAAGCATGTTACAAACAATACCTGAGATTATTAAAACAGGATATTTTTAAAATGTAAATGACTGACTTTATGGTCTCTGTTTAACTTTCTATCACAATTTCTCTCTCTGCTTGGAAACTGAAAATGGGACTAGTAGTCTGTAGTCAGAACTGAGTTCTCATGTACTGGATCAATGCTGGCATATTTGGATTGCAAAACCGGCAGGGGAATACGCTTTTGTTCTTTAAAGGTTTATTTTAAAAATTGGCGACGGATCCCTGGAAACATTTACATTTGTCTTGGGGTTTGTAAAAACGTAGGACCAGATTGTCAAAAGAGCTCAGCTCCTGACAGCGGAGAGTCCAGTGCTCCATGGGAGCTGAGCTCTTTTGAAAATCTGGCCTTTTAGGTTTTAAAAAACTAAATATGGTGTCAGTGTCTCTCGTGAAATCTAAGGTCTTAATGCTGCAAGCTGCTCTGTATGGACAGGCCCCAGCATCCACTCACAGCAGCTTGTCGGATTGGAGCCATGATGAACGACATTCGTTTCTAATTATTGTGGAACTTTCCTTTATCGCTCCCTAAGATTTTCTTCTTGTCTCTTATTATGATCTGCTATAACTTCTCTTAGGTCTTGATTCAGCAGAACACTTAAGGACATGCTTAATTTTAAGCCGAGGAGTATTCTCATTAAATGCAATGAGGCTGGGCGATGTGTTTAAAATGCTTAAGTGCCTAGTTGGAACAGGAACTGGCATCATAGCAGCAGATGATGAGTCAAGTTGGATTCTGCCACCTGTACTCAAGCTGAAACCGAACAAACCCTGAATGTAATCGTGCTGATTTCAATGGTGCCAGCTGCAGAGCATGGACCTCCTCACTCTATATGCGGTAGAATTGCACACAGAGAGAATAATGGACTGTTGATTCTATCAAGCAAGGGAACTTGAGTAATAGGCTTGTAGAGTAAGACTTTCAAAAGCACTCAGCACTGGCGTAACGCTGCTCCTGTTGAAGTCCGTCCCTGGAAGATTTTCTGTTGACATCAGTGGGAATAGAGCAGTGGTGGAGTGAGGTTTTGCGACTGGAGGGTAGACGGTGGGGTGATGGGTCATTGGTGGTGAGCTGGAGAGCAAACCTGTCCTGCGCTCACTTGGCAGAGGCGGCTCCCTTCTTGCAGGGCTAGGCCCAGCTCCCTCCTCCAGGCATTGCCACCGGGCACTATACAACCTCGTTCACCATGCTGCAGTGCCCAGAGCAGGAAGCTGGGCCTAGCTCCATGGGCCAGGAGCCACCACTACAGTGTGAGTGTGGGGCAGGCTCACTCTCTATGCCTCAAAAGGCGCCATGCATAGACCTAATGGCTGCTAGAGATGCGGTCACCCCTGCTTCCCCCAATTCGTTCCACCACTGGACAGAGACAGGAGTGGCAGAAGCTCCCTGAAAGTAGAGGGCCACTGGCACCCGAGCCATCGCCCCGCACCGCTCCTTGCCTCGAGGCCTCCCCCTCACCGCCCCTTCTCCCCAAACCCCCACCTTTGTGCCACCCCTTCTCCCCAAACCCCCGCCCCTGTGCCGCCCCTTCCCGCAAGGCCCTGCCTCACCCCTTCCCCCAAGGCCTTGTTCCCACTCTGCCTCTTTCCTCCACAAGACCCCACCCCTACTTGCTCCTCTCCGCCCCCTATCTCCTGTCACTTACCCTTATGGCTGGTAAAAAGTAGGAGGGAATAGCCCTCCCCGTTCAAAAGTGATGGGACCATGGCCCTCTGCCCCTCCCTCCATTCCGATGCCCCTGGACAGAGGCCAATTT
Organism: Dermatemys mawii; assembly: GCA_007922305.1. Taxonomy (NCBI): domain Eukaryota; kingdom Metazoa; phylum Chordata; order Testudines; family Dermatemydidae; genus Dermatemys; species Dermatemys mawii. Next base: position 6,965,787 of record ML677359.1, read on the forward strand.
TGGGTGCCTTTGATAATCCCTCACACAATAATGATCTCCCCTTAGTCTCAAATTAAGCATTAGAGAAAGGGGTGGTGGAAGAGATTCACAGACTAACACAGAAATAAATCTCACCATTTTTCTTATGAAGCCAGATTGTGAACGGCTTTGCATACACTTGTGTGCAATTATTCCCTCAAGTTGTGGTACTAAAGTCCAGGAAATAGGAATTATTCGGTGTGAGCAAGGGATTCACAATGTGGTGCTTAGTAGGCAAAATCTCATTTTTACAATAGGAGATATACATAGTTCCATGGCCCGGCCGGGTACCTTCTTCATTCTAGAGGGAGCAGAGATTTAGATTCCCCAGCAGTTCCAGAAGAAGCTTGCTGCTGTCATATTACTCCAGTTGGCAGTGGTAATCAGTCTGAGGAACACAAAAGAGAGACTTGCTTTTCCTAAATGCATTTAGATCCTTGGCATTTCAGTAATACCTAATATGTTACAGATGTCGTGCAATGTGTGCTGGCTGGCTTTCAGCTGAGGGACTGCCATGCTTTGTGATTAATCATCTGTGTTTGGTAATAAATATGCACAGCCAGGACTTGTCTCCCTCTCTCTGTTTTCATGCAAGGTGCTTTTATGGTACACCATGCTGCGTTATCCGTATTTGAGTGGACGTGCCTGTACGTACCTGGCCAATTTTACAAAATCAACAGCATGTTGTACAATTCCTCCTCTTTGTCCTTTATTTGAAATTACCATTGCTTTCTCTCTGAAAACTGTTTTACGGCAATTCACAGTTAAAATTAGACTGACTCTAGTCCTTAAAGGCTTGTTTAGCAGGAGTATTAGTCTAAATCGTATGGTTTGTAGGTGGTGGTAGTGTAGAAGAAAATCCCTTTGCTTCTCCCCAATCCATAGCAAAGTTGTTTTTATACAAAACCGTTATCTTAGAGCTCATTTCTTTAGGCACACTGGCTTTAGAGTGTTCTATTTGTGATTTAGTGCACATGGAGGTACATATGTGTTACTTCTATAGTGGAACCAGAGAAGGAAAGAAAATCAGTCCATCTGTAACTCTTTAGGGGAGAAGAATAGCTATTGTTTTCCAAAAAATTTTGCAGCCTATTAAAGATTTCTTTTTACTATCTTGTTGTTACTAGAGGAAGGCAGGGGACGAGAGCACTATATCCCAGGAACATAGATTGAAGAGACAGTCTGACACTGGTATGTAGAAGTTTGATTGGATAACTAATTATCTAAGAAAATCCCTATGAAAAAAACAGCTGGAGAAGATTAAAGCAGGTGGATTTGTGTCTTGCATAGCCCACAGTCTGCCAAGGAAAAGTACAAAGAGCAGGATTATCCTCTCTGGAACAGGTTCAGGAATAATAACCCTCTTTCAGTGAACATACATGTGAGATATAAGCACTAAAGGCTACAGGTTGCTTGTTCCTGGTTTCAATATGTTGAGGAAGAATTTCCAAGGTTAAAAACCTTCATGTGGAGTTCAAAGGTAAAATGTTGAGCAGAAGTTGGACACCTCTAAATTCTTTGCTGGTTAAAAGCTTTCAGGCGTGAAAAACAAATGTCTTTGGAAGAGTAAAAGAAACTTCGCTTGAGAGGGATGATAACTTTGCAATCAGGATAAGGTAACTTGCTTGAGTAAATCAGCCTAGTTCCATTGAAGTCAGTGTTTTGCGCCAGCTAAGAATCTGGTCCTCAGACTGTTAATGCTTATGGGATTCAAGCGAAAGCCTGTTTGTACCCAGGGAGCTCAACTGTGAGCTGCCTTATGAGCTCACTCAAGACAATGAGAGGGCATTGGGCACCTCCTGTCCCTTTGCTCTGATTACCCACATTCCAGGTCACAATGCAGGTGGGATAGCGGCCTCCACGGAACCACTGCTCCCTCTCCCACATGTGATGGGGAATAAATGGGCAGGGGCAAAGAGTACACTTTGCCTCCTCAATTCAGCGGGCCGGCAAAGGGAGCCAGCAAGCCTGGGGAAATAATTGGGGTCACATATATGGGAGGAGACTTAGGCCCTTCAAGTGAAAGCCTGTGCTTTACCCAAAGCTACCCTTAAATCTAGTATAGAAGAGACGCCTAAAACTAAAAACAAAAGGAGCATTGAAATATAATTGCAAACTTGAGGTTTTTCTGCTGCACTTACCACTGTAGCATTGATAACTGATTATATATGGTAGTAGCGGAGCAGTACTACATCATATGACAATGTGTATGAGGCAAGTAGGTGGTCTTTAAGCAAAAGCTTAACATCAGAAAGAAAAGTGTTGAGGCTTGGTAAAGAAATGGTCACCCACCCGCCCATCCTCTGCCAGGATTCTCTCCCTCAGAGATCACCTTACTAATCAGAATTCATGCATTTTCTGATCTTTTCCTCGGCTTTTTCCACCCCCATCAAAATGGTGTTAACATTCTGAGTCTAATGTTCTGGGATATCACACTGTCTGGTATCCTTGCTTTAAAAGGTATTCCTACATCAGCATTTGAATGTCCTGAATTAAGCCCCGGGGGCATGCTCCAAAGGAGAACTGTCCTTCCACACTTACAAATTATCCAGGGATGTAGGTTTTGGGAGGGGTGAGGGTTAGATATTCAGTTTTGAGGAGCTTGTTGTCTGAGGCTATTTCTACAAACTTATGTCAGTATAGCCACGCCCACATCACTGAGGGGTGAGATTTTTCCCTTAATAAGGAACGAATATTACCTGCACATAAATTGTTACATATTTTTTATTTGTCAGCTCTATGCAATGATCAGATGGTTTGATAAATATTGCAAAACCTGGAATTTTGAATGGCTGAGAATTTCTTTCCAGCACTGTGGTAAATAGCTGACTAGAAAGAAGAAGTATTAAACTACATCCGCCAACAACATCTGCATCTATGAAAACTTTCCCTAATTGAAAAATCAGTAGCTTCAAATGTGGCAGACTGAGAGCTTAGGAATTAGATTGGATAGTGTGAAAATACTAGTTATTTTTAATCTTTAAACACAGTTCTTTCTATGCATTAAGAGGTGCTAGTAACATATTTAATACGCAAATGAAGGGAGAATTTCATTTTGTAGATTTCAGTCAAGCTATTCTGTGGGCCTCCACCCAACCCCTCAATATTTCCTCCTGGTTCTTTTGAGAGCTACTACACCAAAAATATTTTTGGAAATGCCACAGACTATTATTTTTATTAGAGACTGGAAAGCTTTGTAGTAGGATGCTTTTGTGTTTCGTTTGTTTTCCTTGCTCTGGCACAGCTGTTTTTGTTTTAGCAGCGTTGGAGAGATGGTTAAAGTATTTGTGGCCTCTGCTAACCCAGCAGATTTCTTACACAGAAAGTTTTAAACTGAATGGCAGAAACTGTAACTAACAAGTTGTCTGCGTGGGCAATTTTGTGCATGAAGTTACAAATGCAGTGGTTTTTATGGGATTTCTTAATTTGTTCAACAAAACACTGATCACTATAGAGCATGTTCCAGTTTCCCTATAAATTTCCCAGCCAGAAGCTTGTCAGGAGAGTGTCTTGACTAGATGAGATACAAAAGGGATGAAGCAATAGATCTTAGTTAAACCTAGAATTTATTAAGCAGCAGGAAATGATTAGAGGAACAGTGCTTGCATGGGTGTGGTAATCCCCACATTAACCAAAAAGGAATAGAATGAAAGATAACAGGTGCTGAGGAGCAGTGTAGTCTACTCAGTACCTAGCTAGTAGGGTGACCAGATGCCCTGATTTTATAGGGACAGTCCTGATTTTGGGGTCTTTTTCTTATATAGGCTCCTATTACCCCCATCCCCGTCCTGATTTTTCACACTTGCTGTCTGGTCACCTAGTAATAGGGATTAACACAGTAATCACAGGTAGACCAGGGAGGAGAACGGGGAACCAAGGAACAGCAATCCAGTAAGTGGATGGAGTCAGTAGAGAGAAGTAAATAAAAATAGGTGTTAAGAGTAAAAACCATAAATATTTATGTCGAGTACCAATACTGTACACTTCACAAACAAAAGAGAGAAGTTGAAATACTTTGTATTGGGAGATATGATAAGAATTTCTCAAGCTTTAGTGACCTAAGAATAATCTCTGGGATATTGTGTTTACTGGGGGGGAATACAAAAGAGGTTCACTTGCAACAATGGAGCGATGGTATTAACCACAAGGAATGCCTAGACTGTCCGAATAAAAATTCCTGATGAGTCAGAGCTGGATTTGTTGTAGAATCTATAGAAACAGAAATGAAGTAATGAAGCATGTGAGACGGGCCTCTTACTGGAAACATGGTTGTTCAATCAGGCTGTTAAAGATACGGGAAGCAACAAAATCTGCTAGAAATCTGCTTCCTTGTGATGTAGAAAGAAGGATTAAAAGGTTTTTCAAACATAAGTGATTTTTCACTGCTTTTTTTTTAACATTATAAATATTGATTCGCTACTGCCCTGCTTTTGCTGGAGGACTTGCGCAACTGAGAGGGGAAGAAAGTTTTAGTCCGATTATTTAAAGCTCATTTGTCTCTATCAGATTATACGTCTCTAGGTTCTATATTAGTACATTTTTTCAGCGTGGGTTGATCAAATGATAACAGGGCCACATGAGGAATAGGTGAAAGAGAGATTGAGTTTGTTCATTCTAACTCCTGGCAAGAGCTCGGGAGAAAAGCTCTTTTTCGGAAACATTCAGCAATATTGATGGCTGAGAAAGTTCACTCCAGTTCTCCAATCCTCCAATGAGTCCCCCAGCTTGAAGGGGGAAGATTAGGCTTGATATTCTTGTTCTTTTCTAAGATAAAAAAACAAGCAGGAAAAAATACTTTGGAAAATAAAAACACTTTACATCTTTTTTTGATGCACCATTAAAAGCCAATGTTTTTTTGATGCACCATTTTTATGATGCACCATTAAAACCCAAATTTTTATTTTGAAGATCACTTTTAACTTACCACACTCTTCACCATTCTACGGCTCTTTTTTTAACTGCCTCATCTGGCCTAAAGAGATAGAAAGATACATTGTGACATGGCCTCAGCAGAGGACCATGCCAGGAAATAGTACTGTGATGGTACCTTTCAAGAAAAGAGGATTTTATTTTATTTTTTAAAGAGGAAGTGAGATATAGCCTGAAGGGGGAAAGCTAGGAAATGAAAATCTATAGAATCCGAATGGAGACTGCTAAAGAATTACCTGATTAGAGTCACAGTCTGCATTCCTGAGAACAATAACAAGGGAAGAGTAGAGAAACAGTTGAATGGCAAGAGTCCAGCTATGGAAATTCTACTTACGTTGGTGAGCATTAAGGCTTGGTTACACTTACAGCTTTATATCACTTGGTTATACCCGCCTTCGAACACAGCTCCAGGGAAAGTGCTCCAGCGTGTCCACACTGACAGCCGCAACCACACCGGCGTGGCCACATCTGCGGTACTTGCAGTGGCACTGGGAGTGGTGCATTATGGGCAGCTATCCCAGCATTCAGTTGGCTGCAACGTGCTTTTCAAACGAGGGAAGTCGGGGGGAATGAGTTGTGTGGATGTGGAGGGAGAGAGAGAGTGGATTTTTGGAGTGCTGAGAGTGTCTCAGCATACTGTCTTTAAAATGCAGATCCTCCTAATCTTCTGCTTCTCACTCACTCACTCACTCACTCAGTAAACATTTGCATGGTTGATTTGCCAAGTTACAGATAAGCTCTGAAAATGTACTTCTGCATTCCTCCAGCCAAGTTCAAAACAAAGGGCAGAGAGGTCAATTGGCTTAAGTAGATTAGGAGCATTTCCAGAGATCACTCAAAGCACAGTATTGTTACTATCCATTTACACTGGAGCTAAAGCGTATCACCCAATACGCAACACCTGTTAATCCTCTGGCAAGGAGGATTACCAAGACCGCTACAACCGTGGACTTATAGCACTGTACGTGCCTCGCCAGTCTCGACAGGTAGTAAGTTATAGTGCTCCTGGCGGCTTTATAGCACTATAAAGTGCCAGTGTAACCAAGGCCTTACTCCCAGCGAAGTCCATGGGATTGGTCATATGAGTAAATGAACTGGAGTGGCACGTAAACTTTGTTCAGGCCCTCTGGACCTGATGAATTGCACCTTCCTGTGAATGGAATATCACAGTTCAGCCCCAGGTTTGTAAAAGTTCATTCAGGCAAAAAACAGGAATCCTCGTAATAATGCAAATTCAGTCCAAGTGACATTACTTCAAGGAAATACAAAATCGTGATTCTGAGGAAATTTGAAGCACAAATAACGAAAGCTGTTGACCCAGACACATTTCACATACATGAAGTGCATCAGAATTAAGAAGCTAGGATTAGCTAGATACAAAGGAAGAAATAAAATGGAAGTGGCGTGGGATTTTTTTGCATCGGTCTTCACCCCATCAGGAAGACAGGAATGGAGGGAAAATGTCTATTTGTGATTATCCTCCACAGGTAATAAAGATGAAGTACTGTTGGAGATAAAGGTATCAAAAATGAAAAGGCTGGTTAGATGGCAATAAATCTCCAGGACCAGATGGTACTCATCAGAGTTCTAAAGGAACTGAAGGGTAGAACAGTGAGGCTACTAATAAAGCAAAGGACTGGAGGACGGCCAATTATGGTGCCACTTTTAATAAAAATAGAAAGGGTAAATCCAGGAGTACTGGGATTTCTTGCTGAGAAAACTGTAATATAGAATGTAGGGGAATATAAATTGATGGGGAAAAGTTAGTGTGGCAAAGGTATTCTCTGAAAGCACTCACAAATTAATTGAGAAAGGATTTCATGGAGAGACAAGGTGAGTGAGGTAATTTATTTTATTTTTTTACCTCATCCACCTTGTCTCTCTAATATCCTGGGATTGACGTGGCTATAAGAACACTGTAGACAACAACGGAACTCATGGACATAACTTGTTTACACATTCCAGAAGCTATTACTGAAAGTCCTTTATGCTGTGGTATTGAGGAAACATGGGCGAGATGGGGCCCTGTCAGGCAGGCACTATAGGCTGTTTAAGATGTAGGAGGTAAAACATGGGCAATTCTTACAGTGGAAAAGGATGAAGGGCTAGAAGACTGTGGCATTAAGCCACTGGTCTCTGTTGAATGTGATACAGAGATGCACTGCCCCATGGGGCGCACTGGAAGGGATTGCACCTTAGCACACAGCTACACCATTCATTTGATGGTACAGACTGCTCCTCCCAGTCAGCTCTGTGGCCTTGTCTCCTCCCTGCATCCTTTAGGGTGGATCATGCACCTGCAACAAAGTGGAAGGAGCATTCTCTATGCTCCTAGTGACTGCCTTCTCCCTGGCCCTTGCACAACTCGTCCTCCTCCTCCGCATCTGCGCATGAACCCAGGACAAGCTAACCCTTACACTGGAGTGCTTCACGGACCTGTACTACTGTATGTGGTCTTCGCTCAACTTCCCAGTCAAGAACAGCGAGAGCTGTGACACGTCCCCGAGCTTCTGACAATGGCAGGTGAAAATCAGAACAGACAAGTGGAAAGCAGTGCACAGAGTGAAATAAACCGCTCCCATACATCGGGAGTTACCTTTCCAGAAAACATCAAGGCAACATGTGGGGGGCGGGTATGGAGGGTCAAGTGCTCCCCCAGATTGGTCTGCTGGGGGCAGGGAAGGAGAGGAGCTCTGTCCTCTCTTTCCCAGAATCTTCCTGGCAGCTGGGCAGGGAGCGGGACAGAACCGCTTCTGCCTGAGAGAGTCTGGCTGGGATGCAGTGGCAGCCTACTCCCTGCCCAGGCGCAGCTGCTGGGGACAGCGGCTCCAGTTTACTCGGTCCCTGTCACAGGTCCAGGGGGCGAGGGCAGCCTGCTGTCATCTCAGAGGTGGGAGACAGGGGCCAAGCGAGCCAGAAACATGCCAGGGAGCATGACTGGTATTTAGGGAATAAAGCACATGGATACTTTTACAATGGTATTATACATCTTGGAACGTGGTATTATGCCATCTCCTTCAATTACTGGAATCACCAGAAGGAAAGTAGTAACTAGAAAGTAGCAACTAGAAAAAGATGTGCAAAGGAGAGTGTAAAAAGACGGGGATTATTTAGTTTGGAAAGAATAAAAATGAGACAGAAAGCATATGGTGGAGGTCTGTAAAACAATGAGCAGCGTAGCATAGCGAAGATGAGTTAAACACTCCTATTTATTTACCCCTTTCCCATAACACAAAATTTAGACAACAAAACAACAAATTTAGAACAGATACTAGGAAATACTTTCAAATTCAGCATGTAATTATTTCATCATAATCAACGCTACAGGACATGACTGGGTCAAATACAGAGTTCAGAAGGATTCAAAGGATCAGACAATTATATGAATTGGAATAGCATCTACCTAGCATTAAAAAAAATTAGAAGGTCTGTCAGTTCTCTTGCTCCAGGGTGTAAACTGATCACCAGCTGGGGGGATTCTACTTTCCAAATTAATGTGGGTAATATACATAATTTTATGACTTGTATAGCTATTCTAGAACTGGATGGAACTGCTTATATACATCCTTAGGGCTTGGCTACACTTGCAGCTGTAGAGCGCTTTGGATTAAACCCGCCTCCGGAGAGCCCTCCAGTCTGTCCACACTGACAGCTTCAAACGCACTGACATGGCCACATTCGCGGCACTTGAAGCGACATTGGGAGTGGTGCATTATGGGCAGCTATCCCACAGAGCCCCTCTTCCCATTCTGGCGCTGTGGCTTGTGGGAAGGGGACATGGGGTGCGGGGCATTCTGGACCCTGTCCCAATGCCCAGTGATGCATCGCTTCGCATCCCAGCAATCCCTGTGTTTCCATCTACATTTGGCACCGTCTTTCAACGGCTTCTGTGTGCCGTGCTCTATCTTCCCTTTCGGTCTGTGGGAATGGAGACTGAGCTGCTGAGGAGCGTGCTGACAAGTCTCCCCAGCACATCTCATTTGGCAATTGAGTTACTCCTTGAGATCCAAAGTAACACTGACGAGTCCGATGATGATATCGAGTTGCATAATGCATAGGACATGAAATTGCTTGTCTCATTCACGGACATGCTCTCCACTGTGGAACGCCGCTTTTGGGCTCAGGAAACAAGCCCTGAGCAGTGGGATCACATCGTCATGCAAGTCTGGGATGACGAGCAGTGGCTGCAGAATTTTCAGATGAGAAAATGCACTTTCATGGGACTGTGCTGAACTCACACCCACCCTGTGGCGCAAGGACACGAGATTGAGAGCTGCCCTGCCGGTGGAGAAGCAGGTGGCTATTGCAGTCTGGAAGCTGGCAACTCCAGATAACTACCAATCGGTTGCTAACCAGTTTGGAGTGGGAAAGTCGACCATTGGAATTGTGTTGATGCAAGATTTCAGGGCCATTAATAGCATCCTGCTAAGAAGAACCATGACTGTGGGTAACGTGCATGACGTTGTGGCTGGCTTTGAACAAATGGGTTTCCCTAACTGCGGAGGAGCGACAGATGGGACGCATATTCCTATTCTGGCACCAGACCACCTAGCCTATGAGTACGTTAACCAAAAGGAGTATTTCTACATGGTTCTCTGGCGCTTGTGCATCACCGTAGGCGTTTCACTGACATTAACACAGGCTGGCCCGGAAGGGTGTATGGAACACTGGTCTGTTCAAGAAGCTGCTTGCTGGGACTTTTTTCCCAAACCAGAGGATCACCATAGGGGAAGTTGAAATGCCCATTGTGATCCTTGGAGACCCCGCTTAACCTTAATGCCATTGCTCATGAAACCCTGCAGAGGGAACCTGGAAAGCTGCCAGGAATGGATCAACTACAGGCTGAGCCAATGCTGAATGACTGTGGAGTGTGCTTTTGACCATTTAAAGGGCCGCTGGCGCTCTCTTTATGGGAAGCTGGACTTGGCCAAAGACGGCATCCCCGCAGTTATATCTGCGTGCTGTACCCTCCATAATATTTGTGAAGGGAAGGGTGAAAGCTTCACTCAGGCATGAGCCTCAAAGGTTCAACACCTGGAGCCTGAATTTGCACAGCCAGAGAGCAGGGATATTAGAGGGGCCCAGCATGGGGTTGCAAAGATTAGGGATGCCTTGAGGGAGCAATCTGAGGCTGAAAGCCATCAGTAATGTCTGGTGCTCTGAACAGGAGTTAAGTGCAGTGGCTGTGTTTGGTACACTGGCACTTTATAGCGCTATAAAGCCCCCACGAGTGCTATAACCTCCTCCCCGTCCACACTGACAAGGCACGTAGAGCGCTATAACTGCGGAGTTATAGCGCTCCTGGTAATCCACCTCTGCATGGGGAATAAGGGCTGTAGTGCAGCTGCTGTAGTGCTACAGCAAGAATGTGGACACCCACTGCGCTACAAGTGATCTCTGGAGATGCCTAGAGCCATTTAAGGCAACTGACGTCTCTTCCCTTTGTTTTGAACTTGGCTGGAGGAATGCGGAAGTACCTCTTTAGAGTTTCTCTCTTAACTCACCAGATAAGAAAAGCAAATGTTTAAGGAGGGAGCCTGTATGAAAACAAAGCCCTCTGTGAACCGAGGCTCGCTGACAGGCTTTCAGAAGAATGGAAAAATCACTGGCTCTCTCCCTCCGCATACACACGACATGTCCCCCCTCACCCCCCTCGTTTAAAAAGCACGTTGCACCCAGCTGAATGCTGGGATACCTGCCCTAATGCGCTGCTCTTAATGCCACATTAAGTGCCCCAAATGTGGCCATGCTATACCGCTGGCACGTCTGAGTGTGGACATACAATAGCGCTATACATATTACTGTATAAGGGGACCGCTATAACCAATAGCGCTATAATCTTGTAAGTGTAACCATACCCTGACTTGCAGTGCTTGTTGCTTTCCTGGGCTAAGGTATATTTTGCTTTATGCACTAATAAAGGATGTTTTCAAAGTAAAAAAACTCCATTTATTGAAAAGAAAATTCATTTATTGAAAAAACAAAACAAAAAACCCATGGAAATACCAAAAGGGCAAAGGGGTGGGATGGGGACTGGTTCACTCACAGACTTAAGTATGTCCTGATTTCATACCCTGGAATCCTGTCTGGAGTGCTGCACTTCAGGATGACTATAAGGCATCTTGAGGGGTGTTGAGTGCAGTGGATAAGGGTTGTAGTTTTTGTGGGTAAGTGGGGAAGCTACAGGTGTAGGAGGCAGCTGGGGGTGGTAAGAACCTGGATGTTAGGGAAAGTGGGTTGGAGGGGACATGGGGGCACAAGGGAAAGAGTTTTGGGATGAGGGCTGCTGGGGGGAAGGAGCAAGGAAGGGGTGGGGCAGGGCCTGGGTTAGAGCCAGGGGTCAAGCACCCCCACGGCACAATAGAAAGTTGGTGCCTGTGCAGTTAATTGTGAGGTGGGTGAGAGGAAGACCTGAAGATTCATGTGTGGAAAAAGTAGTTACTTTAGCATTGTTTAAAAAGGAATGGTGGGCGCAATATTTTTTTCAAAGTTGAAAAAATACAAAGCTGACAGTTTGCTTTAGTCAGAAATGTTTCACTAGCTCTGGCCTACCAAGGGAGGGTGATACAGGGGTAGGAAGTGGCCAGCCTCTGTCTTTGGAAACATCTCTGTCTTCTAGAAGGGATGGTACTCAAATGCAGTCAGATGAATTCTGCTTCTGCTTGTCTGTGGCTACTAGTTTCACTTCTGTTCTTGGCCAGCTCAGGTAAACCCACGAGAACCTGAACCTTGTCTATGAATTTGCAGTGCGATTCAGACATGGGGCATGTGGAATCAGGTTTCCTTGAATGAGAGCCTGTGAAAATAGCTTATGATAGAAAAATCTCTGCAACTATTTTGAATAGAATTTGCACATCTTGCCAGCACGAGACATTGCTAGCAGGACATTGTTAATCAGGGAAGAACAATAATAGAACTGGATGGATGTATACACTGTCATACCAGACCACCACTGCTACCAATGAGTATATTTCATCCAGCATGTCCTTTTTAACTATATCCACTCAAATCTATGTCCAGCAAGACAGAGAGAGAATACTCCTGTCTATAGGAGTGTGTGTCTGAATACAGTAGGTCTGAGGCTCATTTCATGCCATTGTAATTCAGCAGATACAATTCAGCAGAAATCAGTGGAGTTGCACTATTGTTACATAGGTTCAGTATGTGCCTCTGTATTTGTGGCTTGTACAGTTGACTCCACTAAATATTTTTCTTATGGATCCAAAAGCTACATACAGATCTCATAGATAGCTAAATGTTTCTGATGCTTGCATATCCCTATTTCGGGTTGTTGTTTTTCCCGGAGAGAAGCCCCATTGGGATCTGTGACCTGACTGATTTCAGGACTGTCTCATTTTAGGGCTTCAGAGAGTGCGCCAGCTAAGAGAAAACACAAGATACTTCAGGCAGAGACTGCACGAAATGGGTTTCATTGTTTATGGAAATGATGATTCCCCTGTTGTCCCCTTGCTGCTTTATATGCCTGGTAAAATAGGGTGAGTACTGAAATGTGCCTGGTGAGCAAACAGACTACACTAACATTATATGGAGGGTACATTTTAAACTATTAAATCTGGATACTTGCTGTAGATGTTGCAAGGGAGAAATTTCTTCCTTTCAGTGAACTTGCCATAAGGGAGCTTAAATTGAATCTTGGCCTTAATTTTGAGACAGTTTCTCCATACCCTAAATGAGTGCACAGAATTTTTTTAAAAATCTAAACTCTTCTATTTCCATTGATGTTTTGAAAAATTATAATAATTTAAAAGCTGCATATTGTCTAATTATTTTGAAGGTATTTCATTGTTCTTCATCTAAGATATGACATGTCTTAGACTGATGTACATTTCACCATTTTACAGTATGTGATGATATCTCTTTATTAACTTATCTAAGTGAAATTGGCAGTAACCTATTAGCTAATCAACAAAGGTCCATCTTTGCAAAAATAACTCTCAGGTGGAGTCTTCGCTTCTTAGATACCATAGATATGGGTCCTAGCCTGGCCCATCAGATCTGGTAATAGTAAAGTCACCGGGATAATTGCTTACTCATTCCAATGTGAACACAGGCCAGCTTTTGCACAGAGAATGTGTGCCCTTCTATGGCCAAGCTTCCATCTGCATTTCAGGATCTGGGGGGAATAGTGAACTCCTCTGTCTCGCAGTTACACCAGGATCTTTTAGTCTCAAGTTTAACTATTTATCAGACCCCCTTTCAAGGACTATCTAACGGGGAGAGAGTAGGTCTTCTAATCATGAGCTATAGAAAATCCTCAGCCCAGAACACAACCCAAATAGCTGGACTGGATGCTGGGGAGAAATGAGAGACATCCTTAGTTGAAGAACCATCTTGTTTCCCTCTTGAGGCATTGGAGATCAACTAAGCTGTCTCCCCTTGCCATCTCTAAGTTCACTGTCAACTGGTCCTGGTGCAGAGACTTCAGCACTGGGACCCTGTAGACGAGCCCTTCACCGCTCATTGCACAAATGAGCCAGAGACCACACTGTTGCCAGCACCAGTGCCCTTTTATTTCCTTGTGCAAGTCCCCACCACCACCTATATACAGTTATGTACACTATAGTACACTGACTTAGCTGCTTGGGGGACAGCTAGCTCCTGCAGCTAGCCAGGAACTTGCTCCTCCTTTTTCTGTTTCCCCCTGTGCACTTCCTTCCTGCCAGCTTTATCCTGCTGGCCTGGAAGGCTCACAGGTGCTTTTCCTTAAACCCTTCTTTCTAAGGGCCACACCCTGCCAGCTCCAATTAACTCCCCTGACCTGGAGCTGAGCTGAGCTAGCAGGAACAGAGCTAACAGGGGCTGGCTTAGAGCTTTTTCGCCAGCACCCTGTTACCAGGCCCAATCTCTGGAACTCCCTCATGAAGTTGTTTGTCAGAGTCCCTCTGTAGCTGTCCCCATAGCTCATGCATGCTTCCTCTTTGGTTCAGTTTATATGTGACCTCAATCTCCTCTACCTGTTTGCACAGATTTGTAGACTTGCAGTTGAGGCCATTAGTCCATGCTAAGTGTCATGAATCAATCTATGTCCCTCTGCATTACTTCACAAATATGAACAATTTTCTCCTCAGGACACTGAGCAGGTAGCTGTTTTCCCCATTTTACAGATGGGGAAATGACACACAGAGGTTAAATGATCCACCCATTCAGGGAGTCTTTGGCAGAGCCAGGAATTAGCCCCAGGTCTCCCAGTCTTGTGCTGCAGCTACAAGACCATCCTCCTACTCTGTTCAGTGCCTTGTTCAATGAAATTTGATCTTAATGGCATTACTTGTTATTTATCACCAAATATTTGCCTGATATAGGGTCTGATTCTTGCTGCCTTACACTTTACATAGACATTTGCACCTGTGCTCAGTGATTGCAAACTGCTCCTAATCAGAATTCTCAGCTCACTTACTACAGTGATAGTATTTTACAGTCGCTTAGCAGAGATGAAAATGACCACACAAGCTGCAAGGCAGTGGAGAGTTGAAGGTAGAACCCCCCATTGACTTCAGTAGGGCCAGGATTTTTTAACCATTGTTTTTCACACTTGAGTGTTTTCTCTTTGTGCTCAGTTTATTGGCAATAACTCACTTCTGTTTTCTTCTTTCCCTCCTCCCAGGGCTTTTGCAAGGAGCATGCTAGACAAAAATATTGGGGTGGTTGTGGTTGGATTTCCAGCTACTCCTATTACAGAATCGAGGGCTCGGTTTTGTGTGTCAGCTGCACATACACGGGAGATGTTAGACACGGTAAGAACAGCAGATGTCCTGATGAAATTAACATCAGATGCTAGGGGGGCTGGGAGAAGCTGCAAGTCTGTTACTTTGAATCTCAATAATTCATTTTGCATTTGTTGTTCTTGATCTTTGTCACTTGATTTTTAAATTTATAATTACATATTTTATTTAAAATATTAACTTATACAACAATTAACTGTATTATATTCCCCAATTCCTAACAGTGAAGAAATTTGTCATAACAAATAGAGACTGACATGAGAGGCACACCAAGTCTAAAGTTAACTGCTAAGGCAGGAAACCCGAAATGATGTGGTAATAATTGCATATATGGGTGTCCATGCTCTTATATTCAGTCCATATTTATCTGAGTTACATTGCAGCAGCAAAATATTATACTGCCTTGGGCTTTGTATGATATATTTCAATCCACTATATGGAATTATTTGTATCTAACAAGAGGGTAAAAGGTGCTATCTGTCCAGTTTCATCCCTGTCTCTTCACCTGTTTCCAGAAGGCAGTTACAGTTGTGTTGAGACTTCCATTATAAGTTTCTGTTTCCATCTGTTCATATCTTTCTAATAAATGTATTTTTAAGATTGAAATATTCCATCTTCCTCTCAGTCCAGAGGTGATTTCCCGCCCCACTCCCACCCCCACTCCCTGAGGCAGAAGCAAATTTGGATGAAATATGTTCATCCATTTTTTTAGTTAGGCAAGGGTGGAACTTTTTTGGTTGCCAGCAGATTTTAAGGCTCTTTTTGCATGAGCATAACTCTCAAAAACATATGCCTTTTATACACTCAATGTTTTCAAGTGGAAAGCACCTTGATCCTCCTCCTGACTCCATACATCAAGTCCCACGCAGACCTCAGTGGAACTTGATGTGAGCACATGGATCCAAACACAGTTGGAGGATTGAAGCCTTAGCCCTATACTCAAGACTAGTTTCCAGGCCAATTTCAACCATTTTAGAAACAAAATTGAACAATCTGGTTTGCACATGCGTGGAAGAACATTCCTGCTAATCTTAAAACTACAATAAGGAACAATGGAATACTCAACATGAAGGTAAAATTGAATGGTAAGATATATATCAATGCTTAGTTACCGAGGTGTAGTTAGCTAGGCTGTTATTTCACTGTGTACCTCCAGAATTGTATAAGCTTTTGATTATGCAACTGCAGTAATATACAGTGAAATCACTCAGAGATTAGGAGCTTAGTCTCTTTATTTCGTTTAGGTTTTCTTTCCTTAAAACAGTAGCATTAAACACATGAAAGTTATAGTTTTCAAGCACTGCCTTGCAATTCATCTCACCGTGGTTTGCAAACTGGGGCCTTGAACGCCACTCCCTGGCAGTCACCTTTTACAAGTTCCGGTTTTGCCTTTGCAGCTAGGTATCATTGCCATAGTATTTGCAACACTATCTAAACTTCCCTGTGCCTTATGTGAGGAGTGAGAAACACTTTGGGTAGTGTGGTTTAGTTACCTCAGGCAGTTGAAACGTTTTTAAGGACAACCACTGTGTGAATGTGCTGTAAATCCAGTGTATGATAAAAACAGAAAGGTCTTATGCCATTTCTCACCACAACAACCATTGGCTTAAACAAGTGGCAGGAATACACAAGGGGGAAAACCCATAAAATGGGAAAGTTTCCAAGGATGGTAATTTTTTTTTTTAATTACTTTGC
This sequence comes from Dermatemys mawii, assembly GCA_007922305.1. NCBI lineage: Eukaryota > Metazoa > Chordata > Testudines > Dermatemydidae > Dermatemys > Dermatemys mawii. Next base: position 6,982,172 of record ML677359.1, read on the forward strand.
AGGTCCTTCTTAATTTATCTTATTTTATCACATTCTTAAACCAAAGGAGAGAGGAAATTTTCTATTCTGGAGCGTATGATACTGTGTAAACAGAAACAGGATTGAAAGGACGGGTGCTATATTTTTAGCTGATACTGACCTCTTGGGTGCTCTTCAGCATGGACTTGAAGTTGCAGTGTTCTGGTCTTCTCCAGGGAGATTCTGAATGCCCTAGCTTTCAGAATTACATTATAGGATCAGGCCAGCTGTGATATTTATACAAGCAAAAGTGGAATATGTGCTATCAGTCCACATAATCCTGTTCAAGATATTCACAATGACCCTGATAAACATCTGGGCCTGGTCCACCACTGGAGTTATACAGTGGTGAAAATGGCCTTTGGGATATGTATGCAGATACAGCAAGGTTGCCTTATGTTATGTATGTGCGTTTTTCATGTAAAAAAGAGAATTTTTAGTTGGAGTATTTTTCCCCCTGCATGTCTGAGAAATGCACACAATTTACCGGTTTCAGAGTAGTAGCTGTGTTAGTCTGTATCCGCAAAAAGAATGAGCAATCCTTGTGGCACCTTAGAGACTAACAAATTTATTTGGACATCAGCTTTCATGGGCTAGAACCCACTTCATCAGATGCACAGAGTGGAACATACAGTAGGAAGATATATATATATACACACAGAGATCATGGAAAGATGGAAGTTGCCATACTGACTCTAAGAGACTCTGGCAACCCCCACTTTTTCATGTTCTCTGTGTGTATATGTATATTATATATCTCCCTTCCTACTGTATGTTGCACTCTATGCAGCTGATGAAGTGGGTTTTAGCCCACGAAAGCTTATGTCCAAATACATTTGTTACTCTCTAAGGTACCACAAGGACTCCTCATTCTTTTTACACAATTTATCAACAGTCGGCTAATAAATATTGCCATTGGCTAACACAGCATAGCCTCCATAGAGCCAAATTCTGTTCTCAGTGATGTTAGTATAAATCTAGTGTTGCTCATCTGATTTCACCGACATTCACCAGTGTCACTGAGAGCAAAATACACCTCTTTGGCTTTATTCCTTTTTCTTTGATTTTAAACTGTGAACACCACAGATGTTTTTGTGTCACTTGCTGTTCAGATGTAAAGCAGAAGTGAGAACAGCTTTAAAGCCTTTTAAGATAACTGATACAATGTAATGATCTTCCAGGTCCTGAACGCCCTTGATGAATTGGGCGATTTTCTGCAACTGAAATATTCCCGGCATTCCAGGTCATCTCGTCCTGAACTGTACAATGAAGCAGGCTTTGAACTTGAAGATTAAGTTTCCCACCCATGAAGAGAACATTATGATGTTACAAAAAAAAAAAAAGAAAAAGCCTAAGAAATATGAATGCATTTCTTCCCTTCTAAGGGCAATTTTTATTTCTGAATTAATTGAACTGAGGGGAGGTCCTGTTGTTGCATTTTAGTGTATCAAATTTCCATGTGCAAGAGACTGTTGCTACAGATCTACTCCCATGGAATTATATACTTTCTAAGGTATTTTTTATGCAAGCAGATTGTCCCCCATTGGTCAAGTTGCCACTATGCAGCGTTGGTGCCTTTTGGGGAGTTCTTAGTTCTGGTTGAAATAATAAATTTGAAACCTGAATGGATCCCAGTGTAGTATGTTAGCTTACATGAATTTCAACTGTCAGACTGGATAATACCTAATGCATCAATGTGGACTGCACCTGAGGAAATGGCAGATAAGGATCTTCTTATCTAATGTCCACATTTTGAGTTCTCAAAGGACAACAGGTGTCAAAAGGACATACTAGTGCATGAGAAAACATTCATATAGAAACCTACTCATATTAAGTATTTCTGACAGAAACCTGTGTTCTTGGTCACTTAATCTTGCAAACAAATCCAACCAACCATAAAGTTGTATACTTCATTGTGAAGAAAGAACACACCACAAGCTTCATAGTGTGTGGACTCGGATGTTGTGTGTGAATTGAATCTTTTCGTTAACGGTGGAAATTCTTTTCTGCTACAGCATTCAATCTGCAGCCTTATGCATCTTATTGCCACTGAAGTTACTCAGCAGGCTTGTTCCCTTTCCATGTAGCTGTAGTAAACAATTTTAATAACCCTTTCACTTTCCTGTAAAAGCATTGATCAAAACACTCAAATACGTGCAGTTCACAAACTGCAGCTGACATTTATGAGCCCACTTCCAAGTTTCTCAAACTACTTATGAGCTTAATAAATGCACTAACTAGTAAATAATGCTGAAGCTGCTCGTTACACAGAATATGAAATCCAGGGTACCATACACAGCTCTGCCACCTGTTAACTTGAAGACTCTTTGATTTCTGAATGTACTAAGTTCCCCCAGTTGATTTAAGTATCGTGCATTGAAATAGTGTGTTCTCTCTTTATGCTGTTATGATGTATTCAGGTGTTTTTATTGAAAAATGGTGTTTATTTTTCAAATGCTTGATTGAAATAATTGAGCATATGGCCCACACTCAGAAAGAGAAGTTATGGTCAGAGTTCCATTTCCATTGCATCAAACGAATCTACAAAGATGCTTGAGAAAACATTACTCTCCTCAGCATTACTTGTCTCACATCAGGCTGAGCAGTTTGAGGAGACTTTTGCAGACCATAGTTGTTGTATGACACCGGTTAAAAATTGTTCTGTAGCTTTAACAAACTCCAAACCATTCCACAATATCAAATGTCACTGTAAACACATCGGATCAAGAGATGTTTAGCTTTCTGTTGCACAGATGTACCACACTTTCATGTTCTTGAAAGCTTTGGTGTAAACTTAACTCACAGCTGCAGTATTAGAGTTAAGAACAGAACAATTAAATTGTGGCATACCAATTGCAATATATTACTCACTGCTTGTTAAAGCAGCTTTATGGATAAAACAAGACTGATCAGTTAAGAGGTCCTGGGTTTTGCTGGGGTGGTTGTTGTTGTTGTTGGTGGTTGTTGTTGTTATGCGAGTTAATAAAATCCAGTGCTGCTATAACTTTAAGAATTGATTACGAAACATTCCATCCTATCAGAGGTCAGCTTAGAGAATGTAGAGGGACAAAGAGAACTAAATAGTGTCATATGATTGTTCACTCTGACAGATGAACTTGAGGCACACCAAAGAGGGATCGAGAGGAAAGATGTTTGTGCATCAGGGTAAATGCACTGCAAAAATATAAAAAATGTTCTTTGGGGTTATTTTGTTTAACATTTGACGTGATTTTTTTTCTTTGTTAAGCCACCTATTTGCAAGAGAGAGCTACCAGGCAATTTGCATATAGGGCGAGTGTGTGCTTAACACTACTCTGTGAGGATGGGGAAAGGAGGGGAAAGGTCTGCAGGGCTGAGGTGCTTTCGTTTACACTCACACAGGAAAAGGTTCTGGGTTGATATATTGAGTTTTCCTCTCCACTCCTGCACATCTGTGGCCAGTTCCTCCGCTAGTGTAAATTGGTATAGCTGACTTCTGACCTCCCATCTTAGAGTATAAGGTCACAGTCTATGCTTCAGAAAACAGCATTACACGTGCTGGTACAACCCATGCTATATTTCTCTCAGCAAGGCCTGAGTTTCATTAAGCTAGAGACTGATCACTTTTCATCCTATTGGGGAATGTTGTCTGTCTAAAGCAAAATTCCTCCTGCCCTCAAAAATTACTCTCTGTTCCCTCGCTCTCTCATATTAAGGAAACAGGCCCTCTATTTTTCACAGTTGTCAGTTTACATATAAATATTATATGCTTTCCCTTGATTCCCTCCACATCTTACGTATTAGAAAAAGTATTCAGCTTTGAACGCTTGGGATGAAATCCTAGCCCCATTGCTATCAAGAGCAAAATTCCCATTTACTTTAACGGGGCCAGAATTTCCCAGAGAGTCCTACTTATCTCACGCTAGTTTTCAATGTGACCTTGGTGGAGTTAGTCCAGCTTTACACCAGTGTAAGTGAGATCAGAATTTAGCCAGCCCTTGATAATGAAGTCACTTCACTTCATTTTGAAAAAATCATCATGTGATGGGTTATCTGTTGGGAAATTAACATGTCCAGTACAATGATCACAGATTTTTGGGAAATGATTCATAAAATGTATTCCATTTGAAGGAGTTTACATTTGTGAGAGATTTATTTCTCTGTCTGAATAAGTGGAGATCAATAGTTGGCTTATTTTAAGCTTTAAATAGAAGTTCTTTCAAAGTTTTTTGGATAATCAATAAAAATTGTTCATGATGTCATGTGACACAACCTCATACAAATCTTTGTGTTAGTTAGCTCAGTAACCCTTCGTAAAATCAGCCAGCTCCAGCAGCGTTGTGAGCTAAAGTGCTGGTTCACCAGTGGATGCTTTGGTAAGACCTAAGAGGTCTATATGACAAAGTTGTGGAACTATTGCTCTTTCCTCTTCCTTCACACTCCCACCTATAATTTATTATTCTCTTTTTCCTGTCTTGCTTGACAAGGTGTTTTTCCTCCTTTCCCTCCCATAATGTTTACAGCAACTTAGAACCATAGAAGATTAGGGTTGAAAGAGACCTCATGAGGTTGTCTAGTCCAACAAGTGCTCAAAGCAGGACCAACACCAACTAAATCACCCCAGTCAGGGCTTTGTCAAGCTGGACCTTCAAAATCTCTAAGGATGGAGATTCCAACACAACCCTAGGTAACCCATTCCAGTGCTTCATCACCCTCCTCGTTAAATAGTGTTCTCTAATATCCAACCTAGACCTCCCCCACTGCAACTTGAGACCATTACTCCTTGGTCTGACATCTGCCACCAGCCAGGCTCCAACATCTTTGGAACCCCCTTCAGGTAGTTGAAGACTGCTATCAACTCCCCGCCACCCTTCTCTTCTGCAGGCTAAACGAGACCAGTTCTATCAGCCTCTCCTCGTAAGCCATGTGCCCCAGCCACACTTCTATGTGTTTGTTTGTTCCTGTGCAATTGGTTTGCAATAACCGTCAGAGAGCTCCCATGCAGCTTCAGAACATACAGGTTTAAAGTCCAGGAGGGGAGGGGAGAATTGGCATCACGGGCACAGTACGCTGCGCCCATGCTCTTCGGTGGCCCCATCAGCTTCTGCTCATTCTAACCTTTCATTTTGCAAAAAGAAGGTTCCTTGTTACGATGCTAACCTTACAAATCTGAACCAATGCAGGGTTGTCTAAGCTTCGGCATGATTTGCCACTCACCCATACTAGTGTAGGTCAGGACTGACTCCTACCCACTGGTGTAAGTGAGAGCAGAATCAGGCCCAATAGGTCTAAGTGTAGTGTAGAATTTTAACTCAGAAACCTAATTAAGGTTTTCTATTTTTTAATCTGGACTATGTCACAGCTGATCACTACCAGGAAGATCCAGGTATTCTGGGTGAAGTTTAGGATTATGGGAAGCATTTAGATAGAGTACCATATTTTTCCAATCTGTCCTCTGGTGAAAGCATTTCACACAAAGCCTTGCTAGCCTATCGGGACAGGGCAAAAAATTGTTTGTTAATTTAATGGAGGCAAATTATTTTCTTTCATTTAAAGTGTGCTGCAAGAAACAAATCTCCATCTGCCTCAAAAATGCAAAAAAAAACCCACCCCATTTTAAACATGTTCTCATTTTATTCATGCATTAAATTTTGTTTTTCTTCGAGTGGAAGCAGAGATTCAGGCCCAGATATTTCAGGGGGGCTACAATATACATACTCAAAAAATTGCAAGTGCAATTCCAAATGCCAGAGCTCACATTTTGGGTGTGCAGGAGCATATTTGCAAGCACAAACTGTATTTGTTTGTGCAAATAAGGTACTGAGGTGTTTCCCTCATGCACGTGCAAATCCAGTTTGTGTTCACAAACCAAACTGTGGCTAGGCCAATGTGGGGAGAGTGAGTAATAGCAGTTGTTCAGAGTCATGTGGGCCCAGAGGTAAGCAAGAGAAGAAGCAATAGACTAGAAGGGACAGGACAGGGAGTCAGGGATGGGAGGAGAGGGCCTGAAAGAAGATCAGTCTTGTTTGGCGTTTTGGGGAAAGGGGCCACAGCAGACTCTATCTTCAGCACAACACCCAGTCACGAGAGGGCAAGTGAAACAGAGGAGGAGACAGGCACCAGAGACAGGCCCTGCCTCAGAGTTGCACACAGGAGGAGGTCCATACCCTGCAGCGAGGGTCTGTGAGCCAAGGAAGCACCTCTCCACAGTGTAGGTGCTGCAGTGTTAGTGCTAGGGCTTAACCTGCAAGCCTCCAGGCCCCTGCGGGATGTGACGAGCTGAAGCATGACCTGCAGGCACGCCCCTTCGGTTTCTGTCAGGGTCGCCATCTCCTCGGGCAGGCGAGCACCAAGTCCTTTCCCCTGGGACACCACTAGCATCAGCCAGTCTGGTCCCTTTCACGCGGTCTGGATGTTTTCCTTCCTGCCGTGTCAAGAAGGGCCCCTCGCTCTTTCACCTCCCACGTCCTGGCATCTGCATCAGCTTGGTGCCACGATAGGCTCCCGCAAAAGGTTGGAGACTTTTGTTGTCAGGCCGAGGGAGTGGACACGAAACGACTTGTGCTGCAAGATAATTGGCTGAGGAGAGGGGTGGAGGGTGCAGGACCAGGACAGAGGTGGCGGAGCTGGGGACCACAACCAGCATCCAGATGCAACAAATCAGGGACAGACAAAGTGCACACAGTTTTCCAGGTGAGCAATGCACCAGGGACTGAATCGTGCAATTTCTGTGGGTGCAGATTGCTCCCTGTGACGTGATATAATTGCAGGAGTGGGTGGGTGAGATTCTGTGGCCTGCGTTGTGCAGGAGGTCAGCCTAGATGATCATAATGGTCCCTTCTGACCTTAAAGTCTATGAGTCTGTGACGGTGCCTGCCCGTGGCTCATACGAAGAGCAGCCTATTAAATTGATGTGTTCAGGAAGAGGAAGGCAGAAGGCTGGGGCAATGGCCGCATCAGCCTCTATTAGCCTATTTTTCCCTTTCTTGCAGTACCTGTCCTTTTAGAGGGTCACCTGTGCCAGGTGGGGTGCTGAGCCGTGGCAGATGAGTACTAGTGACGCACCCTCCCCCTGAAGCACTGCGCTGGTCAGTGAGGACAATGCTGCCTGATGTGGCTTGAGGAGAGTCTGACAGTAGAAAGTCACTGGAAGGGGTAGGGCCCATCATGGAGTCAGAGGTGAGCTCATTTGGTACCTCCGGCTCAGGGAGCGCACACATCCAGTCTGAACTGGACTCCGTGTATGGTAGCATTGATTGTGGGGTGGGGGGTGAGACTGGAGATCTTTGCTCAGGTGTGAGGGTTTCATGCCTATACCTGTTTCTAATGCTTCAGTATTTGGGAGTGTAATGGTGTGATGACTGACCCCTGCGGCGCCTCCTACTGGCTGTCTGGGAATTAGTTCTTCCAGCTCGAAGTGCCTTCTACAGGCCGGTGTCTTGCTGTCTGCTGGCCCTTGTGTCCCTCCCAGACCCAGGTATCCCTTCACCTGGAGTGCTGACCCCTGATAATACCCCCACCCTCTCTATGGATCTCCCCTCCCAGGGGAACCCCCAACTCTCTATCCCCATCTCGCCTCAGTCTGTGGCTACTGCCAGTCAGCATCGAGCCCCCACTCCCTGGGGCTGCCTGCAGTGTAAGAGCCTGTCATCATAGGCAAGTGAGGAGTTGGACCTGCTGCCTTTCCCTGCAGCCCAGTACCCTTTGGGGCCTTCCTAGCAGGCCACAGCCTGGGAGGTCGCCAGGCCTGAGCTCCCCAGCTCAGCCTGTCCCTTCCCTTCCCCAGCACTGCTCCACCCTCAGTACCCTTAGCTCTCAGGCAGCTACGTCCATCTCCCTCAGCTCGAGGGAGACTGTTCTCAGCTCCTAACTCTCAGCCCTTTTATAAGGGCCAGCTGTGGCCTGATTGGGGCATGGCCCACCTGTGACTGTTTTCCCAATCAGCCTAGCTGATTGGCTCCCCAGGCCATAGCCCTCCCCGGGGCTGCTTTTGACCCCTTCAGGGCCAGAGCAGGGTGAATGCCCCACTACAGGAAGAGAATAAGGGACAGCTGAGTTTGCTGAAAGATCTGATCCAGCAAGTGTCTGCCAGCCTCCACAGACCGATGATCATGCATTGCACCTTCTTGATCACACTGCTCCCATCTGTATCAGCCAGCAGTGAATGGGTTAATGTAATCTGTGCAATTCCGATTTCTCTGAGCTTTCTTCAGACTGGCTGGAATCATCTTAAAATCCCCTTAATGCACCAACAGACCCTCTCCCTTTGTCAACTGGCCAAGGGGCTTCGCATCATCTGTATTCCCGGGCCAGCATCTGTGCAGTGTCGCTGGGTCCTCGAAGTGTAACCTCCAGTGTTGTCTCCTTGTATCCAGTAGGGTCACCCTGCCTGGGAAGCAGGTAGGATGAGTCTGGGGGTTTTAATAAATCATCTGCTGTGGCTTGGTGAGAATAGTGTGTGTTTAGCATGCTGCTGTATTGGGAGTAGCTGCCATACGTGTTTGCTCCAGTGGTGACATGACAATATCTTTCTTTCTCAGGAAAACTTGGCATGCACGTCTCTCTCCAGCGAGTCCCCCCATCTCCCAGGACGGAGGCCAGATCAACCAGATGTGGCTGGAAAAACAAGACGTGGAAGCCAGTCTGAGGAGATGGACACTTACAGGTAACTCTGCTGCAAGCAATGCCGGTGACATAATTGGCTATTGATCTTGGAGCTCTGAATTCCTTAACCCTAGGGTTAAGGAATTAGGGTTAAGGAATTAGGATGTGTAGTGGTGGGGAGCAGTGTAATATTTGGGTAGTGGAGTCTGCTTTCTCATGACCACCCCCCATTGAAATAGGCCCTCTGACTGAATTCGGCCTTGAAAGTAGGTTGGCACCCTCCTCTTATACAAGGCCAAGGCGTATGTGTGTGGTGACTCATTGCATCTTTAGCGGAAGGGGAATATTCAGTACAGTTCTCTGCAGGTATTGTCCCTGATTATTGCCTCTGGTGCTTGTGACAAGGACAAAAGGGGGTTCTCCATACACACCCATAGCACAGAGAGCAACTTACCCATCTTATATTCCATTCGCAGATCACAGCTCCCTGTAACATGCCTGAAGGTTAGGTATAATCTCCAGGGATCTCAAAAGCTGCAGGGAATGGAGGTTTGGTAGGGTGGCCGGTGTTCCAAGCAAAGCTCCAGAGAAAGGATGTTTTCCTGACATCGTTTGATGGGTAAGGTATGCCAAGATAGCCCCTGGTCTGATGGAAATTCGTTCTCTACAATACCACTCTGGACACTATTCTGAGCTGGCATCTGAGCAATGAGACAAGGGTATGCATTCCGAAGGCAAAGCTTCCTCGATCCATATCTGTTTTACAATTACCTCACGGTCACCAGAGGGGTCTCCTGAGTAGTACAGGCCTTGGTGGGCACCATGGTAGCTGGATACTCTAATCTCATGGGGAAGCTGCCTTTGGATCGTTCTGAAGACTGAGGGTTACGCTATTTAAAGTGGGAGAAGTCAGAAGAGAGGTGATATTGTCAGAGCTCCTGGACCACCCGATCCGGGTTGAAAATTCCCAACATTCACAGAACTCCACTGCACACTCCAGCAGCCGCCTTGGAAAATCTTCTATGGTCTCTTCACAGTAGTGTTGCCTAGTGCATAGAACACCAGACTTGGGGCTGGTTTACACCGTGAACTTACACTGTCATTGCTACATGTCTCAGAAGTGTGAAAAAATGTCTTCTTTTGGTTTTGGACATGAACCCGCTGAAGATGGGTTTGAATCAGGGGCTGCAGGACAGAATGTGAAACATGCACTTACCTCAGTAATACTACATCTTTTAATAAGATCTTAATTCAAGAAAAAAAATATGCACCTAATAAATAAACCTTTCCGCCCATCAGCATGGGTGATTCTACACTGACATGCTACAGCAACTCAGCTGCAGTGCTGTAGCTGTGTCTCTGTAGCATTTTAAGCATAGATGTACCCTACAACTCAATAGAGCTGGGTTCTTCTATTTCCAGCACTGCTATGGGCCCTGCTCCCAAGTCACTTCCCCTTGCTGTGCCCTTGTTCCCCATCTATAAATAGGGATAATGCTACTGACCTCCTTTGTAAAGTGTTCTGAGTTCTAAGGGTGAAAAGCGCTATGTAAGAGCTTGGTCTTATTATCTGAATTGGTCTTTTCATTTATAGATTCCAGAACTGGTCCATTATTCTTGTTGAAAGTATTAGAAGAGTGCTTAGTTCATGCACACCAAACCTAATAACTAGAACAAGGATAGGGATTAATTATAAACACTGTATAAAAATTGTTGGAATACTGACTTTTAAAGTTTGCTTTCTTCTATATTAGCTAAAGCTTTGTATGGTTCTTTCTACTTAATGCCAGTCAGATTTCAATCTTTTTAACATATGAATTTATCTTTTAAAAGATTTGGAACCAACCTTTTTCCAATTTGTTAGATGTCTGTTGTCTGTTTGTTAATGTGATGTTCAAGATTTTATAGCACAGTCTTCAAAGCTAAAAATATTTTTTCCAGGAGCTAATTCAAACCAGAGTGGAGCAGCTCGGACAGTTTTACTCTTTAGCCAGAATCCTGAAACAGCGGTGTTCAAATTACATCACAGTATATTGCTGCACATTGCCATCCAGGATTTCAAATATAAATCAATAAAATGTCCAACTACAACAGAGCATATCATGTCATTGCTTAACAGCATGTGACGGTAGCTTCTTCATCAGCCCAGATGCCTAATTTTGTTTCAGACCAAGATGGATTCTACACTGTAAATCTCGGCAACCAACTCCCATGGAATTTCAATAGCCAGCTCCATTAGACTTCTTTAAAAACCCCAGTCTTGAATTGCGGAGTGTCTGTGTTCTCTCCACTAGAACTGAGTATGAACCATCTGCAAAGAACCTCAGTGTGTACGCAGGGAGACCAGAACAGGTTGGGTGAGGTGGCCATGGCCCCATCACTTTTAAAGGTCGGAGGCCTATGCCCTCCCACTTTTTACCGGCCCTAAGGGCAAGTAACTGGCAGGGAGAGGAGTGAGCCGGGGCGGGGCCTAGAAGGAACAGAGAGTACGATGGTGGGGCCTTGAGGAGAACAGGTGGTGGGATGGCAGGGCCACGTTTCAGGCACCAGTGACCCACATACTTTTAGGGAGCTTCTGTTGCCCCTGTGGGTATGTGCTGGAGGACTTGTCTGAAAGGGAAGGGAGTGCCTTAGCTGAGAACTCCACAAGATTTATTTACCAGGTGCATATGTTTTTCTTGAATTATGATTTTATTAAAAGTTTTAGTATTATTGGCTTCAGTGTATATTTCAGATTCTCTCCTGGATCCCCAGATCCAAACCTGTCCTTAAGGGTTTTGTGTCTGATTGGGATCCAAAATCAAAAGACGGGAGAGTTTTCTGGCTTGGATACGCCTGAAAGCTCAAAATCAACCTTCCTGTCAAGATTCCTACATTTTACGAGGACAGAAATGACATGAGATGAGTTGATCTCACAAGATTTCTGCCACTCTGGGCCAAAATCTCCTGAGAACAGCTCCAATAGTTTTGGTGCTGTTGACTCCTAGCCTTAATTCAGCCCAGTCCAAATATGTTTTGGATCAGAATACCAAACGTTGTCCATCACTCTTTTTCATGCTAATCCTCTTTGGGAGGTGGTCTCTTTCTGAAAAGTGCATAGTCTTGTTGCTGTTCAGACTAATAGCATCATGCTTTGAAGGCACTTTGACTCAGAGCTCATCTTTTTTGCTGCACCAACATCATGTTTCCAATAATCTTCAGGTTAGTACTATGTAGCCAATACACCCTTCCATTTGTGCAGAAGACTTATTGGAGGAAAACAAGATGTGCATATAAACCCTCCATGTCTTAGCTTGGAGCCCTACATCTGAATCTCTGGGCATCTACACTTAAAATGCTGCATCTGAGTCACTGTTGCACTTCAGTGAAGACACTACCTAGGCCAATAGGAGGGCTTTTCCCATCCACTTAGATAATCTACCTCTCCAAGAGGCAGTAGCTAGGTTGATGGGTCTACATCAGAGATTAGGTTGGTTTAAGGGAAGTGGATTTTTCACACTCCTGGGCAACATAGTTATACCGACCTAATTTCCTAGTGTAGACCAGAGCTCAGGAAATACGTTCTTCCTTCTTTCTCTGAAGAAGTTTGATAGTCAAGTCATAAAACAGTTGCTTACTATGAGGAGTTTTCTACAGGGGGGTAGGAAAATTATTCTGAATTATTAAAGGTGTGAATTCAACGTGGATAACTTAAATTTCATGAAACTTCTGTGTCGACATTACCTTTCAGAACTAAAATTAATTAAGGCCACTTTAATTTTGAATGAAAGTGTCAAGTTATGGGTTTAGTGCAGTTTAACTAAACCACACCTTTTAGTTAATTCAGATTAATGTTCTTGAGCGGCCACATGTAGACAAGCCCTTAGTGTTAACTCAGCCAATAGGTGATATGTGAATAACAAGATCTCTCACACCCTTCTTAGACTTTTTCATTTTAAATGCTAAACCATTGCCTGGCATGCCAGAACAGAATAATCCTTCACTATTTTCATGGTGTTTGTAACCCAGCCAAAGTTCTTTGATCTTGAAGATCTTTTCCGTCAGATTTGTTACATACAAAATTAGGCCACTGTTAACAAGCAGGCATTGCTGGAACAGAGTGTGAGTTAACAATAAGGTACACAATTTCTTTCCCTCTATCAACACTATCAGTTACTGCCACCAACAAAAAGTTTAGTTCCCATCCATACAGAACCATTAGCATTTAAAAGACTGATTTTTTTTCTCACTTCAGTGACCATCTATCTAATGTCATGTACATTGCCACAAATGATCTCAAGGGTTACCAGACAGTGTGGCTGCCCATGTGGTGAATTACAAATATCCTTCTAAATACCCCATGCAGATGCAAATTGACTTTGATTCCCTCCATCCCCAGGTCCTTGAAGGGGAAATATTTGTATTGCTCTGAAGATTTTATTTATGTCCTTTCCAGTGCATTCCTCTGTGTGAGATAGATCAACATGGACTATATATTCTCATATATAGCCCAGTTCATCGTTGTCATGTTCTTCTCAGCTTTCTAAAGCAAAGGAAGCTGAAGCTTCAAGTGGAGCAGAGAATACTCAGGAATTCACCATCTCCCCAGAACTAATGCAACCGATGAGCTGACACATTTACGTATAGTGCCAGATATCTCATTTCAGGGCAGGCAGAACTTTGGCTTTCAAAGGATCCATGGGAACATCAAAGTACTTGATTCACTGGGCCAGATCCCAAGCTGGTATAAATTGGTGTTGCTGCAATGGAGCTAGGCTCGTTCACACCCACCAAAGATCTTTCACAATGGCCCCATTTGTTCAGGAAATAAAAATTGTTTCATTCATTACAGCTGTTATTAAAAATGGGCATCATATTTCCAGAGTCCTTGTCTAGCTAGCACAAGGCCAATCAGATGCATATTAAAACCAAACGTGAATCCACAAGGAAGAGTCGTAAAATAAAACTAAATAGCAAATCTTATCTCTTTTCTGACAAACTGCCATTGAAGTCACAGAATAAGGACAGCAGCATGGATTCTGATGCATAAAACAAATACTAACGGGGGTCACAGGAACCGATTTAAGGAGTTAAGAGAAGACAGAAGACATTGAGAAAGGGAGAACAGGGAGAGCCAAGCTGTGAACTAGTAGTTAAAATCTAAAGAAAAATAATGTTGGTGGCAAAAGTGGAAAACAAAACATTACTACAGAGTTGGTCCCCAAATCAGAGACAAAGACTTGTGACAAATTATTAATCCTCATCTTGGGATGGGTTCCCAGTTTCTGGGGTGGGGGCAGATGCACAAGAGTGGTATCAAAAGGCAGAGGTATTGCCAGTGCAGGAGAGAGAAAACACAGAAAGATCTAGAGTGAGTGAAGGAAACCAATTATACTGTATAAATCAGTGGGAATTAGGTGGCTCATTGAAATCATTCGGGTCTAGGACACTAAATATCTTTTAAAATCTGCCCCCCCACCCCCGCCCAAGACTTATAGGCCTTAAACTAAACAAGGGCATGCTTAGGGTAGCCATACTGAAAAAAATAGAATCAGAGGGGTAGCCATGTTAGTCTGGAATTGCAGAAGTGACAAAGAGTCCTGTGGCACCTTAAAGACTAACTAAAGTATTAGAGCATAAGCTTTCGTGGACTAATACCCACTTCCACTGCGTGCATCCGACGAAGTGGGTATTAGCCCACGAAAGCTTATACTCTAATACTTTAGTTAGTCTTTAAGGTGCCACAGGACTCTTTGTCACTTCAGTAGTGAAAAAAATTTCCTTATGGAAATGGGGCTGTAAGGTAGATCACAATCAAAAAGAATGTTCAGCAAAGGATTAGATAACACACTTGGGGTGATAACCTAGGGCAGAAACCTGAACTAGGTGTAGGAGATTGGACTTTATGACCTAAGAAACCCTCTCCAATGTAAGCATCGGTGATCCCATGCAAGCAATAATGAAAAGCACCTATTGTCTCTGTAAGAAGTGATTTCAATAGGTACGGTCTTAGGGCCCAGCTAACAAATAAGCCCTTTTTTCAATGGCGTGATCCCATTTTGGAGTTTGCACCGATTGGAAAATTCAATAAACTTTTACAATGTTGTAATTAAATCAGACAGGAATGTTCTACAAAGACAAATAATACTGCTGTGTGTTTCTTGTTTAATAGTTAACAACCCTCGCCAGCCCATTGGAGAGTGGGAACGGGAGGGGAATTAGACAAGAGGAAGCAATCAGCACATTAATACTGCCATTTGATTTAGATCTTTGGTTACCTGGCTTCTCATACAAATTCTAACTCCATTTGCTTTCTCTCCGTTTTTATTAGCAAAGGATTCACACATTACTCTGGGGTGGAGCATCGTGTTGGTGCTAAATAAAATTTATTCTGTCATCTCCCATTTGGGATGGAAGGGGCAGCTGACCAGATTCTCAAGTGATATAAATTCCAGTAGCTCTCTTGATGTTAATGGAGTTATGCTGATTTACACCAGCTGATGTTTTGGCCAGCCTGTTTATTCATTGTACACTTCTGTTGCATATTTATTGCCCCAAACACAGGCTGTTTAGAATGGTTCTCTGCATAGCGTATAAGATGGCCATTATTGAGAGAGCATGTGATATCTTCATTTAGAGCACATGGACAAATTAGTTCCTGGACTAATTCTTTTGATGTTAGCAGAGTTACCCCCAGGGTGAATTCGGCACCACTAGCCTAATGTTAATAATGATTATTTTTTATAGAAAGTGGATTCTCACATTTTCAGCTGGGTTTGTTTATTATTATTGTTCCTTCCCCGAGCATAGTAGTTAAAAAAAAATAGTAGGGCTGTCAAGCGATTAAAACAATCATAATTAATAGCATGATTAATTGCATTGATAAGCAATAATAGAATGCTATTTATTTAAATATTTTTGGATGTTTTCTACATTTTCAAATATATTGATTTCAATTACAACACAGAACACAGTGTACAGTGCTCACTTTATATTTATTTTTTATTACAAAAGTTTATGCTATAAAAAACAAAAGAAATAGTATTTTGCAATTCACCCTAGACAAGTACTGTAATACAATCTCTTTATTGTGAAAGTTGAACTTACAAAAGTAGAATTATATACAAAAAATAACTCCATTTAAATATTAAAACTTTAGAGCTACAAGTCCATTCAGTCCTACTTCTTGTTCAACCAGTCGCTGAGACAAACAAGTTTGTTTACATCTACAGAGATAGTGCTGCCTGCTTCTGGTTTACAATGTCACCTGAAAATGAGAACAGGTGTTCACATGGCACTGTTTCAACTGGTGTTGTAAGCTATTTACATGCCAGATGTTGTAAAGAGTCATATGTCCTTTCATGCTTCAATCGTCATTCCAGAGGACATACATCCATGCTAATGAGGGGTTCTGCTTGATAATGATCCATAGTAGTGCAGACTGATGCATGTTCACTTTCATCATCTGTGTCAGATGCCACCAGCAGAAGGTTGATTTTCTTTCTTGGTGGTTTGGGTTCTGTAGTTTCCACATCAGAGTACTACTCTTTTAAGAATTCTGAAAGCATGCTCCACAACTCATCTCCATCAGATTTTAGATGGCACTTCAGATTCTTAAACCCTGGGTCGAGTGCTGTAGCTATCTTTAGAAATCTTCTTTGTGTTTTGTCAAAACTGCCGTGAAAGTGTTTTTAAAATGAACAAGGTATGCTGGGTCATCATCCAAGATTCCTATAACATGAAATATACGGCAGAATGCAGGTAAAACAGAGCAGGAGACATACAATTCTCCCCCATGGTGTTCAGTCACAAATTTAATTGATACATTATTTTTTTAACAAGCATCATCAGCATGGAGGCATGTCCTTTGGAATGGTGGCCGAAGCATGAAGGGACATATGAATGTTTAGCATATCTGGCATGTAAATACCTTGCAATGCAGGCTACAAAAGTGCCATGCAAACACCTGTTCTCATTTTCAGGTGACATTGTAAATAAGAAGCCAGCAGCAATATCTCCCGTAAATGTAAACAACCTTGTTTGATTGGCTGAACAAGAAGTAGGACTGAGTGGACTTGTAAGCTCTAAAGTTTTACATTGTTTTGTTTCTGGGTGCTGTTACATAACAAAAAAATCTACATATGTAAGTTGCACTTTCACGATAAAAGATTGCACTACAGTACCTGTATAAGGTGAATTAAAAATAATATTTCTTTTGTTTATCATTTTTAAAGTGCAAATATTTGTAATAAAAACAACAATAATATAAAGTGAGCACTTTAGAGCATCTGTGTACACTTTGTGTTGTAATTGAAATCAATATATTTGAAAATGTAGAGAAACATCCAAAAATATTTAATAAATTTTAGTTCGTATTGTTTAACAGTGTGATTAAAACTGTGATTAATCATGATTAATTTTTTAAACTCATGATTACATTTTTTAGTTAATTGTGTGAGTTAACTATGTTTAATCAACAGTCCTAGAAAATACCCTTATTTTCCAATATCCCATATAAACTCGATTGCCATTTGCTGCTGCATTGGGCATATGTGTATGGACAGAAACAGAGCCACATTCTAGGTGTTGGGAAAAACAAAGCAAACAAGGACTGAAAGATTTGAAATACCAGCACTACTCCTGTTGCCCACATTAAACAGATGAATTTTCAGTGGATTTCTGTGCTTTCAGGAGTAAGCTCTTATGGTGAGCAAACCTTAATGGTTTCACTTAATTATATCATATATAGATATTGCTCTTGGCAGAAGACCAAGGTCCAGAACCTCATAGCTGAGGCAGGTGGGGTTGAGTACTGTGGAGAGCATTACAGGTTCATCTGCCTAGGCTGCAGGCAGAGTCCAAAGGGTCACAGCAAAATGGTTGTTGTTTGATGAATAGGTCTCGCTGCTTCCTGCTTGGGGTCCATATTTTGCAGTGAAACAGAGTTCAGGATCTATCAAGCCTGCATACTACCTGTATTGGTATACAGGTCAGAAATCTGGATCCTCATTTAGACAGACTTGGAGTGGCTAGATGTATTCTACATGTGCTGTCAGCACCAAATCCTGAGCATAAACTGGTCTGGGTTTGTGCAAAATGTCACAATCTCACAGAGATCTGGCCTTTCTCCAATTCCTCATTCTATTCAAAAGCAACATTGCATGCTCTTCAGCCACATCACCAGGGCGGACAAAAACAACTCAGCACACCATGTTCTTAAACTCTCCACTGATGCATGAAGAGGAGTACACCTTGACTCTACCTGGTGCTGCCCACGCGGCTGCCACAGAAATTCATGGATTCACAGGACTGAGACAAATCTGGGAACTGCACTGCACAACAGTTGGTGCGATGCCATCAACCATAGTCACTGTGGCTGATGCAATGGTCCTCAATAGACTGTTTGTTGAGTCTGTTTGATGATGCTGATGCATATCTATGATAGAAGGTGAGTATCTCACCCTGGTCCCTAATGGATAGGAGAGCCCATTACACCTTGTTTGCAATCTCAGTGGAGAAGACAAGAAGTGAATGGGGTCAATGCCCTGAACTGTTCTCTCTTCCACACAGGTGGCCTTCCCACAACAAGACTGAGCAAGAGTGGTAGAAAAGCTTCTGTGGGTGCAGGAAGAGCCCAATACAAGCACAGCTGTCAGGTAAGGCACCAACAAGACTTTCACAAGTAAAGGGCATGAATTTATTCACAAGAAAACTCTGCCTCTGCATTTGGAGCCCTGCACCTCTATGACGCCAACGGCACTTCACTCAGGCCCATCTAGATCCAATTGCTGGAACAAGATCTAAGGGTAGAATTTTCCTCTCTCACCACTTTTTATACGGTTTTATTCACACCAGCTGAGGAGCTGGGCCTCTGAATATTCATTAATGACCGTAGGACAATTCCACCTACATAACATTGAGAAAGAGAGTTATTCTTGAAAGAAAAAGCTGAGATTGCATCCAACCCTAAAAGCAGAGCTGAGCTGTTCTGTAATTAGGTAGTTTTGTACTGCTGAAAGTAGGGTAAGTCTGGATTTAGGGAAAACGCACAAAGTTTGACCCTCTCTGTACATGTAAACATTGTATCTGCGAACACCATTCTTCCTGATGAAAGAAAACTAGTGTTCTAAGAAAACAGATATGCTGTATCCCTAACAAAGAAGGAAAGGGAGTGGGAAGTGTCCCTTATTCTGACTAGGTCTGTATTCACAAGAACCAGGGCACGCAGCTGAATCTACTGTGTGTTTAGTAAAAAGAATGAGGAGTCCTTCTGGCACCTTTAGAGATTAAAAATTTAGTTGGCCATAAGCTTTCGTGAGTTAGAACCCACCTCTGATGAAGTGGGTTTTAGTCCACAAAAGCTTATGCCCAAATAAATTTGTTAGTCTCTAAGGTGCCATAAGGACTCCTCATTCTTTTTGCTGATACAGACTAATGAGGCTACCACTCTGAAACCTGTGTGTTTGTGGAAATTTATAGGGGATTTGTTAAGAAAGATCAGTAATCCAAGCACCGTTCTCCTGCTTGATTTCTCCTAATGTGATCGCAGCATGCAGGCTCTCTTCTTCCCAAGGGTAAGGGCGGAGGCCACATCACTAGAGACTTTTAAAAATAAACTGGGCAAAAGGCTTGAAAATGAACCATCAAGAACAATTTTGCAGGGGTGGAGACGGGCTGAAAGATAGAGCCTTCTCCATCTTTAACTTCTGCAATGTTGCCTCTGTAACCATGAAAATGATTGAAATTAGAGCAGTGCAAAAGCTTCATAATGAAGCCAGATGACGCTTACCTGTTTTGCCTATTAAAATCCTGCAACTCAGGCCAGTTGTGCTGATCCACGCAAACTGAGGCCACATTTAGACTGAACAGAGGATAATTTATAGTTACAGGTGGGAACCAGACAGAGCTTAATAGTTTCACATGGCTTTGATCCATGAGTAGATAAAACTCTGAGTGAATTTTGCTTTGAAATTTTGGGCTCATGTGAACCTCAAAAAATTGAGACGACATTCAGGGAGCTGAACACAGCCAGAAAGGCCTATGTTATAGCTAACCCCCAAGAACTGAAGCAATCCAGTTCTATATAGATTGAGTTGAAACCAACAACTGTTGCCAAGCATCTGGGCTGATTCTCTCTTCTGTAGCATACAGAGCTCTCTCAACTTTATATCAACACAGTCTTTTCTGAGCCCCCTAATTCAGAGGATACCGGAGACTTTCTAGAGGCTTGGGAAAAAGACAATGTACTATTATTTAAAGAGCATAAATGGGATGACCCAGGTAACTATAGACAGTCTGAAAGGCTGATATAGATTCACTCAGTAAACAACAGATGGCACCAAAATTAATGCCACTCAACATAGTTCATGGAAAACATGTTGTCAAATACATTTGACATTTTTTCATGAGATTATAAGTTTGTAGATAAAGGGAATTGTGAGATAACAACAGATTTCTGTATGACTTAGCACCACATGACATTCTGATTAAAAAATTAGCACTCTACAAAGTCAAGGTAGCCCATATTTAGTGAATTAAAAACTGGATCTCAGAAAGTAATGGTAAAAGGGGAATCACTATCCCCTAGGGGTGTTTCTAATGGGGTCCTGAAAGGATTTATTCTTGGCTCAGTGGTATGCAATATCTTATCAACAATCTGAAAGAAAATATAAAATAGTTGCTAGGAAATTTGCAGCTGACTAAGATTGGTGGAGTGGTAAACAATGAGTAACGCAGGTCAGGAATCTGTATCACTTGGTAAACTAGGCTCATTTGAATAACATGTGTTTTAAGACAGCCAGATGCAAGACCATACATCTGGAACCAAAGAATGTAGATGGGGATCTGTATCCTAGAAAGTAGTGACTGCAAAAGCTTTGGCCTCTGTGTATGCTATGCTCTTTGTAAATACACACACATAGACAAATTAAAATCCGACCCTCTATATTTTAAACCTATTTGTTTGGTCTGAATCTATGTAATATATCAGACTAATGTAAGTAGTCAGACTGTTTCATTCCCAGCCACTCTGTAGGCTGGGATTAAAGTCCACATGGTCAACACAATTTGTCCATAATTCCCCATACCTAGAAAAAGGCAGAAAGCTTCAGCATTTGATTTTGATGCTCAGTTTGTTCCTTTCCCTCCAAAGTGCATTATTTCACCCCAGCAGTGAGCATTTCATTGTGAACAATACTAGTTATCACAATCAATTACATGACAAGGGTTCCAGTTTTAGAGCACCTCAGCATCTTGTAACTACTGAAGAAACAAAGCAAGACAAATCTAAAAGCAGTTCCAAATGCTTTAAAAGGTTCACTGGCTAAATAGTAAGAGAAGCTTCTGGACTTAAACCATGCAAAATAGAATGATCCCTGTTGTATATTCTTTACTCCATACCAAACACTACATTAAAAGAATGCTAAGGTCGCAAAATCAAGTGCTCAAAAGTTAGGAATTGGTCCAATGAAAACTGTCCTTGCAACCTTAATTCCCCCACCTTGTGTATGTGCGTTATGATATGGTCTTCAATTACAATACCACATATTCATTTTTCCATGGGGCCCCTGCCTCATTCAGTGCACCCTACAAGTCACTGAGACTCCTACATTTAGCTTCACAAAGGAACTTGGGCATGGTGATGCTGAGCAGTTAACACTTAACTTTTAGGGGCCTTAAAAAAAGCATTGGCATTCACAAAGCGTAAGGGAACTGTTCAGACGCAATGCACAGGGAGACAGAGGCACCTTAGAATGGAATTCACAGAAGTCAGCAAATGCCTCTCCAATCATTACATTGGATTCTTCAGCCCGCAGCTCTGGGCACTGCAGTGTTTATGCCCCTTCACTTAGAGCTCTGTCATCCTTAGTCCCATCTATGGGGCCTCATGCCAACTTCCCTAGTGACTAAAGGGAAAGCCAGGCCCTCCCTTACCCCCTCTACTGGATTCCCGTCCAGAGATCTATATGCAGCAGTCAAGGTCGGCTCTAATGTAGTCCTTGTGCTGCCCTGATGGACTTCTTCCTACCATAGCTTTTTTTCCCCAATCCTTCTCCCCACAACCTCTCTAGGTTCACCCTTCTCCCAGGGCCAAGTCTCACCGGGCTGTCCTCTGGAATCCTCCCAGCAAAATCCCAAACCCAGGGCCTGCCCTCCTATCAGGCCCCAGTAACAGCTCCATATCGCTCCAGGCCTCTCTCCAGACTTTGTTATTCAGGAGAGAATCCCAGAGTCATCCCTTCTCCTGTTCTTCTCCCTGGACCCTGCCAATCCCTCCACACTCTAGTGGCAAGAGAGGCATTGCACGGGTCTCTCCCTGCAGCCGCCGTCTACGAAAGACTTCCTCTCCATACGGCATCACCCAGCCCCTCCCCACTGGGGCTTCATCTTTAGTTAGGCCTGGTCCACTCTTCAGGTGCAAGTAGGTGGGTTAATTAACCTCTCAGGCCCAATTAACCCTTTCACTACCTGTGTGTGGGGTGCACATCCCATCACAGTATTATTATCACTATCAGTGTTAGCAACTGTGCAGCAGCACACACAGCTGGGCTCCCCATCTCCTGTAATACAAGGCTGGAAAACGGTCCAGCCAGTCCATCCCTCTCCTTCTCTTTTAATAAAAAAATCAAGTGAATATAATTGGGGTGCCCCCAAAGAATAGTCTCTCTGCTCCTCCCCCAAATCCCAGAGGCTGACTCTATCCCTGGTGGCAGGAGCTCAGTGACAAGACTCACTTCTGTCTTTTAGTGGGGCAAAGGGAGTGAAAAATTCTATGAGACCCCCATCCAAAAAATGCTAATGCTACCTCTGCCCGCAGTCGTTCTCCTAGCTGTTGTAATGGGTTTGTGTTTTCAGAGTCCCGCACCTGACTATGACACAGCAGAGGAGATTTCTGTGTCCTTTGGCCCCCATCTACCCCATCCTTCTGAATGTTCTGTCTTCCGCCTCCAGTCTCACAGCCAGTGCCTCCATCCTCTTCTTGCCCCACTTGACCGGTTGTCCCGTTCCTTCTTTCCCATAAGCTCTACTTCTCCGCCTCCCTTCTTTCATGTAAAACGTCTCCCCGTCAAAAGAAAAGCTCTAACTACTAGGCAGCACTGGGGAGTGCTTTTGTACTGGTTACAGGGGCTTAGTTCAGGCCCTGAATAATGATACTTATTCTGCTGTGCACTTCCATAGTGCTGCTAATGCAATGAGCACAAAGCACTTATAAACATTACCCACGTGTGGCAATAAAGGATTTGGCTCATTTTTAACAAATGGGTAAATTGAGGCACTGAAATACTAAGAGCCAGATTTTTTCCAAGAAGCTTAGCAAACAGCAGCTCTCAGCCGGAATTACTGGTTTTGAGAATCTGACCCTATGTGCCTTCCTCGAGATCCCTGGTAAACCGACCAGAGTCCAACTCAAACCCTGTCAACATCCTATAACAGGTGCCAGGCACAAGTTAATTTTTATGACAATCTATACCCTTATAGGCTGCCTTGGAGAGGGATTGTTTCGATACACTAAGACAGACTTTGCTCCTGCCCCTTCTCATTTTTAAATGGCAAATTCCATATAATTAGTTATTAATTTCCAACAAGGCAAAGGGGGAGAGAAATAACCAGCTGAGCCCTCCCTTTCCCCAATAGCCCTTGTACAGAGAATGTATGTTGTTATAAGAATATTCCCTGGAGTTGCTGGGTCTCCAAAGGAACTGTATTTGGTCTTCTAATTGGGTATAAACACAGTGCAAAAAGCCTTAAAAACCCACCCTGTGTAAAATCCTTTATGTTACTGTCTTCCGAGTAGCTTCATCCTTCTACAACTCTTGTGTTCCAAAGGCAGGAAGGATGCTGGATTTCCCCTGTTTGCAGGATGCACATCAGTTAACATCTAGTCAGGATGCTGCTTGGGATGAAAAGAGTATTGGATTCTGAAAGTCTCATTTATTTCAGAGAGCAAAATGTCTTTCTTTTCAAAGTGCTTCTATTTTGCTTTCATTTCCTGTGCACAAAGTAGCTTTGTCTCGAGTACAATAATTAAGTTGTTGACCTTCCTTCGGGGTCAGACATCGCTTCCCTTTGGAGACAGATAAAAACTGGCAATAATAGATACTCCGAATGGCCTAAGATATACTGCCCTCCAGATAGGTGACTCTGCTGTAATTTCTGCTGGATACTTTTCTTAGGCTAATAGAGAATAGACTGTGATCAGTTATTTTACTCTCTATGTTCAGGGTATTTGTTCAAGATAAATTTACCCACTTCTTCACAAGGGAAAAAAAAAATAATTTCCATTGTTACTAGATGAAGTGCTATGTACCGGGATGTTCACATTCTGAAGAGAACGTTTCATCTGATTTTAAAAGGATGGTGACATATTATAGTTTTCATTATTTGTTTTTGTATTTTACAGATTTACTTCTCAAGATCAAAGCTCATTATGTACAAAGCTCAGTGTACACTGTGCAGACCAAATTACGGTGTGATTCTTTGATGGCTAACAGTGATTTTCTGTGTAAACATATTTAAATGCGCCTTTCTTAAAATCTTCCAAGCATGACTTTACTTCAGAATCCAGTGACTTGTTTGACTGGCCTGATACTAACATTGGAGCTCATTTTACTAGATACAATATCAATCAATCAATCGGAATTCCAATAGCTGTGCTTCTATCAGCAAGCAATTCACATGGACTATTTGATTAGTCCAGATTAAACACATCAGCAGATTTGATTTCTTTTGTGTAGAAGCTTGAGATCTTGCTCTTGGCAAGAATTTGGGGTAAAACTTCTTATCCCTTTTATAAACTGGAATTGGAAACAGAAATCCATAGGTGGAGAAAATCCATGAAGTCCAGTGACACGGGAATTTACTGCCAATTATTGCAAACTTCTGCAAAATCTTAAATGTTAGAGATGGGAGGAAAAAACTATTACATCGTCAAATCTAGCCACCCATCCCTCAGTGAAGGATTATTCCCTGCAATAGACTGGAGTTTTCTCTGTAGTTAAAGTTTCAAGACCCATTCTATTCTAATCCTTAATGTTCGCCATACCTTCTAATCCCCCCCTCCCACAGCAAAGCTCATGTAAATACTTAAAAATCCTTCCTTCAACACAGACTATAAAAGTAAGGGGGTGGATGGGTGCACATGTGCCTGCAGGTCTACGCAACCTTGGAAGCAAAATAAACCAGCCATATTTTTCAGAGATCCCAAGGCCAGAAAGGACCATTGTGATCAACTAGGCTGACCTGCTGTGTAATACAATCACAGGCTAGAGAACTCCTTCAAAATATTTTGTGTTCAAGGAAGCTGAAAGCTATCATGGTTCTGTCTTTGTCAAACAGCATCCCCCGCTTTTTTCTTTGTGGGGGGGGGCTGAGAAATCATAATTCAAAAATGTTTTTGTTTCCTGAATTCCCATTCCTTTATGCACATGCATCCAACTCTTCCAGCGTGGCCAGTGATCTGGATGGTGAACTTCTGCTACTAATCTTGGCTTCTTCTTTTTTTTAATTGTTAAATTTGCTAATTCAATCCTAGGAGGTTTTTATCTAGCATATGCTAGTACCATGTGACATCACTGTTGGCCAGTTCAGCAGCTATGTTCATGTTAAGTCAGAGAAGGTTAAACACATGCTTGAGTGCTTTGCTGAATCAGGGCCTAAATGGAGAAATCATCCATATGCTAACTAAAGTATTTTTCATAGATAGATAGATGAGAAAGAGAGAGAGATTATATATAGATAGATAGATCTATCTATGAAAAATAAATATATATATATTTATTGTTGTTTCCTCTTAGATTCATAGGAGGTGTTCAGAAACTACAGAGATCAGGATCATATAAAAACTTAGACAGTAAAGACAGTGAGATGGTGCTGCAAGTTTGAGGTATGAAAGCAGAACAACATTCTACATTCACTGAGATAATTTAAATTATTGTTACAGTCCGTTAAAGAATTGAATAAAAGTGATGGTTACAGCCCTGTCAGCCATTGTAGGATTTTATTGGTTTTCTATAAACTTTGGTCCAGCGGCAGCAAATGACAGTTCTGTTTTTAATAAAGTTTAAAAAGATTTTGAATGGTTCTCCTTGTGTGTTTCTCTTACATGGCATTAAAATCTATGAATCCAGCCAAGGAGAATAGAAAACAAAAGAAAAGTCTTTTAAAAATTCCACAATTTTATATCCCTTCCCTGCTAAACCCACCACAGAATTCAAGAGGGTAAAGAAGGGAAATCTTTGTATGTTGCCCAAAAGTCCCTCAGATCTCTCTGGTCCCTTTTCCAGACTTGGGATATTTAAAGTAAACATGTACTTTAGATGCTCATTTAGATCAATTATTCACATACCAAGGCAAGATGTAGCTAATTGAATGGTCATTTGATTTCTAAGCTTCACATGTAAACTTCTCAAGGGCATGTGTATTTTTCACATAGGGTAGAGAGAATAATAAAATACCAAGTTGTGCTACTCTAGCCTTCTGGATACAAATTAAGGATTAGTAGAGGCTTCATGCATATTTTATTGCTACCAGTGGTGATTGACACACATAAGCACTTATAAAAATCTATAGAAAAATCCAGATGAAATCTTAATGGTCAGGTTTAAAATGTTCATATTATTTGTTTTGTTTTGTTTTTACATAACATCTTTATGCAGAAAAGGAGCAAAGCCAGCATTCCTGATGCATATCAGCAAAAAAAAATAAAAATAAAACAAAAACTTCCATATAGTGTTCACAGTTTTAAAAAAACACCATTGCATCAAATCCATAAATACAAACAGATGCAGCAAAGACATAAAAGACTTTGGCTACACTAGCACTTTTGCTGGGGAAATGTTGTCAGTTAGGGATGTGAAAAAACAGCCACTGGAGAGACATACGTTTCACTGACAAAAGCACCGGTGTGGACAGCGCTATGTCGGTGGGAGAGCGTCTTCCACCAACATAGCTACTGCCACTCATTCTGAGTAGTTTAATTATGCTGGCGGGAGAGCTCTCTGCTGCAAGCATAGAGCAGCTACCCAAGAGACCTTATAGCAACCAAGCTGCAGCTGTACAACGGTGCCGTTGTAAGGTCCATAGCACAGATCTAGCCAAACTCAGGATTCACTGTCCAAAATGTCCAGCTAAAGAAGCCTCGCTCCAAGATTTCAGTAGTAATTTCATTTATTTTTAGCTTCTATGTAGCTATATACAAAAGGAAGGTAAATCTGGGTACAGTGAGCTGGGTACAGTATTTCGGACAAAAATTTGTTTTGCTGAAAAATGCAGGTTCAGGTCGACCAAAACATTTCCTGAATTCGTGTCTAAATTGCAAAATTGTTTCAAGTCCAAAAACAAAAAGTTAGAAAAAAAATCAAAAGGTTTCATTTTGACATTTTCTACACTAAACCGTTCAATTTTTTTGAGTTGAAATGTCCTTTTGTTTCCAATGTACTTCAATGTCATTAAAAAATATTAAAGACTAAAGTTAAAAAAGTCAGAAATGAAATGAAGCATTTTCATCCGACGCAGAACAACTTTTTTGATTATTTTTGGTTTCCCAAAAATTTGAACAACGCAAACATATTTTTTTCTTTCCACTTTTCAGTTTGCTCAGCGAATCAAAAACTCCGTTACTCGCACCACCCTAGCAGAGACTGCTGCTGAATGAGGATGAATACCCTTTGGAAAACCTGGAATATGGTTTTAAATCATCACAGCTGCATTTGTTGACAATGATGACATCAAAACCATCTCCCTTGCAAGATAACCAACCTCATCAATGTTCGGCTCTTCAGCTGTGAGTCTGTTGAATCACTAAAGTCAAAGGAGTTATGTCAATTTGCACCCCTCTAAGGATCTGGGTCAGGGTTTGGAATGAGAGAAACATCTTTTGTTTTGTTTTTTTCTCTAGAGTTAAGGAACTCCTCCTAAACTGAAATATTTACAGAGCTTTTGCACATATGTTGTAGTTAACTTGTTATTCAACTGAACGTAAAAAAGAACAACCCCAAAACAATTAATAGATGTAAAATCTCTTAGTCTTTCCTTTTTCTTCTTTTTTCTTCCTGCCCAGGAATGTTAAGCACACCTGTTGCACTTACTTGCTGGCACTTGCATTTATATTGTCATTCATTCTGCATATCCTGGAAAAACATTAGGATTACTGGAAGGGCATACATTGGATCCAGATTGTGTTTTACTCATTAAACGAATCCTTTAATCTATTTTTCTTTTTATTGGTTGGATATATATGTACATGTGTAATTTTAAAAAGTCAATCACGTTCTAATTATAAAATACATGCCAAACTGAAGCTGTAAAATTCTTAGCTCATTATTAACTTACAAAAAATTGTTTTGGTTGCATTATTTGCTATTCAATTATTTCTCAAGGGTGGTATTTACCAAGGCATGTGCGTCTCACGTGCTTGGGCTGAAATAACTTTATAAACTCATTCCAGCTAAAATGTAATTTCAAAACCAGTTTACAATCCTATTATAGACAATGACAGGTTTCTGTGTTTGTAATGACAGCCTTGATCAGTCAGTTGAGCATTGATTGGTTTTGGATTTCCTGCAATTTACTTTTATTTAGAAAAATAGCATTCCCGAGTCTGCATCCTACCAAACTGCACGTCGAATACAGCTTTCTCTGCAGATCCTGCAATTCTTACTGGGCAAACTATGTGTGGAGTCCGGTGGAACACCTCAAAATCCTCCCACACACACTTTGCGCTTCCACATAAGGACTGAACAGAATCTGTCCAGCATCTTTAACCTTTTCATAAAAAGGCTGTCATATTTTAAACCAAGACTCGATCCTTGAAGGTGTTTAGGTGCCTAGCTTTCACTGATTGCAATGGACTTAGGCACCCAAATACCCTTTGAGAATCTGACCCCAAGTGATATAATTTCACATAGTTGTTACAGATAAACGAGATCAGAATATCCCCATACAAGCAAACCACTGATCCATTTTTCTGCCATATCCTGCCTCAACACTGGCCAGCACCACATGATTCAGAAGTTATAAAACCCCAGGGATCAAACTCTGGCTCCACTGAATTCAATCCGAGTTTTTCCATTGACTTCCAGGGAACGAGGATTTCACCCCAGAATGGTGCATTATACAGAATCTGCTCATAGAAAGTCTTTTCTCCTAACTCCAGATAATTAAAGGCCATTGAAGAATCCTTCCCATTGACATTAGAGGGCGTTAGACCAGGTCCTGCGTGGTTGTCTTAGGTCCTGAAGTATGAGGACTGAAATCCCTTTATACATTATCCTATTTCTTGTAACTGCAGATGTTCTCATTATCTATATAAATGTTTAGCCCTTTTTTCAATCCTACTGGCATCAATTATACCTTGTGTCAGTGAGTTCCATAGGTTATTTTTCACATGTTAAGTTCTTTTAAAACTAATGAGGCGTATCTCTATTTTTTTTAATGTCTTGCCTTTTAATTTTATTGGGTGTCCCTTTGTTTTCATATTAAGAAACGTGTAAATATGAGCTCCCAATTTACTGTCTGTACACCAGTCAATATTTTATATATACCTCTTTTACGTTCCTTCATATTAGTCTCTTCTCTAATCTTATTCTTTCCCAGTCTCTATCCATATGGGACTCTCTCTGTGTCCGTAGCCATTTTTGTTGCTCCCCTTCTGTACTACTTCTATTTGGGGTATATCATTTTTGAGGCAGTGTGACCAGAATTGAATTCAGTGTTCATAGTTAGGGTATTATCATATCCCATTCTTCACAAATCTGAATATATTTTTTCTTTTAATCATTGCTGTACATTGAACAGAGTTTTTTATTTTGCACTACGATCTAACCTTCATTGTCCACTCCATTTCAAATGGCCCCTTCCAACATGTGTTAACCCTTATTCCTCACAATCTGTCCCAGCTTGTATTTTAGCTCAATATTGGTTTCCTTTCCTTCCCCAGACCTGGCCACAAGCTCTGTGCAGGGGCAGCGGAGCCTTCTCAAAAGTGAAGGGGGAATCCCCCCCCCCGCACCCCAAGACACATGCCCCCCAAGCCAATCTGGAAGCCAGAGCAGGGCAGGAGAACCAGGGCCCCTCCACCTGTCCGTGGGGTGGGGGTCTGAGAGCAGCCCCCGGCCCATGTCCTCACCCCCCCCCCATGGGCTTCTCACCCAGGGCAGTTGGAAGGTCCACTGCTCCCCACAGCTGCTCAGGCTCCCTGGCTCTGCTCCAGCTGCTGGCCTGGCTGGGGCGGGAGGGGAAGAGACTTCAGGAGGGAAGAGGAGGGCAGAGGGCAAAAAAAGTGAGAGGGCCATGGCCCATTGCACCCCTCCCCCACTGTTCTGGCATCCTTGGGTCTGTGTAGCTCAAAAGCTTATACCTTCCACCAACACTTGCACCTCACTTTCTCTCTCAAATATTCTGGGACCAACACAGCTGCAACAACACTTCAAACAACAATAGAGATGCTGATGATCAAAGAGGATGCTATGGATTTTAAAATGATGAAATGAAAGTGAACATGCTTAATATGTTCAGAAAAGATATTACAGCCCAGATGTATGAATCTACTAAACCTGGGAGCCAAAGGCTGAGCAGAGAGAGGAGTCAGACCAGACACATGTAGGCATTTGTACATTCACTTCTCCCCGAGATGCAAAATATACTCTGGTTTAAACAGTAGATCAGTGAGAAGCCACAAAACCGGAGTTAGTTATCTAAATTCTTGTGTAGATTAAGAGTCAGCTCTTCAGCTGGGGCAAATCAGCACAGCTCTGTTGAGTGAATGGACAGCCTGATGGTGTTCTAATGTCACATGATTGACATCATCTTCACAGATAGCACCAACAACTGTATTTAATTTTATAATAAATGGTAAGCATTCCATACAATGCAATTGGCTTCTTGGAATCTGATACCACAAGTCATGATTGTATTATGAAGCCAATTGTGGCTCTCTTTTCTAGCCATTTTACCTCTTACAAGTAGTCTCCACACAGTTATTGTACCTGTGTAACTATTTGATTTTTTTACAGAAATGATTACACTGGTACAGCCCCTAGTGTGGATGCAGTTATACCAGTATAGCTTATTCCCCTAAATGTATGGGAATAAATTATACTGATATAAGCACCTTTTTACTAGTATAACTGCATGTACTTTGGGGATTGTATGGCTTTAAATATACCAGTTTCCAACTGATATAGCTAAAGTGGCATAAAAAAGACCCTTAGTAACCACCTAGGACTATAATAATAGCAAACCAATTCAGCAAATGGGTGTTATACTAAAATCAAAACCCAAACCCTTTGCAAATGGAATTTAAAGAGTGAAACTTTTAACTTACAAAAGGCAGGAAATTCAGAGTGATTGTCTCCAGTTCAACCTTTACTCATCCTTGCCATGTGTGCATTATAATTGGGGCTTTTGTCATACAAATGTTATTGTATATCTTGGCTATACATATGTTGCATAAGCTGTTAAGAGCCTACAGTTCCAGGAAACAGTGGGGTCTTAAAGACAGTTGCATAAAGTCCTATACAGCTGCATATAGCCCACTCATGCATCACACTTGCATGGATTCAGAGTCTGCATGCAGGCCACTTCAACTTCACTGCCAGGTCAGGGCTGAATCTGGTATCACCAGCCTCAAGTGCTCTAAAATCATGAGAGAGAAGGTAAATGAGGCAATATCTTTTGTTGGACCAATTTCCTCGTGCACATAGGGTGACCTGAAAGCAAGTGTGAAAAATCAGAACACTTTTTTTTCGGAGGGTTATAGTTGCTACACACAACAAAGCCCCTAATATTGATTGGGACATCTAGTCACCCAACCCACCTTGTCTAATATCCCAGGACCAACATAGCTACAACATCACTGCATACTAAAATCATGAAGCAGGAGGTCCAAAAAATCATCAGATTTGAGGATCTTCTGGGTGATCTCCTTTAGAGATCATATTTTTAAGCTTTTCTCCACATCCATGAGGGCTAGAAATGTATTTTTAAAAAGTGAAGGCTGAGATTATGGCATAATCACATGACTCCAGGAGCTGAGGCAATTCCCAAAATTGTGAGATTCAAAATAAAGTCATGAGAATTGGCAACACTCAGGAGAATCTGAATTCTCTAACTGCCCTCCCTTGCTCTCATCTTCACTCAGACACAAATACCTATCAGTATAGTCCCATAAATGGTCATATGTCTGAGTTAAAAATTGAGTATGGGCCAAATCCTACCCCAGTTTAATGGGGGTTAAAGACATGCATCTGAAGACAGAATTTGGCGTGTTATTTGGCAGAAGTGTGGATCTGGAAACCCTGACACAAAATTACAGTAAAATAACTGGTAGACAGTGTTCTGCTCCCCTTGAAGCAAAGATCTGCCAGAATGTTTGTGTGTGATGCTTTTTTCTTCCAATTGGCAGAACTGAGTTCCAGAACCATTCTTCCCAACCTCACCCTCAACACAGTGAACAGTGGTATTGTTGGGTAGGCGTAGAAGGAGTTTTCATCTTCTCAGAGCAGAAAGAAATCATTCAGGGAGGGGTTGTGTGTGTGTGTGTATATATATATATATATGTATATATACACACACACCCTCTGTTTTGCAACATAATTAGTATATGAATTTGTTTTAACATATAGACATTTAAGAAGTGTTTGCTTCAGTACCTAATCAGTGTATCTTGAAGAAACCATTGGCAGTGAAGAACCTCAAGAGCACTCAGGAGACAGCAAAATGCCCTGCTTGAACTAATATAGGCAGTTGAAGGCACAGCTTCCATCACATACATTTCCAGTTTTCTTCAATGACTTTCAGCACTCCTACTATAAAAAATTGTTCCAGTGCCCTTGCTAAACTTTTCGGGGGTTGAATTTCAAACAACATAATTTCAGCAAATTTTTTGTTTGTGTTTTTCCCCCAAATGGAAATTGCTTTAGACAGGAAGAATTTTCTAAATGGAGCTAGACTTGAATCAAATAAATGAAAAATCGTATTTAGAAACCAAAACACTTTGGTTCGTAGCACTCTTCAAAAAGTTACACCCTTTTCTTGTACTCCCAATTGTTTTTCACTAAACTTTCCTCATTTTGTTTCAAGTTTTACAAGTGTGACTGTTCATATTTCAAACATCTGGCTTGCAAATGAAACACTTCAGAAGTATTCTATATCCTCAGATATTGCAGAATCTTCAGTAACAAACATCAGAAACAGCCAACTGCCTTTCTTGCTTAAGGGCTCAGTTCTGCACCTTTCAAGTCAATGACAGTGGAATGGGAGCAGAATCAAGCCCTAATACTCACACCCCATTTCGATCCATTATAAGAGACAAACAAACAGACCCTTTGAAATGAGTTTCATCACTTGTGTACCATTTGCTTCATGAAGCAGGTGTCAATGGAACCTTTTCCTGTCTGCAACAATTTAAAAGCAGCATCCTGTAGTTAAATCCAATGACATAACAAGTTGTAGCATTTTACAGATGTAACCCCCTGTGGATCTGTTAAAAGTGCTACTTGAATTCAGTCGAAAGAGGGTTAATTCTCTCCTCCTTCCTCTCTGTCAACCTCTTTCCATTTCAGGCTTTTTTTTGTTTAACAAAGATTCCTTTCATTTCTCCATATACAGTAAAAGAGAAAATCTTCCTAAACAAGGGCTGATCGTGCCTGCATGGAAGTTAATTTATTTGTAAATCATTGAAAAGAATTTCCTTTTATAACGGGCCCAACCACAAACTTTCTTTTTCTTGGGCCAGTAATCCTTTCCATCGCCTGCATGGTGGATTTAATTCCCACAAAACTGCCTGACAGCTTTTAACTCTTCCTAAATAGGTGAAACCAAACAGGGAGAGGCTGGATCAGGTTGGTCAATATGAAGAAGAGACTTTTCCTTCATTTTAAGATAATTACTTTATGAATAGGAAAATGCATCGGAAATGTATGACATTTACTGTTCAGCTGAATACCCAATAATTGCAGAGGCTGACAAGTGGTTACAGCAATGCGTGATACACTTACTTCTATATTTGACCATTTAGAGCCAAATTTTCCTCTCAGTATTTACTCACTCCTTACTCAGGCAATATTCCCTTTGACTCTAATAAGAACTTGAGTCAAGTAATAACCTTGGTATTTGATCCTTATTGCAGTGGGATGGTCAGGATGTTAGTAATGAAAAGAAGAAAAGGTTACCAATTGTTAGTCAGCTTCATAATCTCGCCAAGCAGGATACAGGGTTCAGATAGTACTTTTCCCGGTATATTTTATTTATAACTTGCAGTTGTTGTCATAACACGATGGGCGGGGGAGGGGCACCACACATAGGGCATCTGCTTTGAATTAGAGGTGTGTACACCTGCACCATTTTGCCCAACTATATTAATGAAGGCTTCTTTGGTCATGACTCTAAATAGATAAGGTTGAATTTACACTTCCATTCCAAGCCCTACTCTCAATACTTCTCTGTTGATCAAAGTAACCAGTTTGTTTTCGTGCTTGGATGCTTAAAATAGCATAGGAGAAAACATTTTTCTGAGAATTTGGAAAGTGTTGAATTAAAGGATCCAGATGCTGAAGCCTGGTCTACACTACCAAGTCTTGCTGCCATAGCTATGTTGGCTGAGAGTGTGGAAAAGTCACCATCCCAGCTGACATAGCTATGCCGGCAAACCCGCACTGTAGATGCAACAATGCTGACAGAAGAGCACCATCTGGGGAGGTGGTGCAACTCTGCTGGCAGAAAAACTCCTGCTGACTTATGCTGCGTCCCTACAGGGGGCTCTGCCGGCACAGTTATTCCAGGCAAGGCTCTGTTACTCTTTTGCTGCATTGCTTTATTCAGCTTTATTAGCCATTTGAAGACTAATTTCAAGTGGTCCCTGATACATATAGACTGTGACTCCATCTATGGATTCTAGCACTGTTCACTGCTATTCTTATTTATCATTATTTGTATTATGGTATTGCCTAGGGACACCAGTCATAAACTAGGACCCTGTCATGCTAGGCCAGGGGTAGGCAACCTATGGCCCGTGTGCCAAAGGCAACATGCGAGCTGATTTTCAGTGGCACTCACACTGCCCGGGTCCTGGGGGGGATCTGCATTTTAATTTAATTTTAAATGAAGCTTCTTAAACATTTTTAAAACCTTGTTTACTTTACATACAACAATAGTTTAGTTATATATTAGACTTATAGAAAGAGACCTTCTAAAAATGTTAAAATGTATTGCTGGCACATGAATCCTTAAATTAGAGTGAATAAATGAAGGCTTGGCACACTACTTCTGAAAGGTTGCCGACCCCTGTGCTAGGAAATGAATGAATATCTCAGAAAGAGACAGTTGGTATCCCAAGGAGTTACAAGGCAAGTAAGGATTTTTTTCCTAATTGTATTACTAATTATTCATATTAATATTTACTGATACTAAGAACTGTTCTTTAAGGAAAGAACAATGGGCTCTCTCGCTTGTAACAGAAATACTCAATGTCAAATCTCCATTCTCTTATACAATTTCATGCCCAGGCAAGGCCGTTGATTGAAGACGCAGAAATTGCCAGAAACCTTTTGTGAAATACTTAACTATTTACAACAAATACTTTAAAGGCTTCATTCTAACTTGAGCTGTGTATGTCTCAGACTTGGTCCACACTGCAGGCCAGGTTAACATAGCTACATTGCTCAGGTTGTGAAAAACCCACACACACCTGACTGACATAGCTATCTCAACCTAACCTCCAGTGTAGATGCAGCTATGTCACTGGAAGGATGCTTCCATCAAGATAGCTAACTTTGTCCCAGTCCACACTGCAGAGATAGGTTGACATAAGGCAGTTTACACACCTAACTCTGTAAGCGTCTACACTAAAATTGATGTAGTAACTCGCCGATGTAACTCACCCGCTACACAGACTTAGTAACTCCACCTCTACAAGACACATAGCTCTTAGATTGACGCACTCAAGTCGACACAGTGGCAGTGTAGACACTGCATTACCTACATTGACTTTAGAGGCCTCCAGGAGATGGCCCACAATACCTCACTGTGACTGCTCTGGTCACAATTTTGAACTCTGCTGCCCAGCAGCCAGATAGACAGGAATGCACCCCTCCCCTCTAAATCCCCACACATTATTGAAATTCCATTTCCCGTTTGCTTGGCCTGGAGAGCTCACCTGGCAACTGCCCAGCTGACTATTCCAGGTACGTGCTGAAGACATGCTCCCACCTGGAGTACACAGGAGGTGGTGGATCTCCTGGGTCTGTGGGGAGAAGAGGCTGTGCAGGCACAGCTCTGATCCAGCCATAGAAACATCAGTATCTATGAGCAGATCATTTGGGCATGGGGGAGAAGGGCTACACAGTAGTGCCGTGTGAAAGCCAAGGAGCTGCAGCAGACATCCAGAAGCTAAGGGAAGCCAACAGTCACTCTGGTACTGCATTTACAAAGAACTGCATGCCATCCTCAGTGGAACCCCCACTCCCCACCCCCCGAGAGCCCCGGGGATATTTTGAAGGAGTCAGAGTTACAGGTCCCGATGTGAACAGCGAGGAGGAGGTATTGGATGAGGAAGAGGAGGAGGAGTATGGGGGACAGGCGACCGGAGTATCCAGTGGTGCAGTGAGCCAGGACTTGTTTTCCAAAGCAGTCAGACCAGTCCAGCACAGTTGAGCCTGATGCAGAAAGAACCTCTGGTAAGTATGCAATTTGCTTTGATATTGTGAGGACACATCTGTTCATTTACTCCTTTATAATCATGCTAGTAGAGGCAGTGAAATAGCCAATAGAGGTGGAGTTGCTATCTGCTTCTCATTCCCTCGTACAGTTAGCACCTGAGAAGTTTGTCTATGTGCACAGGGATGTCCCATGAGATCACTAGGAAATTGCAGTGCTGTAAATGTAAACATCTCTAAGTCCCGTTTTCAAGAGTGGTATAGGTACTACAGGACCTCAAAGATGGTCTACACTTAACTGTTTTCCTACTATAATGATGTTGATTAGGGATGGGATATTTTACGGAGACAATTAAAGTGGTAACAACTCTACTGTGGATACCCTTTTATATTAGTTTAACTGACTGTACATGAGGAGGTTGTACAGCTCTATCTGTACGGAAATAGTTAGGTTTTGACACTTTAACTACACTTATATAGTTAAAGCGGCAAAACTTTCCAGTGACAAGGCCCCATTCTCATTAAAGGTCAATGGAACTTAGGTCTCATCTTCATGTCCCCACAGGAAAGACTAGAGAGGTGTGAGCTGCAGAATGCACAAAGGCGTGATCTGCACTAAATATTAGATCGACCTAGGGTTGGCCTACACTACAAAATTAGGTTGACCTAGCTATGTTGCTCAGGGATGTGAAAAATTCACTCCCTGAACGATAGAATGTGTACACCACAGTGCTTCCGAGTAACTTTTGTAATGTAGACATACTCCCTAGCTACATCACAGAGGCTTGAAAATTATTTCATTGCCTAAGCTACTGCCTCTTGCAGAGGTGGAAAACTTCCTTCTGTCAATATATGAAGCATCTACACTACAACTCTACAGTGACACAGCTGCAGCAGTGTAGCTGTGCTGTGTAGACATACCCTAAAGTATTGCGCTGTAACTGCCCTGAGAAGACCCTGCTAGCACATACTAAAGGCTATTATTAACATAGTCCTGTTCCATAGTCCTGTTCCTGCTAGCAGAATCTACATGGAGCAGATACAGTGCATTACTTAATGTGTGCTGCCATTCACACATATACACACCCGTTAGTCTGTCTTGCGAGGCAGCATACACAACCCCACATTGCCTCCCTGATGCCTCCCTGATGCCCCAGCTGTCCCATGGCAAATTCCACAATGCAGTTCCACATTGTCAATACAAAATCTGTAGTATATTGAAACTGAAAATGTGGCAGTGTATAAACAGAGTGTTTAGTATAACACAAGGCATACTATACTGTATTGTGCTCTTGATTTCCAAACTATAGAATTTATACATAAAAATTCCAGTGAATTTCCAGTCTGTCTCATCAGATACTGGGCAGAATCCAGGGACCTTACCACTGTATTTAGGCCCAACTTGTGGCTGTATACATGGGGGCTTAGATATAAGAAAAGCAGGAAAATGGATGCCACAAGTTGACAAATTATTTGAAAAAGATTCTGATTGTCATTCAAGAAAACCATGCATCATAACAAGAGTTTTGTTGCTTTTGGGGGAAGATTATGTTTAAAGAGGAACCTTGGTTGTGCAGTTATGGCTTGCAGCTAAGAGGTTCCAGTTAGCTGCTAATCAGCCATTCTTTCTCCTGTCCCTGGTTTGGGGGGAGAAAAGGGAAAGAGGTGGGAAACAAACAGGCACAAATTCCAAAGGCAGGTATTCTGTGATAAGAGGTGGTGAATAGATGATGAGCCAAAAAGCAAAAGGGCTGTGGGGAAACAGTACAAAAGGCAGGGAAAACTTTTTAGCCATTTATCTCAACCCAGCCTTGCTCAATGCTTACCAGAGCAGAGGTCACCACCATGCATAGCCCAGGAGAATCCAGATGTATGCTCTTCATTCAACAATAATCTACAAAGAGATTTAGGGTGTAATCCCCTCCCCACTGAAGTCAATGGGAGCATTGTCAAAAATTTCAGTGGAGCCAGGAATTCACCCCAGAGAGTTTTAAAGCAATCTTGAGCTCAAAGACAACCAGTGTCTTGGGAGCAGGAGAGGAATACAGGTAAGTTGAGAGAGTGGGGCCTAGAGAACCTATGGTCATTTGAAAAAAGAATGAGGAGTACTTGTGGCACCTTAGAGACTAACCAATTTTTTGCGGCTACAGAGTAACACGGCTACTACGCTGAAACCTATGTTCATTTGAGGATCTACTAGCCTGGAGGAAAATTCGGACTGGAACAGCCAGCCATAAGAAACTGAATCAAGCAATGGAAGCCTAGAAACCAGAGAAGAGGTTTAAACTGGAAGATAAGACACCAACATCAACTAAACACTGGACCAGCCAGGGGAAAGCAAGGGACCTGACAAACATGGCTGGGGAGCTGATTTGGTAAAGTGGTGGTGTTCCCAGTAAGTAAATAAGAAAGAAAGAAAGAATTACATTACATTTAACATTAATGTTTCACCACCTTCCACAGTTCCTACCAGCCCTTTTGTCAGACAATCACATTGGCTCCCTGTTCTGAGAAAAGGCTTAAATTATTCTAGGTTCTAGTTCAGTAGACTCTGCATACACTTATCAACAGAGCTTCAAGACCATCACAACATGCAGTTAAGCAGCTTATATGCCAATGCAAAACAAGGCTCTTTTATATTAACAGGTACCAGTGGATTTACCATAAATTTCTCACTTAGAAAATACTTGTTACACACTGGAATACCAAAGTGATTCTCATAAATGCTGTATAAAAGAACTGTAGCTGCAACATATTTATAAAGAGAAAAGATGACGATGAATTTTTGAAACTTCTATATGTCTTAGATGGTGAGCTCTTTTTGTTCGCTGTGTACCTAGCACAATGGGGTCCAGACCCAAGGCTCGGGCTCCAAATAAATAAATAAATAAATAAGTTGTCACTTAATATATGCAGGCTGCATAAAAACATTTAACCCAGACAATTCAGATTAAAATTCAGTTAGAAAAATTAACTGCACCTTATGAATGTTATTGCAGACGTATTATTATACATTGTGGGGCATGGATCAGCATTCACAGTGCACTCCCCATCAGTACCTGGCCTGGGCCCAGGAAGCTAATGATCCAATCAGCTGTTTGGCGCGACAAGCCTGGTAGGGGAGGGGAGGAGAAGCAGAGTGGGGGGGCAACATGCTCAGGGCAGGAGGCGGACTGGAGGTGAGTTGGGGTGGGGAGCAAATCCTGTGCACATGCCCCCTCCCCCCGTTACTTGCTGCGGGCAGCACTCCCTGCACCCTCCTGCCCCAGCTCACCTCCACTCCACCGCCTCCCCTGAGCACGCCTTTTGGCGCCCTCAACCACTTGGCACCCTAGGTGGCCGCCTAGTTCACTTAGTGGTTGCACCGGCCCTGACAATTCATTTATCACCTCAAGCATCAATAGTTTGCATAGTCTGATGAAGAACTAGTGATAGATGCTGTCTCCTAAAGTCAGCTATGATTAGTCGTCTAAGTACATCTAAAGAAGAAAGAAACTCAGTCATTTTGGTGGTCATTATAGCTTCCATGCCCTGAAGCGAAGAGACTTTGCATGTCTTTTCTTGTGACTGGAGACAGCTTGGAGATGAGAACTAGGTCAAGAGAAGAAATGTATCTGAACGGAGTTTCTTGGATTGCAAACTCTTATGGGGAGGAACTATGTCTTCATATGTGTCTGGACAGTACTGAGCACAATGGGGGCCTAATACTGATGCTCTGTAATAGAAATTTTAATGAATTTTGATAATAAAAGGATTTTGTGTTTCCCAGAAGGCTCCCTGCCAGACAAAGAATAGGCACGTACTAGGTGTTTGCAGTAGAGGTCCCTCCCACAGGAAAGTTGGGGATAACTGATGCAGTTTCCTGCTCTATGAAAATGAGTGTGATTTCATATGCACTGATTTTCATCTCAAGTTTGCTCAGTTTGAAAGTGAAACCGAAAATATGGTTTTTTTCAAACTAGTCTTGCAGACTATCCTTGAGGCTGCGCCTCAAGATGGGCTCCTGCATGTCAGATATTGTCACCAGCAGAAGAGGCTCTAAAGGCCGTCAGCCATCCTCAAACGCAACCTCCCAGTCTCCAGATCGTGCCTTCAGCAACACCTCTGCAACCTCATTCGGTGAGATTAACTGAGGGCATAATCTGAAGCCAGTGAGGCTGTTCTGTGTGCCTGTCTTTTTTCAGTTTTCCCTATGATTGACTTTCCCCATCCCCCTTCTTTCATCCTCCTCTTCCATCCTCCCCCGCACGTACACCTCTTTCTGGCCCTATATTTTTCCCTTTTCCTAGCCTAAATTCATTTCCCAACTCCCCATGGAGTTCCAGGAGAGCAGAGGGGAAAGGAGCCATTTTACTGCTCTATGAGCTGTCTGTGCCTGTTTTTAATCCCTGGAGGGGAAGCTGCAGCCTTCAAGGTGAGAGGAGCAGTGGTCTTCAGTCCCCTCTTCCCTCAAAGCCTAGGCAGGGAGAGGAAAGAGGGAGGACTCCTTACTCTTGGGAAGCTAGCAAAGGGACACATCACCAGCTAGAACAGACTGTTAGGTGTCTCTTGACTTGGAAAACTTGAGTTGCTTCTGCTTTACCTAGTGGACGGAAGTGTGAAGCAGTGTGTCTCAGGGGACATAGCACTGGACTAGGTTTTACGGCCATCTCTGACACCGGTTTGTTGAGTGATTTTAGGTAAGTCCCTTCACCTCTCTGTGTCTCAGCTTTTACAGATAAGGCTAACAATACTAATCTCCTTCGTAAAGCACTTTGAGGTGTACT
This sequence comes from Dermatemys mawii, assembly GCA_007922305.1. Taxonomy (NCBI): domain Eukaryota; kingdom Metazoa; phylum Chordata; order Testudines; family Dermatemydidae; genus Dermatemys; species Dermatemys mawii. Next base: position 7,023,168 of record ML677359.1, read on the forward strand.
GATGAAAAGCACTACAAGAAAGCTAGGTATTGTTATTATTATGGCTGGGAGCCTCCAAAACTCCCTAGGCTGGACAGCAGCTGCTTCTGCAGCCCTCAACTGGAAATCCCCCTTCCTAGTGAGTTCTCATTTCACTACCCAGTGAGGAAATGGCAGGTGGTGGAGCGAGTCTGTCTCATACCAGAGAAAGAGCTCTCCCTTTGCTTTTAGCAAAACTCCCTTACTTTAACCCCACTATGACCCTCAGTCACTGGATGTAACAATGAACCCATGCTTGCTACTTAAAAATGTTTACTATTCATGTATATGAGCCACGCAACAGAGAGAGAGCAGAATTGCTCTTTTTATACTGCATTTTGTCGTGTAATCATTTTTCCATATCTCTGCAGTCATCCACACAGGGTTGTTGGCACCATGGGGGTACACATGATGTTTCTTGATTTTTAAAACAATGTGGATCTTTGCTTTTTCCAGTCCCAGGAGAATTGATTTCCTTGCTGCCATTCACTGTCAACAGTATTGTTGCTCTGTCCTTTGCCATCTTTGCACGACAGCTTGACATATAGAAGTTAAGCCCCCATCAGGAAACACACTAGCATGGATCCAGCTCATCTGGATTAAAGATGCCTTTCTGTTTGTTCATAGTCTTTCATAAGATCAGGGACGACTTACAGAGCCCAGCAGCAAACCCACATTTGATTGGCACTATCCTGTCCTTGGACTGTTTTGCATTATGATCATTCCATCTCTCTAGTCACTGATTTGTAACATTCATATCTAAAAACACATCCCAAGTTTCCAGCTTCCCCCAATAACATGGATTCATTGACAGGAACTTGAGGCTGGCAGGCGTTCGTAACCCAGTGGAGCAAGTTTCTTTGATATTTTCTTTCTTTCCAGCATGACAACTTTTGTCATCCAGGTTGTAATTATTCTGCCACTTTTCAAGAATCTTCTCTTTATTTTGTTTAAATTATTGAACTCTGACATACCAGTAGCTTCAACAGTTACCATCTGTGTTTTTTATTATATAACTTTAAATCAACTCCACTCTCTCAGCTTAGTATTTTGCAAATCCGAATGCCACTGAACTGATCTATGCCTTGTTACCACCACACTTTTACATTTCACTGACACTCTCCAATGCATTTGCCCCAGAGACAGAGTACAGGTGGAGGCAGCAAATGAGCTCGTTAGGTATGTAGTTAACCCAATTTGCACAAGTGATGGCACTTATGTAGAGTGGGAACACATGTAGTCTGAGCAAAACCTGGGACTGGGTGATTACTATTATGTGGGCACTTAAGAAAGAAGCACAGTCCACTCTGCTTATCTGGGGCTTACGGTATCTGACACCAAGGCAAATATTTTGAAAAAACGTTAGAATCAAATATTTTGTTATATTTGGACAAATATTTTGTTATATTTGTCAAATATTTTGGACAAATCCTTTTGAGAAAGGGGCCTGATTCTGTTTGCTTACACTGATTTTATACCTTATAACACCACGGACTTCCAGAATCATACCAGTGTTACTGTGAAGAGAATTTAGCCAAAAATGTTTAATTGAAAACATATCACTGGTTATGCTTGGTATTTTTTTTTAATGTCCAAAATAGGTGTTTGGAAAAATAGCTACTTTTCATAGTTTTTTTATTATAATGTGCTAGTTCTATACACTAGTATAATATCAATGCAATATGTCCAAATATGACTGTTACATGTAAATGTGTCATGAATACATATGAACATGAGAAAGCATTTTAAAATGTTATATATGACTTCCAATGTGGTCTCCAAATCAAGGCAAATCAGAGACTATATTTATTCTGATCAGTGCACAGATGTGCAGAGCACATGTGCTGCAGTAGAGACACTATGAGACATATTTATGGATAAAAATCCTTAAATATGAACTTCTTAGGGTTCGTGGCTTTTAGTCACATCCTCATTGTTACCTTAATATGGTTATTTCAGGTCTTGTATTATTTTATAATGATTCTAATCAGAAAAAAATTCTCAGTGGAAGGATATGAGACACTCTGCAGATTCATTCTTTAATCTGTTCATTTACACATATCTATAAAAGCCATCACATGTTCCAGCAGTTCCTTTCCTGCCAGTTTTTTACAGGTCCATGTTCTTTGGGCTGGCTGAGAAGGACTTGGTGCATGACTGATAGGGAGCATGGATTCAGAATGGTGTAAATGGTCTAAAAAAAAAAATCAGTCCATTCACTTCAGTGGAGTCACCCAATTTACACTTGTGTAAGCAAGAGAAGATCAGTTCCCTACTATGAGTCTGCAGATTATTGACAAGGGGCCAAATGTTACTTGCTTTTCTCACTTGAACCATTATGCTGAGGCTAATGGGACAAGTCACGTAAGGCAAAAAGATTTGGCCTTTTCTGATAAAATCACACTGTAAACCAATTTTGGAGCAGGGAACTTCTCCTTGCTTGGTAAAGCACCATTTTTCATACCAATAATGCAGTGTCCTTTGGTAAAGAAATTCAGTCTCTCAGCCATTGTAAGCATTTTTTTTATTTTATTTTGTCACCAATGCTTAGAAATAGCAACCACTGATGTGGCCCACACCTGAACGATATTCTTACACAGGCCTTTTGAACTGCATGGGGAACAATGTCAGAGTCCAACACTTCAAAACAAACAACTCCCACAGCCTGGCTCCATAGGAGTCAATGCAGCTGTATTGATTTACACCAGCTGAGGACACAGCCCTCCATTTTTTAAAAAAATGAAAATTAATTTTAACTCCAGGGACTGGGGTGACCAGACACCAAGTGTGAAAAAATTGGGATGGGGTGGGAGGTAACAGGCACCTATATAAGAAAAAGACCCCAAAAATGGGACTGTCCTACAATATCAAGGTATCTGGTCATGCTACCAGGGGGACATTTCCCACAAAGGGGAATATTTTTCCAGGCTAATTAGAAATTCTCTAGAGCAAAGCAGGGAGCAAGGAATATAAAGGGTTTGCATTCTCTGTTGCCCTACATAGTTGTTTGCACCCCTTCACAGTGGGTATACAGTGCCTCCATTCTGTTTTGGTGGGGTTTTATGCCCAATTTTGCTCTGGAATAAATGCCTGTGCAAGGTGCAGGGAAGAGAGAGAATTGTACCCAGTGGCTCTTTTCCTAGAGCAGAGAAGTAAGAGTGTGGGCTGCAGCTGAGGGGAGGCAAGGCCAGGCTGAACAGGGAGTCATATCACTGCAGAGCCACAGGCAATGGGGAAAAGAGATCGGGCTGCAACAGGAGGCTTAAGAGGGGGACGGTGGGAGGGGGAAAAGGGACAGCTGAGGGAGAGGGAGCCAGTATAAAAGCATCACCCACGGCGCTCATTCCCCTCCAAAGAGAAAGAGGGGGAGAAAAAGCCGGACTGGGACAAGAGGAGGGCCAGCCCCTTGCAAACACACACACACGGTGGCAGGAGAGAGTGAGAGGAGCTGGCCTAGGGTCATTGCAGGAGAGAGATGGAGACAGGTATCCAGAGCGAAAGCGGAGCAGATCGCTAAAGCTCCGCAGTCCAGTCCCCCTACTGCGGCGGCACCGGGGGTTTAGCTCCGAGGAGGACGGAACAGGCACCGATCGAGCCCGGATTAAGCCCGCGGGGGAGAAGTCAGCAGCGCCCGCCCGGCAGCGGGATGAAAGGGCGGCAGGAGCCCGCAGCAGCCGCGGGGCAGAGGGAAGTTGCCGCCGCCCTGCCGAGGAGATGAGCGTCCCCGAGGCTGCAGCCCGCAGCACCGGCAGGAAGAGGAGCAGCAGCGGGGCTCCAGCACCTCCAGCTCAGAGCTAAACTCAACCCCTGGGGCAGGAAGGAGCCGTTCGCCCCGGGCTCCGGCTGTCGGGCGGGCAGAGGGCGCGGGGTGAGCAGAGGGCGCGGGGCGAGCCCCGCCAGAGGCTGCGGGGTACAGCGGAGCCTCCGGGCAGCGTGGAGGAAGGGGGCGCCCAGACCGTGCAGTGGGGAGGGGGGGCTAGGAAGCCACAGCAACCCGTGCAGGGCAATAACGGGGGGGGGGGCGCGAGAGACCCCCGCGTGGGCCATGGAATGCCGGGGGGGCGGGGAAG
>ML677359.1:7032255-7117315 GCA_007922305.1 Dermatemys mawii
CCCCCCCCAGATCCGCGCTCCACGTGCCGGGGATGGGAGCCGGCGTGTGATGGATCCAGCCCCGCAGTTGTGGTTCACGTGCCGGAATGTATCGAGGAATGAGGGGGGGAAGCTTGGGGGGGGGGGGTCCCCTCCTTCCTGGTTACCCCCCCCAGCCACGCCCTCTCCATGCAGCTGCCCTCCGGCGCTTGTCACGTCCCCATCCTTAAAACCGAGGCGGAGGGGTTGAATTCGTGCAAAGCGGCAGCCAGAAGGGCGTGCAAATTCGTGCAAAGCGGCAGCCAGAAGGGCGTGCAAAGCGGCAGCCAGAAGGGCGTGCAAATTCGTGCAAAGTGGCAACCTCGCGTTTGTGTTGGGGCGGAGCGAATTCCAGCTGCGCTCGAGTAAATGAGAGGGAGGGGTGGCATGAAGCCACTAGGACCAACCTGGGCTGAAATCTCGGCAACCCCCCATGCACCCATCTTTTCCCACCCATCACCCTCTTGCTTGTCACAGCCATTCTCTCCCGGCTTGCTTGCAACTTGTCTAGCGTGAGTCCCAGACACCCTCTTATGAAGCTAGTTTCTTAAACTGCTAGTTGCATGTACATTGTCGTGGGGTGGGGAGAATAGATAGAAGTAGCTCTCAGTTTGATTTCTCATATGATTTGGTGAAGTTGCAAGTATTTCAAAAACGTCTGAAGAGAGTTGCTGACTTATGAATGACATTTTCATATAAATGAAAGTTGACCTCTCCATGTGCCACAGCTCAAACGTTGGATGTGAGGTGTGGAAAAGACCCCAGTGAAAAACACCAAAAATAATTCAATTTCACCCTTCAGCAGAAATAATTCACTCTCTCTAACCCAAGCTTCATGATTCTTTGCTTCTGAGGGAAATAATTTTCATTTCAATAATAAAAGGACAAAATATGTGTGTAACACTAGTGACTTGGGACCAAAATGAGTCATGTCCATGGAAATGATAGTGAATTTTAGAGCACTGTTTCTTATGCTTTCCTGTTCTTCTGATAGCTCTTCTTCTTATCGGTGTTAGATTGCCAGTTATTTACAATGACTTAAGACTGATAAGGGAAGATGTAAGATCAAATTGAATACATCTTAAATCTCAAATAAAGTGGTTTTTTTTACTGCTTGGTTAATTTTTTCTGTTTAAATGCAAGTGTAGAAAAAAATGAAATATCTTATACTTTGGTAGAGAACTGACAGGAAATATATAATTAATACTAATACATTTAAGTATAACTATATTAAAACCACTTCTTTCTTCTTCCTAGTTAATAGAGGACAGGGCTTCCTATTCAGCACTCCTTATTCCCTTTGGGTCCATATTCTGCAATGCCCAATGCGAAATCACTAATTTCAGTGGGTCTCTGGCAAATGCAACAGTCCACCCATGCATTCTACGTTGCAGGATCAGGCTGTTACTCAGAACATTTCCTGTTGAACTAAGTAGAGGCCAGAACTGAGCAAAATGAGTTGAATAAGGTCCGTGGTTGTATTCTGTCTTGTACACTGAAATTTTATCACTAGACTGACATTCCAGTTTTTTTAATATCTTTAAGATTTCTAGTAATAATATTTTGTAAATGATGCTTTCTTTCCGAATGGGTTCATGAAGTGCCTTAAAATTATATTTTGTGGAAAAGTAAATTTGGAGAGGTTTTTTTATGAGGTGTTTGCTATCATTAGAATTACCCTGTATTTGGCTTTCCTGACAGGCTAATGAGGAAAACATCTGGGCAAATGGAAATGCTAGGTGATACCATTTCTCAATGGAGCTCTTTTTAAAGGACTACATAGGGATAAAGGTGAAAGAAAGGAAAAGTCATCCACTCCAGAAAATTGTAGTAAACCGGTATCTATTTAGTTGACCAGCTGCTGTTAAAATCTATGGACTGTTGACTTCCAAGAAGTCCCTATAGCCTGTTTTATAAAATTATCTGTTATAAAAGAAGTCTGTGCCTTTAAGCACATGATGGGTTTAGCAGTTCAGCATTTTTCATAATGTTTTCCCATTTGTAGCATAAAACGTTTTATGTACTTCCCAACTGAATTGATTTTGCAGTTATGTATTTGGAGAGCATCTCTGTAACAGACATTAAGGGCAGAGAGTATATCAGACCATGGTGAGCATTTGAACAGATGGAAATTTATCAGTCTGTTGCTTTCGTAATTTGCAGCGATTTCATCCTCTAGCCAAAAACTATTGTAACTTGGTCTGAAAAAATTGCATTTCAGAATGTTACTGGGCAGATGTTTTCATACACGGTATTTTTGTTTTTGAAAAGTTTGCTCTGGTAGTTGCAATTTCTGTGTAATTTCAGCAGTTATTTTATGCTGTTGAAGCACAAGATGTATGCTGCTCCCTCACTGAATTCCTATGGAAAAGTTAGAGCGGGGACAGATTTGACATACTTGCCATAACTGATGTTGCTGAGATGTGCTACAATGCTTTGTATTAGCTAGAGTTTCCTAAGGGCCGATGTCTTCATGCACAGGTATATCACAATATTTCTTTCAGGTAAGAAAGGTGAATATAACCAAGGCTAGGGTCAATGTCTGTCAGAATAGGACAATCTCCTAGTCAACCCAAGATGACAGGAAGTGTTAATTGTGAATGCTGCTTTGTAGAGAGTTCTGCTTCAGCTAGAAATAGTGAGCACTCCTGAACTACAGGCAGAATTGACTAATGCTGGATGCATATCATCAACCAAAGGAGGCTGCACCATGCAATTTTTCCCCAAGAGTTTTCCTCTGCCCACCAACATAACCTCTGTCTTGCTCACTGCTCACGTTCCACTTCAGTCAGTTGCTCTTTGTCCATGAGCTGATATCATCCAACCACTTGGCCATCTTGGTGGTCGTTGCATGGTCATATATGTGGTGAAAGATTAAGAGCTGCATTGTCTGCATAGTGCCGGCATTTCAGTCAATATCATCTTGCCAGTTGATTTAGTGGCTGCATGTAGATGTTGAAATATAACCAGAGAAAACTGATCCTTGTGGAATTCCACAAGCGCAGGCTAAATCTTGCCATCTGTTCTCATGAGCGAATGGGACTACTAGAAAGTACCTTCCAGCACTGGTAAGGGTTCCACAGCCTAGCCCAGGGACCAGCAACCTTTAGCACACTGCCTGCCAGGGAAATCTGCTGGCAGGCCGAGATGGTTCGTTTACCTGCAGCATCCACGTCACAGCTCCCACTGGCCATGGTTCCCCGTTGCAAGCCAATGGGGGCTGCGGGAAGCAGCATGGGCAAGGCATGTCCTGGCTGCCACTTCTTGCAGCCCCCATTGGCCTGAATGGCAAATTACAGCCTGCAGGAGTTGCAAGCACCGACCCTGCAGATACTGCAGGTAAACAAACTGTCCTGGCCCGCCAGTGGATTTCCTTGACAGACCGCGTGCCAAAGGTTGTCGATCCCTGGCCTAGCCCAAAGAATTTTGTGAACGTACATGAACTCTGAAAGATTGCTGTACAGATACAGCAACTATTTTAAAACTTTACTTTTAAAGAACTCATGCCAAAACCTTGGACTTCCTTGGGAATTGAGGGCCCTCAACAGCATGCAGGGTCAGACCATTGCTTTTTCTTGTTCATTTATTACATTTAGCACACTAAGTAAGAATATTGAAGAATGATCACATAGGGACTATGGTTAACTAGAACTGTGGATTATTTTTTACACAAAGAAAAAGCAGTCCCTTGGAAAGTTTAGCTCACTTGATGAAGCATACCTCAGTCATGCAAAGAGAAGCAATTACTTGTCAATTCTTTCCTTAAGCAAAGTAATTTAGCTTTTTTAGCTCATAAAAAAATTGTAAGCAAGTTTAATATTCCTGGTGGTTTTCCAGAATAGTTTTGCCAGTGCAATTAATTTCTAAGTTTAAGAAATCCTGTAGTTCTGTTCTTGGGACAGCTTTGAACTGAGAAATGGCTGGCATGGAACAGATAGGGGCTTATGTTTATACAGAATCTGCACCAGTTTAACTTAAATCAATTTTTAAAAATGAATTAAACCAGTGCAAACCCTCGCGTAGATGCTCTAATCAGTTTAAACCTGGCTTATATGAATTTAAGATGCATCTGTAAGTTACAGGCATACTTGGTGTAAGCTGACTCCATAGAAAACAGATTTAAACACCAAAAGTGAAATCCGGGCTCTACTGAATTAAATTAAAAGTTTTGTCATTGATTTCAGTGGGGCATGAGTTCATCCAAAATTGCTCTGCTTTTATTAAATCATTTAAAAATCACACCTTTAGTTAAACCCGTGCAACTTTGTGTATAGACCAAATCAGCCGAGAGTGTGATTATGCCATTGCATCAATTACCAGCTTTCTTCAAGCTAACCCCGAGGCTGCCCATGAAGTGTATAACTTACATGCTGATTCTTTTATAAAGTGAACAAACATTGGCTTTGAAGACGCCACCACATTCACTTTCATTGAAGCTGTGACATGAGTGAGATTTTAAACAAGAGGTTCTAGAGCTAGAAAGCTAATATTAAAATATTTTGCTCTTTGAAAGGCATTTCCCATTTGAAGATTTCAGACCTTTTAAAAATATATTAACTAAACCTCTCCTGATCCATATACCTTTTATCTCCTAGAGCAGGGGTGGACAAACTTTTTGGCCCGAGGGCCACATCGGAGTTGCAAAATAGTATGGAGGGCCAGGTAGGGAAGTCTGTGCCTCTCTAAACAGGGAGCCTGGCGCTGGCCCCTGACATCTCCCCCCTCCCACTTCCTGCTCCCTGACTGCCCCCCTCAGAACCATCGACCGATCCAAACCCCCCTGCTCCTCGTCCCCTGACCGCCCCCTCCAGAGATCCCTCGCCCCTAACCAGCCCTCCGGGACCACACCCCCTAACTAAGCCCCCGCTGTTCCCTGACCACTTCCCGGGACTCCCTGCTCCTCACCCCCTTATCACGCTGCTCAGAGCGGCAGCCTGGACAGAGCTAGACGTGCTGTCCCGCAGGAGCATGCAGCTCCATCCCCAGAGTGCTGCCCACGTGGCACACTGTGCCCCCGGCCCCTCCCCCCACAGCCAATCTCCTCTGCCAGGAGCTATGGGGCTCAGCAGGATGGTCCCGCAGGCCAGATGTGTCCCACAGGCCGTAGTTTGCCCACCCCCATCTTAGACTATAGTGCCCGGAGGGGTAGGATATGGCAGCTTTTTTTAGGACCATGCAATACCCCAACTGTTTAGAATGGGAAGAGATCAAAGAATACTATGTCCAGTTGACAGTACAGAAGGCCATGTGAGGTAGGTGCAGTATGATTTCTGGAGTGTGGCTAGGACACTAAGATAAACAACCCACTCTTGTCAAGCTTCCCTCCAACTCTGCTCTTACCTGTATCCCTACGGTTACCATAGGTTACTCTGTGACCATTGCTGATCAGGTCTTTGGCTTTACCTGTCATTAGAAGATCACACCTTCAGTTGTAGGGACGTCAGTTCCACTCTGAGGCACTGGTTCAGTAAGTGGGAAATGAGAAAGATAATCTAAACCAGGAAACTATAGTACTTTATTTTTCAGTTTTTGAAAGAAACAGCCTTATGTCACCTCTTTTCAAATCTTCTGAGACTAGTTTAAGGTTTTTTAAAGTGTAGTGTCAGGGTTATCTGAATGAAGAAGAATCAACTGAGTTTAAAATCCTCTAGTGCAGACAGAGCCCTCTTATGGCAGGCAGTGCCTGTTTCTAAAACACAATGAAATCAATTGAACGTTTTCCATTAACTTCAGTGAGTTTTGAGCTTCCTTCTAGGGCTTGCTACAGCACAGCAGCATTCAAAAAACCACAACAAAACAACCCACAAAACAAAAACATGCTCACTCTTTCCATTTCCCTGAGGCTACATCTACACTTGGAGCCAGAGATGTTATTCCCAGATGGCGTAGATTTACCAGCACTTGCTCTGCTTGATCAAGTGAGCTAAACATTGTAGTGTACTCGAGCCAATGTGCTACAAGTTGCTAATACCTTGGTAGCACAGTCAGTGGAGAGTGGCGGCATGAGCTAGCCACTCCATGTACATACTCACCCGGGTCAGGTGGGTTGCCCTCGGGACAACTAGCCCATGCCATCACTCCTCCGCCTGTGCTACCGCAGCTATACTACTATTTTTAGCATGCTAGGTGGTGTGGACACAGGGCAAGTACATCCATGCAAAGTAGGAATTACACCACTAGCTCCAACTGCAGGCATACCCTCAGTCTCTCTCAAATATACCTCCCTTCATCTGAGCTAGCTGGGGAAGGGAAACTCACTACAATGTTTCTAGGCCATGTAAATATTGTTAGGTGACTAGTGGTGTGTGAAATGAGTGGTTGGGCTGAGTCCAATTTCCCAGAGGGTAAATGTTCACAATACAGACCACTCTCTCAGTTAGCCCTAATTGCCACTGTCAACAAGGGTGACAATGAGAGGGCAAGGATTGGCCTTTCTGTTTCAGAGCACTTTTGTGGGGGTTTTTTTGAGCAGTTTGCATTGCAAGCTCCCAGTTGTCTTCATTCTTCTTGGCTGAAAGTCTAGTACCAGCCATGAGCACTAAATTGACTGCCGAAAAAATTAGAAAAGGAACGGTTTCATCAGTGCACAAAGATCAATCTTTTTTTAAAAAAATTGTGATAGATTAGCTTTGAAATTATTGTGACCTAATATTTTGCTTTTGCTACAGCATAATAAATAGAGCATGTGGATTCTGAACCAAAAAATGCATTTTTAAACTATTAGGTTTTTCAAATTTTTCTTTTGAAAACTTAAGGGAAACAAAGCAAAAAATGTTACCTCGTTTCCAGTTTTCATTTACCATCTTCATGTTTCGGTCTGTTTTCTCTTTCATGTTCTGTTGTCTTCAGTCATTGTGTTTGATCTGATAAAGTAGGGCAACCATTGTCCTCCTTTTTTCCTCTTAATGTTTGGTTGTCATGTTTGTAATGTGGCCCCTGGGGACTCTGGAGACCAATGTTTTGTTCATTCTTCACCATTAATTTATAAGTTTTTTGCATTGCCAATTTTGATTGGATCATTTAGTCATGTGGGGAGATTTTTTCCAAATTGAAATTTTGGTTTTGAACATTTAAATTTAAAAGCTAAGAAATATTTTTACTAACAACTCAGTGGCAAATTAAAAAGAAAAATAAGTCTAACTCAAACTGAATGCAATTCCTTTTTTCTTTTCTTTGAATTTTATTTTTTCAACCTGCTCAGTACTAACAAGATAATTGAGGACTTATCATAGGGAATCAGCTCTTCCAATGACCTCATGTGTCATGTTACATGGATGAAGGGCAATGTATAAATAGATTACAAAAATACTGGCTAGCTACACAGTGTCATTTTTCTAATCACTTTTTGAGGTGGGTACGCCTAATTATTTTTCAGTAAGCAACCTCTTCCTTTCATGCAGGATCATGAACTTTGTTCTCAGGCTCCTTTAATTTGGTTTGCAAATGTTAGCCATTCTACCTAAACAACATTATTTCAAAGTTTTATTATCTGGGCTTTTGCTCAGTCTCACGTTGTCTGTTCCTTCTTAGCCTCTTGAACTTATCTATAGCAGTTGACTACATCTACCATCTTTTTTCATTATTTCTGCTAAGCTTTTGGGTAGTCAGGATTGTACATGTTTGCCTCTTATCTACAAGTACCTGGTTGTCTACTCTGAATGTTGGGTAAGCTTAATAAGTCTTGCTCGTATGACTTAACGGCTATTGCAGTGTAGTTGTAGTACTGTTGGTCCCAGGATATTAGAGAGGCAAGATAGGGAGGTAATATCTTTCATTGGACCAACTTCTGTGTGGCTCGAAAGCTTGTCTCTCTCACCAACAGAAGTCCTTGAAGAAGAGCTCTGTGTGTCTCAATACTTGTCTCTGACCAACAGAAGTTGATCCAATAAAAAAGATTACCCCACCCACCTTGTCTCTCTTAGCTGCTATTGTCACTCAGGATTCAGTCTTGGCCTCGTCATTGTTCTCTTTCTTCTTGAATGGCAGATAGAGATGAATGACAGATCTGCTTACTGTATTTTCCACTCTATGCATCTGATGAAGAGGGTTATATCTCACAAAAGCTTATGCCCAAATAAATTTATTAGTCTCTAAGGTGCCCCAAGGACTCCTTGTTTTTACTGATACAGACTAACACAGCTTCCCCTTTGAGATCTGCTTAAGTATCTCTACCTGCTATTCATTTTCACATTATTTGGTGCTCAAAATACCACATGCTGGATGCACCAGGATTTTCTCATGACTAACATGGCCAAAATGGAAGTCTTTCTATTGAGCATGAACAGTATTATGTCCTTTCCAGGTTCCACTTCATTGAATGAATCACAGCTACTCTGGATAGTTAAATGTGTTATTTTACATATTACAAATTTCTCATTGTTTCCTTAGTTTGAAAAAGGTGATTAAAATACAACTAAGGGTAGGAAATAATTTTAGCATTTAAATGTTTCCTTTTATGCTTGTAAGTTCTTTTGAATCGTGGTTAAAAGAAAAGATAGGTATGTTGTATGCATAACTTCTGAGGTTTAGAGAGAGACTTTGTATGGCACAAAATATTATTTTTGAAAAAAAATTTCTTTGTGCTCACATACTGAACATTGAAATAGTGATAGTCAAACATTTGGAAGTTCCAGTTTTCAGTTTTACGGTTTGGGTTGCAGTCAGCTCTACCACTGTGCTTTACGTCAAATTATATCTGTTATATTCCATTCTTACCGCTACCTATTGCTCGCCTTGTCTTTACTGTATCCTCCTGTTGTCTTCCTTTATACACTTTAATAATAAGGGTGTGATTTTTTTTCAAAAGCTCAGAGTTGACTGAAGCATGCTTCATTTAAAGTCAATAGGAGTATAGTATTGGCTTCTATGGGACCAGAAATGAGGCCAGTCTTAAGCCCTTTTGAAAATCTTACCCTAAATTCTTTGGAGCTTTTTGTTATCTATGTACAGTGCATAACAATGGGTCTCCAATCCTAGGCACTGCCACAATACAAATAAGAAAGTGATAATTTAGAGAGAGAAAACTCACTGTGCTTAAGCAAGCTGAAAAAGGAAATGTTACTGCAGTGACAATTGTTGCCCTTTAATACAAATGTGTCCAAGGGGATATTGCTACAATAAGTCTTGAATGCAGAAGATGCTAGGCCTAAAGTCTAACTCATTGAGAATATCACAACGAAACTAGATGACTCACATTTCCATGAGCTTTCCACTACTCTTTAGGCAGTTGTGAGAGCAGTGACCACTCATTTACCCATCATTAAGAGCAGAACAGTCCCAGGATTGTTTTATAAAATATTTGAAATAGAAAATGGCAAAGATCCAAAGTGAAGGATGAATTATCACTATACTAAAACTGACAGGTAGCTACTGCAGCCATTCAGGTAAGCAGCAGCATAATATTTTATCAAAAGCTGGGGGATGGAGGGGGCATGTAGGACTGTTACCTGCTTTCTTTCACTTCATTTTGCCCTTTTGTTTGTTCTGCATCTCCGAGAACAGCGCGGGGGGTCACATATTTTATGTTCTTCTCTTGTGTTAGACACCGAGAAGATGGCAGCAGGTGTGTCATTGCTCACCTCTATGAGGGTATAGTCATGCAGTCATCTAGACTTTTCCACCATGAGTAGCTTTTCAAGAAAACCAGAGGGAAAAAAATGCAGAAGGATGAGCTCACTCTCACTACTCTACCTTATTTCCTCCATCTAATCACTCCAGGTTGCAGGTCAGGACTGATTTAAACATATCTGGACTGTGTTGTGGTACACTGCAGGCCAGATCCTACAGTGATGTACATTTGCCTAGTTCCATTATCTTCAGTGGAGCCCTGCCAGTTTTATACCAGCTAAACCACTGGCTGAGAGTCCTTACCTTTCTCCTGTTATGAGCTGGCTGTTCTTCACAACTAAGCTTTTCTGCAGAGTCACATATGCAGAGCAAAAACATCCCTTCTGCAGAGAAAATCAGAGCTTTGGGAACCCTGGATCCTTTCTCATCATGAGAGTCCACCTTGATCCAGAATGTTTTTTTATTATGGTTTAATATGACACCGAGGAAAGTCCTGAGGTTACTAAAGAAAACATTCTGCTTAGAAAATATCAGCTTACCCCTTTTCCTGTGTAGCCTTTGATATCAGTGCTCAGATACTGCAGTGCCAGTATGAGTACTAGATACAACCCCCCTTAAGGGCTTTGATTGCTTTCCCTCTTTTAACAGTAGAGTTTCTGATAGAATACAGCTCTGTTCTTAATAATGACTATTTAATGATCCAAGCCAATGTCCAGTGAAGCCAATAGAAAGGTTCCCATTGCCTTCAGTGGGTGCATCAGGCCCTTTTATAGCCCCATGCACACTTATGTGCTATGTAAGATAGATGGAGTCCCTGCCTCAAAGAGCAGGAGCTCTTAAGATGAAGAGGAAGTAACAGACCGAGGTAGGAGAGTGGAAGGAACAGTGAAGAGGACACATCAGTAATGCAATCATACAGGATACTAACACCACCATTGGAGGACAGCGACTCAGGTTTAGTTCTCCTCTCCCCTTCTCTCTCTCCCACCCACCTCCCCTCAAAAAAGTCAGATCATTGGCAAATTCACTTTAACATGGACCAGTAATGGAAAACTGATATGAATATTTGAATATTAATATTAAAACTGACTTCAATACAGTGCATGCACTCTTGAGTGTATAAGCAGGGGAATATCATGTAGGAGCAAATAGATCAGCGGTTCTCAAACTTTTGAGAACCGTGACCCCTTTTTCATGTGGCGGCAGCCATGGCAGACCCTTTCTATGTCCGCCAAAAAGCCGCCGAATGAATTACTTCCTCATTCTGTGGCTATTTTCAGCAGACATGCCGAGCACTCCTGAAACAGCTCAGCATGTCTGCCGAAAAGCCGCCGAATCTGGAAGTAATTCATTTGGTGGCTTTTAAGTGGCTCCAGGAGCTCGCAACCGCCCTGGGAGCGCTCCGCGACCCCCAGTTTGAGAAACCCTGAGATAGATTATATTACTTTGGTATTGGGTGCTGGTGTAACCACTAGTGGAATATTGTGTCCAATTCTAGCATCCACCATTCAAGGAGAATATTGACAAATTCGACAGGGTTCAGAGAAGAGCCACAAGAATGATTAAAGAATTGAAAAACAGGACTTACAATGGAAGGCTCAAGGAGCTCAGTCTATTTATCTTTTCAAAGAGAAGGTTAAGGGGTGAATAGATTGCAATTTAAGAACCTACAAGGGGACAGAGATTTGATAATAGAGGGCTCTTCAGTCTAGCAGACAAAGGTACAACAAGATCCATTGGTTGGAAGTTCAAACTAACCACATTCAGACTAGAAGTAAGGTGCAAATGTTTAATGGTGAGGTAATAGCAGAGATGAAAGTAAGCCGGTCCACCCCGGTACGGCGTACCGGAAAGAGCCAGTGCGCTGTACCTGGGCAGATCGGCTTCCCCAGGTGCAATGTAAAGGGCTGCCAGAGCTCTCGCTGTGGGAGCCCCAGAGCGGGGGAGGGCGCTGCAGTGGGCTCCAGCGGCAGGGCCCGGAGCAGTAGCAGCGGCCTAGCCCCGGGCTCTTTAAATAGCCGCCGCCACTTCCCTAGGGTTCCAGCAACGGGGCTCCCGTCCCCGCGGAGCCCTGCTGCCGGAGCGTTGGGAGGCTGCGGCGGGGCTCCTGTAGCTGTTTAAAGAGCCCGGGGCTGGGCCACCGCTGCCGCCCCAGGCCCTGCTGCGGGAGCCAGCGGCAGCCTCCCCTAGGCTCCCGCAGCGGGAGTTTAAAGGGCCCAGGGAGGTTGCGGCGGCCCAGCCCCAGACTCCTTAAATAGCTGCCGGGGCCCCGCCGCCGCCTCCCTAGGGCTCCGGCAGCAGGGCTCCGCGGGGACGGGAGCCCCATTGCTGGAACCCTAGGGAAGTGGCGGCGGGGCCCCAGCAGCTATTTAAAAAGCCCGGGTCTGGGCTGCCGCTATCGCCCCAGGCCCTTTAACTGCTGCGGAGCCCCTGGCAGGGGAGGTGGAGTTGGGCTGAGGAGGGGAGTGAGGGGGAGGCCGCTTACCGGTATAGGGGCTGGGCTGTGCTGTGCTGGGGCTGGCTCTGACTCCCTCCCCAGCCCCGCCCCTTCTGCCCAAGGCTCCGCCCCTTCCGGGGGGCAGAGTCGGTTCCAGCCCAGCCCCCATACCGGTAAGAAGCTTGATTTACTTTCACCCCTGGGTAATAGTAATTAACCATTGAAACAACTTACCATGGATTCTCCATCACTGAAAATCTTTAAATCAAGACAGATGTTTGTCTAAAAGAAATGCTCTCGTTCAATCACAGCCATTGAATTTAAAGTAAGAACTTATTCAGAGAAGTCCAATGACCTGTATTATGTAGGAGGTCAAACTAGATAATGACAGTGATACCTTTTGGCCTTCTCTACCAATCACACATCAACTGTGTAGGGGTAGGACACTATAAAGTATGTTCCTCTGATGTTCCTCTAGTTTGAAATGACAGAGACAACCTGTTTGGCTAATGCACGTGTAGGGGTTCCAGATTCAAAGCTTGTGAAATTTCAGTAAGCACTGTGGGCTGATACAGATAATAGTTTCTGAATTTTGAAGATTGATTACAAAAATAACGAGCCAGATTCTCCCATCTGATCTGGCTCCTGGGTGCTGCTCAGGAACCAAAATCTGTAATCAGCAAGCAGAAAGCTCTACTGGCAGAGGGAGCTCTCAGCTTGCATAAAGCAGCTGTTCCTGCCTACTCTCCACCACAACGTAGAATGAAGGATAGAGCTCTGTTTCACAAATTCTCAGGTAGCGTAAGTTCCTTTAGGAATTACAGTAGAGCCTTGGAGTTACGAACATCAGAGTTACGACTTGACTGGTCAACCACACCCCTCTTGGAGCCAGAAGTACACAATCAGGCAGCAGCAGAGATAAAAACAAGCAAACAAAAAAGCAAATACTATGCAGTACCGTGTTAAACATAAACTACTACAAATAAAGGGAAAGCAGCATTTTTCTTCTCAATAGTAAAGTTTCAAAGCTGTATTAAGTCGCTGTTCAGTTTTAAACTTTTGAAAGAACAACCATAACATTTTGTACAGAGTTAAGAACATTTCAGAGTTACTAAAATCTTCCATTCCCAAGGTTCTACTGTATATCCTACTGTGGTAAATTAGAACTGCTCCATGGCTGCTCTAACTCATGCTAGGACTGGGCCAGCCAACAATTTATTTGAAGACTAATGCTGTCTTACTGTAATCAAGCAGTATAAGCATGGTAGCAGAGCACCCATTTGTCATGTTTACATTCTAAGGGAGTTAACTTTTTCAAAATGGTGTAGAATATTGACCTTTGAGGTGTTGGCCTCAGAAAAATTCTGGACTAGGTTCCTGGACTGAGAGAAATTTGAAATTAGTATTTGCCTATTCAGGTTCTTGTACAGCCCATGTCACTTTAGTAATCTGTCACCACTCCCTTCCCTCTACACATATACCCATTTTTTGGCAACTGTGAGTTCTGTCATACTGCCATGGGGAGAGAGGCGAAGGAATCCTCTGTCTATACCATCCACTGCACTGTTGAAGTACAGTGCATAGAACATTCCTGACCCTGTGTTAACCAAAAACCTATTGTCTTTTCACGTTGTTAAGAGGAATGAATCCTCTCTAGAGATCACAAAACAGCCACAGCCTGGACCACAATAAATCTAGAAATGTATTACATTGCTCTTTAGAAGAACTGTTCTACCATTTGGTTAGGAATATTCGTCTATGCATCTGAGGCTAATTTTCAGCCTGATGCATTGGATTTAGCTGTCCATCATACTTAATGGTTAAATTCTGTATGTCTTCACTGCAAGGAAAAACGACGACTCTGAGTCTCAGAGTTTGAGTCAGTTGATCTGGGTTTTCAGGGCTCAGGCTCTCAATGAGCAGTGTAGATGTTCCCGCTTGGGCTAGAGCACGGGCTCCGAGACCAACCCCCCTTATCCGGTTTCTGAGCCTGGATCCAGCCCAAGCCTGAACACATACATGCATATTTTTAGCTCCACAAACTTGAGGCTAAGTCAGTTGACCAGGGCTCTGAGACATGGCACTGCAGGTTTTTCTTTGCAGTGTAGACATTAAACAACAAAACTGTCTCCTCAGGTTACTATACGGTGATTATGGAATGATTTTATTGATTGGGCCTCAATTTTAGTGGCCTACATTCTTCAATTCCATATCAAACTTATCCTTTAGATTACATCTGAGTCACTTACCTTGTATTTTCTGTGCAAGAGACTGAAATAATTTAGCAACACTACAGCAATGAAAACGTTTTATAATTCCCTATTTTTAACATGACTGTAGCATCTGCAAATGTTAGAGTCTCCCGAGAGTAGCCCAGTAACTAAGATGGATTACATTTCTTATTATATGAAGATGTGATGTAGATGTTGGTGGCATTATGTGAAACTCATTTTCAGATTAGTTTGGACTTAAGAGCTCTGTCCAATGTTCACTACACAGATCAGACAGTAACAAAATGGTTAATGATTCATGGGACATGAATGCTGCCATTTCACTTTATTTGAATGGCATGGGTATTTATTTTAAATAGATCACTTTTTATTAATGTTGTTTTCTTGAGACCAGTCAGATTCAAGTGTTAAGCCTAGTTAAAATAAAATTTAATTAGTTCAGTAAAATAGTTATGCATAGTAGAGGCCTTATGGACTATAGCTAGAATGCACTGAATGTTTCAAAAGTGGTAACCATAGTGATATTTTTATAAAGGAATGTTCACCTCATGGGATTTTTTAAAGGTGTTCTCCCCCCACCCATGCCCCAAAGTTACAGCTTCACAGTATTGTACAGGATGTCCTATAAAGAAGATATATGTCTGTAACTGAGCTTTGAAAAAGGGCCATGGTGCCCATTCCATTTAAAGGGAATGAAGTCAAGCAGTAAATTTGCTGGTCGCCCTTTTCATATTGACTGCATCTCAGCCAGCAGTTGGTCTTTGATGTTGTAACAATGGAGTATAGGCAGAGGACGAGGATTATGACCTTCATAACATCAAAACAAGTCTGCATTCACTACAGTTGTTAAAGACGACAATCCATGTACATCAGAGGGCTATACCATACGCTCCATCTTAACTAGCTATGGGAAAGAAGTTGGTATGAGTGAGTAGTTTGCAATTTCTCTACTGTCAGAACTACCTTTTGTTATTTCCACCTCTCTCTGGGCTTTAAATATTTCTTTTTTTCTTTCTTCATCTTATTCTCTCCTGTACCCTAAAACAGGGGTGGGAAAATTGCGGCCCGCGGGCCACATCCGGCCTGTCAGACCTTTTAAGCCCGCTCCGGTGCTCCAGCCAGGGAGCGGGATCAGAGACTTGCCCTACTCCGTGCGTGCCGTGGCTCCACACAGCTCCCGGAAGCAGCGGCATGTCCCTCTCCAGCTTTTACACATAGGGACACTAAGGGGTCTCGACATGCTGCCCTCGCCCCCAAGTGCGGGCTCTGCAGCTCCCATTGGCCAGGAACCATGGCCAATGGGAGCTGGCCACCTCCGCGTAGGAGCTAGAGGGGGACATGCCGCTGCTTCCAGGAGCTGTGGCGGGGGCGGCGCCTGCAAACGGGGCAGTGGGCAGAGCTGCCTGGCCATGCCTCCAAGTAGGAGTCGGGGGAGGGGGACGTGCTGCTGTTTCTGGGAGTTGCTTGAGGTAAGCACCACCTGGAGCCGGCACCCCGACCTCCTCTCATGCCTCAATCCATTGTTGAGGTTGACTCACCACGGTGTCTTCACCGCGGTGAGTCGACTGCTGCCGCTCCCCCATTGACTCCACCTGCGCCTCTCGCAGCGTCGACGGGAGAGCGCTCAGGGATCGATTTATCGCATCTAGACATGATAAAACGATCCCTGATAGATCAATCACTACCCGCCAATCCGGCAGGTAGTGTAGACCTGCCCCAGGAGCTTCACAAGTTTGAAATTTTTGCTGTATACACATTGTGGCACCTCATCCAGCTCCAAGTATGTGCACCTCTCCCTCCCAGTCCAAATCCTGTTCACTCTATCCAGGGTGACATCTCCATCTGTTTCTCAGGCATCTCCTTTCAAATGTCCCACTGCTCTCCCCACAATTGAACTGCTGTATAATTCTGAGGAAGTTTTAAGATGCCCAAATGATTAGTAAGGGGACACTGGTACCAAGCTTGATAAAACTATCATCTAACTCATCGAAAGTAGGATCTTAAAGCTTGCAGGCTGAGATTAATTCTTGATTAAATTCCACTGCAGGTGATGAATTTACTCCAAGGATGAATTTGACCTTCAGTGTTACTGTCATTAACATCCAGGTGGCTTCAAGCATTCAATGCAGCTAATGAGTTTAAAGACTGAATTAATTTATCGCAAGAGTAACTTAGACTTATGTAGTGAGCTGCAGTGGATGGTGGTGAAGAAATGAATAAAAATATTTTTCTTTCACCTACCTGTCTGATTCAGAGGCATCTGCCTGGCTCAGTTCATATATGATATTCATTTCCTGTCTGCAGTCTACCGGAATGCCCCTAAAGTTGTTTGAAATTGAAAATCAAGTCATGCTTTTTTCATCAGCTCTAGAAAATAGTGAAGGAAGGGAGACTGTTTGTAAGAATATTGTTGTGTATAAATAGGGAATGTATAATATAAGAAGCCTAGTTCTTTTATATGTCTGCTTCCTCAGTTTCTTCCCCTTGCTGTCATACTCATGACAACAACCCCTACCCCCAAACCCTTCAGAAACAAGGGAAGGACATAGCATCCCCTGTAGCTTGTTTCTGAAGCAAGAGTGCTTATTACCATTGTGTATGCAGATGCAAGTTATTTCGTTGGAATTCAGTCACTCAGATGCCTCTTACCGCCAGTCCTTTAAAATGGAGACATGTTTAGTGACCAGATGTCCTGATTTTATAGGGGCATCCTGATTTTGGGGTCTTTTTCTTATATAGGCTCCAAATCCCACCCCTCCACCCCCAGTTCTGATTTTTCACATTTGTTGTCTGGTCACCCCACTCACGTTGCACTTCCAGGCTTAAAATATATATTGCTTATATAATGGTCAAGGGAAAACACGTGGTATGTGACTTTGACCTCATCACTTCAAGTCTCTGCCTCAGTTTCTCTGTCTAAACTGGAGAGATTTACCTGACTTGACTGTTGCAATGATTAGTATCTGCACAGTGCTTTGAACATATGAAGCACTAATTATTATTGGCAGTTGTTGCTTTCCCTCCCCCTCAACAAAAAGAGAGGGAGGAGTGGATGGGGAGGGGCAGGCAAGCAGACTTGCAGTGATTTGGTGGTATGTTTTCAGTATCCAAGAATCTAGTGATTTTTCCCTTTTCAGTTACATGTAGTATTTTGCCAGAAACACTGGAAACATGTTTTTCAAACATAACATTTGTCTGCTTTCTTACCTCTCCATTATTAGCTTTTGATTGTGTGATGATGTCATCCTGTAGCTTGTGACCCAAATGGACCCAGATGGAATTAACACTTTCAAGTCACCAAGGAAAACATCTGCCAGATACCACAGCCAAAATCACAGACACTTCTGTAAGCCCAGGGTGAATATTTAGTGGCCTTTAAGAGGAAGGCATAGATGCAGGGAGTAATTGTTTCTTGGAACAATGAACAGCTGAAAGCAACATTGAAAACTGTGAATTGTTTTCAAGCAAGGTCTTTTTTTCCACTTGGGAGAGAGAAAAATTTCAATTATTAAACCTGGTTTACATCACTGAAATCAGAGTCTTAGTGACTGAGTGGGACGAACTTGTGAAAGGTCATCTTAAAAAGCCACAAGAGGATTTTTAGACGTAGGTATCTATTGTCTTTCAATTATATTGACTATACATGCTGATCTGTAAAAACCAAACCAAAATATTGCATTCAAACAACATTAGCTCTCTGGATTTCTGGAATTTTTTTGTGGCTTTGTTTCTAGCTTTTAGCAGATGCTTCCAATCTGCTGGGACTTGCTTGTTGTGTGTAAAAGATGAGGTGACTTTCAAATATTGGGATTTTAGATTACATAGACAAAATTCAGCCCTAGTGCAAAGAGGTGCAACTCTATTGAATCTTGCTCTGCACTGAGAAACTGAGCTGGCTAAAGGCTTGATCCAATGCCAGTTGAAGTCAAAGGAATGGTTCCTGTTCACTTCAGTGGGTGACACATTCCACGTCAGGCAGGCCCAGGTTGGAATGTTGGGGTCAGTCTCTTCTCAGAAATGTGATCATGAGTAACTCCAGTGTAGTGGCACTGGTGTAAAACCCACACCAACAAGAGCAGAATCAAGTCATTGCCTTTTTTGAAAGGGGACTTTCACCATCCAGCAAATATGAAAGACCCCCACGATCTGTACACCTGACAGTTTACTTGGCGATTCACCACAGCAGAGAACAAGATATGTCTGTTAGTGGTATTTTGTCTGGATTTAGATTGTAATCTCTTTGGTTTGGTATTTGGGGTCCTGCTCTGTTATTAATTATCTGTATTATAATGATCAGAGACTGAACTATCCTCATGCCCTTGGTGATGGCCCCTCAGACCAGGGTAGGGTTGCCAACCTTCCCGGTTTTGTCGGGAGTCTCCCGGCGGAATCAGGCCCCATCTCCCAGAGGCTACTGAAGCCAAACTGGGAGATTTTAGTCGCTGAAATTCCGGCGGCATAGCAGGGCTGAGTCAGGCTCACTGCCTGCCCTGGCTCCGCACTTCTCCCAAAAGCAGCTGGCACATCCCTGCCCGTGGGGGTGGGAAGATCTGCACGCTACCCCCCACCTTAAGCTCCAACTCCGCAGTTCCCATTGGCTGGGATCTGTGGCCAATGGGAGCTGCAGAAACGGTGCTTGAGGGGGCGGACAGTGCACAGAGCCCCCCTTTTCCCCCAGGGGTCCCAGGGATATGCCAGCTGCACCTCGCACCCCCTCCTGCACCCCCGCCCCGCGCCCCCCCCCACACACACACCCAAACTCCTTCCTATAGACCGGTCCCCGTCCTGCACCCCTTCCCCAGCCCTGATTTGAACAGGGGTCTCCCGCCTCTCAGTGGAGAGCTAAGTTATGAGATATTCTGATCTGGGGTTCCCTCAGTCTCTCCCAAGGAAACTTCCACCTTGTATAAATAAATTAAATAGTCATTGGGCCAGAGAGAGTGCAAGTGAGAATAACTCGGTAGCATGTTGGGCCACTCCTCCTGCTCCAACAACTCCTAACATTCTCCCAAGATGCAACACAGGCGCCTATGCCACCCGACACCAGGATGGGGGTTCTTGGTTGTAGATCCTTAGCGGAAATAGGCACCTGCCTTTGTGAAAGGCTGGGCCTAGGACACACCGCTCTCATTGGCTAACTTAGGTGACTTCTTGCCTCACCTGAAGTTTTTTTTTATGGATCCCATTGCAAGGCACCTTTCTGTCCCCATTCCTTGTATAAGGAGCCTAGCTACCTAACTGAGTCTTTGTGGATCCCATTGTCATCCCTTTGATTTTTCTAATCACCTATAGGTTAAGCGTTGCAATGTCTAAGTCCATTTGTGAAACCAGGCCTTACATCTCATTGTACTCCACCGCCCAGGAATCATGACGCATTGATGTCTCTGCACATCTGTTCCCACTCTATGGAGTGGCTCAGCCACTCCGTACAGCATTGAATTGAACAGTTTGCACATGTTGATTTATAAGATATGTAATAGCAAGGAGACAGTTATTTCACAGTAGATGATACAGAGCTTGCATGGGATGGACGGGGAAGGCAGAATTCGTATTTGCTAGCTGTGTCCTTTCCTGCTTTGCCTTTTTGGTTTCTTCTCAAGGGAGAGTTTTTTCTTATGTAGCATCCACTGGTGCAGATATTTATGCGATGTTCACCACAGCACCCAGTTGTTAATTAATTCAGCAGTATGCGCACACACACACGCTAAGAAAGTATCCCTGACGCAGTGGTGTCCAACCCTTTCCACACGAAGGCCAAACTTACTATTTCAAAGAGGTCAAGCAGCCACAAGTAATGAACTGGGGCAGGGTATCTACCCTATTCTGGTCAGGTATCAAAAGTCATTGGCAATTCTGGGCCGTGTGTGAAAAGAAGTCCCTGGTGGGACTAGAGCCAACATAGCTGGCCTCTTACACCTCTTTTCTCACAGTTACTACAGCAGGGTAGTCCTAGGCCAGAGTGCACTGCACTCAAGCTGATTTTATCTCTTGGGGATCATAGCCTGTTAGCACAAGCTAGCTAGAGCAGCCTTCAGGCTGTTCTAACCCCAGTTATCACAAAATACCTATGAACCAAGCTCCAAAGAGGTAGAGGTATGAGTGGGGTTTGGATGGCATAGCTTACCTCAACAACCAGGGTATAGTTGCTTGGAGGAAAGAGGCCCAGACCCACTGCATTCCCTTTTCCTGCCATATATAGTACTCTTCCAAGGGTGCTGTTGGCAGAACTCTCCGACAGAGTAGTGGGTCTTGAGTAAACCCACTGACATGCATGGGGCAGTTCATAGCACCTCAGAGCTATTGCTTCAGGTACTTGCAGACTTATCATTGCTTTGGTGACACTTGTAGTTTAAGGTTTTCTTCACAGCCATAAAGGCTAGAAACTTTTCGTAGAAAACAAAAGCTGGGATTCTGGTGCAATTTCAGTGCAGCACTATAGGCTTGCTCCTATGCTTTAATCTACCTCAGGAAGAGGAGGGACTATTTAAGTTGAAAGTAACAGGCAGTATTGGCAACTGCATCTAC
This sequence comes from Dermatemys mawii, assembly GCA_007922305.1. NCBI lineage: Eukaryota > Metazoa > Chordata > Testudines > Dermatemydidae > Dermatemys > Dermatemys mawii. The sequence continues at coordinate 7,053,034 of ML677359.1, forward strand.
TCTTTCTTATAAGGCTAAAGACTTGAGCTTCGACATGCCACCTTGCCTTTGTACTAACTTTTCACTTAGCATCACTCTCCACCTTTCCTAAGGGCTTGTTTCACATCCAGAATAAAGGTAGGGTGATTTAAAGCAGAATAGCTATTGCTGATTAACTCCATGTGTACACACTGTTAAGAGCAACCACAGACGTAACTAATCAGGAATGATTCTCCATGTAGACAAGCCCTAAGCGAGAGCAGGATTTCCGTTTTTGTGCTCACACAGACGTGGGTAATTGGACAGAAGTACTGCAAACTAACAGGCAGTTTTGCAATGCTTTGAGTAACATGGGGTAGGTAAATACTAGTTTACTATATTATGACTGAATACAGAAGGCCAGAGCATCAGCTGATGTAAATCAGCATAGCTTCATTGATTTCAGTGCGGGTTATAATGATACATCAGCTAGAAATTTAAGTCAACATTTTTAGAGAGAGACTCAATGGCATTGCTGCCTTTGCATCTGCTTTGCTCATTTTGCTACCTATATCTTTGCAGTGAAAGAATGGTCAGACCATTTTTGTGGATCACAGATGGGACACAGATACACATTTTATATCCACGCGGGGCTCTAGTCACTAGGATTCCCAACAGCATAGGGCAGAGGTTCCCAAACTGTGGTCCGCGGACCACCAGTGGTCCACAACCTCCATTCGGGTGGTCTGCGGATAGTTCCCTCTCATGTGCATGCCTGGGCACCCGCACATGAGAGGATGAAGGGCCACCCACCTAATTAGATGGGAGGAGACAGGGAGGTAAGGTGGGGGGCAGTGGGGTGAGAAGAGGAGGTGAAGGGAATTTGGGATGTGCGGGGCCGCAGTGGCTTGAGAAAGAGGCGACTTTCTCCAGGGCTGCAGTTGCTGGGGAGAGATGGCCCTCCTTCCCAGGTTCAGCTCTGTAGCTAGGGAGTGTTGCCTGCTCCTTCTCAGCCCCAGTTCGGGGGCTGCTGCAGCAGGAAAGGGAGGGCATATCCATCACATTAGAAGTATAAGACTACTGGCATTAAAATATGAGTTATGTGCTTTTATTTGTAGAACACAAAATTAATTATTGAGGTTTTTTAATATAGTGCTTTTATCCAAAATGCTTGACAATAGTTATAGCTAAAAGTACAAACAACAAGTACAAACAACATTTGGAAAGATCATTAAATGATCTGCTGAGAGCCTCAGTGGTTTTCAAGTGGTCTGAAAAAAAAAAATGTTTGAGAACCACTGGAATGGGATACCAATCCTGGAGTCCTGAAGAAGTGTAATCCTCCATTAGGTGTAGTGACAGCTTTCCTTACATGATATCACAAAACATCCCCTCTAGCTGGGCAGTTGATTTGAGGTTTGTCAGGGACAGGATATTTCCAGCTAATATAAAGTCCTTTCCCTTCCAGGGCAAAGGAAAAAAGTCTAATCTAAAAATACTCCTTAGTCCCCTCCCCCTCAGTACAAAGATTTTTTTATTCATATCCAGGCTGAGGGGAGTATACCCAAGACTGACACCCTGAATTTATAAGCTGCCACTATTTGCCAGAGCCACTTACTTTAGTACTTTCTTCCATACACAGAAGCACTTCCTTTTCAATAGGGAAGCTCTGCCAGACACGTTGCCAGTTCGTAGGGAGCCACATCATACAGCACTGCTTCTATCCGTTCTCTCCCACAACCAGAAATTCTTCTGCCTCTTCTGTTTCATAGCAGGTCTGCTCTGTCACATGATTCAGTGGCTGGAATGGTAGAAACCAGACCCAGACAAACCCTGTAAAGCCCCATGTCACACTGTGATGGTGGGTCATTAAATCCTGCCTCTCTTAATCTTCCTTGGAAGTTTTAATTTGATACAATATCACTCTAACCTTACTGTACTAAATTGTTGCATAGTATGGCTTAACACACAGTGCTAAACATCAGTTGTGTTTTAAAACCAGAGTTGGCTTCTCTTCAGCAGTCACTATCTCTGGAAATGTATAACAGCCCTGCAAAATCAAAACAGTATGCTAAGGCAGGTGGGGAATGAAACCTAATGACTAAAATGATTTTCTGTCAAGCCTCTAGGCCTTACTTAGTCTCTGAAAGCAATATAATCTTTAATAGCATCTGAGAGGTTTCCTAATGAATAAATGTTATTAGCTCTTGGTGGTTGAGGAAACTATACAGGTGCATCATGAAAGTGCAGTAGTGTACTGTCAAGTTTCAGCCCAGGATCTTTGAAATAGCTTGGAAAATGACGTTGACAAAGAAGAATACCAAAAAATATAAATCAGTGCAGCTGAAGAGAGGTTTCTGTGATAAATTTCCCTGCCACTTGGGGGCTGTTTGCCATGTCTGTTGTACTTTGACTTCCAAATTCATTCATTTCTAGGCTAAGGAGCTCAAGCAAATGTGCCAAAACTCACTGGCACTTTTTACAGAGCATGGTGGCTGCTGAGTCGGATGTGCAAGTGACAGTCCTGTTCACGGGTAGGACACACCCAAGCACTAGTTATGCTTCGAATCCAAGCAGCAGATTCTTTCCTCCTCTGATTCCAGTCATCACAAAGTTTGATCAAGTCTGCCTCGCAATACCTCGCTCCATCTACAAGCCGACTCCACCAGCCAGAGCAGCATTCTGTACTCCTTTCCCAATCACCCACAGAGATTCCAAAAGATCTAAGTCATCTGTGCAAGCATCCCAAAGTCTGTGCATTCGTCTGCCTCTCTTTCTAGACCCTTCGTGAGCTTCAGAGTGCAGCACACTATTCAGGATCCTGTAATCCGGCATTCGCTTGACATGGCCTGCCCTAGCCCTGATTCTCTCTCCTGCCCTCTGAGCAATAGGGTCCCAGCCCAGATCACCCTCCTGCACCCCCAACCACTCATCCCCGGAGCCTGTTCCCCCAGCTGGAGCCCTCACCCCCAGCTCCTCACCCCCCACCCCGGTCCAGAGCCCCCTCCCACACCCTAAACTCCTCATTTCTGACCCTACCCCAGAGCCCGCACCCAACCCCCAATTTCATGAGCATTCATGGCCTGCCATACAGTTTCCATACCCAGATGTGGCCCTTGGGCCAAAACGTTTGCCCACCCCTAGCGTATGTTATGCATACGTCAGAGAGCTCAGAAATATTAGTAGTTTTCCCATTTTGAATAGTTATAAATATCTAATTCCACATGGGTTAAAGAGAATTGTTTTAGCAAGTGGCATTCATGCATAAAAGCTTACAATTATTTTATGAAATGTAAAAGTGTGCATAATCCTTTTCAACGAAGTGAAATACTGGCGCATCTTAGAAATTTAGAGGAGATGCATCGTTTATACAAGAAACCCATCTAACTGATTCATAGACTTCATAAGGTCAGAGAAGACTGGCTGGAGATTGCTATCTCAAATGGCCCTTCTTCCAAAACAAGGCAGGCAGCTATACTTTTCCATAAAGAAATGTGGAATACAAATTGTGAACACTTTCTGCAATGAAGCGTGTTGAGTTTGAATACCTGAAGTTAAGCTCACAGCTAGTCTACACTAGAAGCGCTACAATGGCACAGCTGCACCAGTATAGCTGCGCTGCTATAGCCCATCTTGGGAAGATGTTCTGTGCTGATGAGAGAGAGCTCTCCTGTCGGAATACTAAATCCATGAGAAGCGGTAGCTATGTAAGCAAGAGAAGCTCTCTCGCCAACATAGCACTGTCCACATCAGCACTTAGGTCAGTATAACACGTCACTTTGCGGGGAGGGGCATATTCAAACTCAAAACAGACCCTGTGTGACATGGACAACCACAGTAGTGGCCAGAGTGATGTGCTCTCATCAGCCAATGTTGCTTTGTGAGGCGGGATGCTGAGTTTTGGACCAGCTGGAGCTTGTTTTAAAGTTCAGTGCACTCATTCCTGGTAATAACCCGTCTGGAGGTCATAGAGATGCAGGAGCAACTGTAACCAGTTAATTGTCCTGTAATAAGTGATGCAGCCTTCTTAACAGTCACCGCGGAAAGCCAGAGTTTTTGTCTGATGTAGCTATTTGAATGTCAAATACAATGAAACCAGAAGAACTGCCAGGCTATAACCTAATTTAATTATTATGAGCAAAGCCTTGCAGTAACAGGAAATATTATGAATCAGAGAGGTAGCCATGTTAGTCTGGATCTGCAGAAGTGACAGAGTCCTGTGGCACCTCAATACTTTTGTTAGCCTTTAAGGTGCCACAGGACTCTGTCGCTTCTGCAGAAAATATTATGGACCTGGCTAACTCTTGAAAGCCTTTTGCTTCATCTCGCCTGTGTAGTCTCTGTGCTGCTCAGGGAATCCATTTCCTTTCAGCCTTCACTCTTGGTGATAACTCTGATGATGATTTTATAATGAGGACACCTGACTGCTAAGGATTGCATTAAAACCACCAGTTTATCTTCCCTTGGGCACTGAACTACTGGATGGCAGTAAGCATGATAGAAGCCACTGACTCCTCTTATGTGAAAGGGTATAACTTTTGTAACCCAACTCAGGTCAGATGGAAATATACTTAAGTCTCTTACCACCACTCCTGTGTGTCACACCCTTTTTACAAGAGCTGCAGGTCAATACTGAGCCTTTTTTAATTTAAACCAGCAATACAGAGATATACAGCTGTGCATGTCCGTTACATAATTCCCTCAGCTATGTAGACCCTCTGACTAAATACACAGGCTGTGTTAGTGTAGAAAATTAAGATGCTTCTGAAATCGTAGGACAAATCCTTTATAACAGGATGGAATGACATTTAAAGTAGATATTTAATTTTTCAATACAAGTCACTGCTAGCATCAGATACCCTGCCCCAAAACAGTAAAATGTCACATTTCTTCATTGGTTTCTGTCTGTTTGAATTTATTTTATAGCAACACAGTCTCTTTTTAATCATAGTGCTTCAAGAAACTGATGTAAATTGCTCATTATCTATCAGAAATCTAAAGCCTTAAACCAGTATGCTTGTCAGAAACATTTACATTAGCTGAAGGTGGCTAGACTTTACAATCTGTCTATTAAAATTATAGCTCTGTATGTATCATATCCTGTTTGCATACCTTTAATAATTAGCGCTGTGATTGATGGTATTCAGCGTGTGGGAAGACCTTGTTACCTCAGATGCCCCTGATTATGCCTCTCCAATATGTGATAATAGTATGTAAGCTTTACCCTGAGCAAGAATTTACTGAGGGAAGTTGGTCTCTTTGTTTTTCATGTGTTACTGAGATTACTCTTCTGCCTCTCTCCTTTCTGTCCTCTGCTCATTCCTCTGCTCCACTGCTGTTTGCACACAATCTGTCTGTTCGATGATCTTCATGAATTAAAAGTTGGAGGTAGAGGTCAGGGTAGCCAAGGCTGGGTTTTATTGTTACTGTTGTTATTAATGATGTTGTTTGATTGTATTCCTTTTTCCCCAGAATACCCTGGGTTCAGATGGCCATTCTGCTTCCAAAACCAGCTTTACATTAAACCCCAACGACAGAAGACAATATCCTGACCACCAGGCAGCCCACAGGCCATTCCCCAAACAGCGATTCAGGCAGGAAAATGGACACACATCATTACAAAGAGATGGACCCAGATCCTTCCTCCTGGATCTCCCAAACTTTCCTGACCTATCAAAAGCAGACATCAATGGGCAAAACCCCAACATTCAGGTATACACTTCATTACAACTGTGATATTTTACACACTGTGGAACATGGCTTAACCCAGCCAAGTCAGTTTTAAGCTTTGCTGCAGTCCCTTGGTCACTGCCTTAGTCTGGTACCCTTCCTCTGTGTGGTATCCCCCCCATAGTGCTGATATTTGGAGAGATAGTCTGGATACTTTTTGCCTGCCTGGATGTACAGATCCCAGTTCCCCCTGAGTCCCTCTACAAATGCCACTGACTACACAGAGCTAGAGGTAGAATCATAGGTTTTTTATGACACTGCAGATATCTCTCTCTCATTCTCTCTTCATATAGATATTCTCCATTCTTTGGTTTTGGGCCGCGTTTTACGTTTTATTCTGTAGCCAACCACTGGCAATGTGACTATCAGGAAACTAGTATCTTGGAATCTATGGTCAGATTCTCATTTGTTACATTAGTTTAAATCTCAACTGATTCTACAGATTAAAGTAGAATGACTGTAGATTAGATTCTCACCCAGAGATCAAAATCTGACCCTCTGTTCAGAAAACAAATAATTAGATGTTAATCTTAGCAGCAGCCACCGTGAGTAGAAAATCCCTCTCTTCACAAAAATCTGATATGTTTTTAGTCAAAATCATCTTCTTGGTTTTGGAATAACCTATTACAAGTCACTTGCATCTTAAAGACAGAAGGTTAGGGAGAAAAAAATTAGCAATTTTAATTTAGCTTCTCAAAGAAAAATCTGCATTAATAAGAAGTCATGTTTAACCAAAATAATTTAGTGAAATATTGATTTGCCTAAAACATGTGTTTACAAAAACATAATGCACTATTATAACAAGTTCTCGAATTAAATAAGTTCCCAGCACTCTATACCCATCCACCCACAAATTTACCAATGTATATATCTGTCTATTATGCATCCATTCCTAAAGATAAAGATGTACTTTAGTTAGTCACAGACATTATTAGGACACACCAAAATGTATCAAAGCTGATGCTCCATTACTTCATAGACAAGTTGTAATGTTCCAAATGTTTACAGATTTGGACCTATCACCATTCCAGTATTCGACAGGCCTAGGTTGTAAATGTGTATATGTTGAATACGTGTAACTTTCTGCAACTAGAAGCCTTCCAGTTATATATTCATAAATTCCTAGAGGAGGGTAGTCTGGGAAGCTGTACAAAGGCCTAAAGCTGCAAACTGAGGTAAATAATGTGCCACTATACATATAACAAATAACAATGTAAACCATAGAATATGGAGGGAGGGAGGGAATGCATTCCCTGGCAGGAAAGTTATTGAATGCTTAAAGCCAAAGAATGGATAAATGAGGGGTAACATTTTCCTGGCTTCCCCATACAAATAAATAATTGTTGTTATTATGAGCTCCTTTTTCACTGGATGATGTGGCATCTGAAAACTGGACAACCAGTGCAATGGCACATCAGTAGTGTCTTGGGCCTGAGAAACTTAGCCTTCTCTCCCAGAAAACACTGGGCAGCAGAACTAAGATTTTACAGAAACAGGAGTCTAATTTTAGGCTCCTAAATTCATTTAGTACCTAATTCAATTTAAGCACCTAAATACATGGCCAGAATTTCAGGCTACTTACTGAGGTGCCTAAATATGGATTTACAATCCCAGCTCTGGGCTCCTCTTTCTGAAAATCTTGGTCCTGCTGCCCAATGTTTTCTGGAACACGCACACAGACCAATAATAATGCATTTAAAAATGAAGAGATTTTCCTTATACATTGTAGAAGTTTGCTTTACAGGCCTGAAAGTCAGCCTGTGAAACCAGTTTGAAATGATATTCCCATGAGCCCTGTGTTATATAGAGAGGTAAAGAAAGCAGTTGTTGTATCATGTCATAGTTATGCGCTTGTCCACATTTTTGTTGTTGTTGTTCCTGGGGAGGTGGTGTTATGGGTAGTATAATCAGTGTTAAGAAAACTAGCCCTGTCCAAAGGTTACTACCCCAGCTACAAAGTCATTGTTGACTATAAAGGTATTGGATCCAGTACACTAGAAACAGAGCCACAAAACAGTCGGTTCTAGTTAGAAGATCTATGCAAAAGTTGTCAAATACTTACTTGAGCAATTATTTTTAAAAAAGGAACACCACTCACTGCTATTGTGATGTGTGTGAGTTCTTTGCAAGTAATACAAGAAGGACTCTTACTGACTTTTCTGTGATCCATTAGCCCTATAGAAGTTTGGCCCATTTTTCACCCCCTGAATCATTTCAAGCTGCATTTTTACAGTTGTGTAGTGTTGGTAAGGCAAGAGGTTGTTTAAGGGAGTAACCACAGCAGCTGTTGCCAGTAGTACTGTGGCTGCTTTTGAGCTTGGTGTCAGAGCTGCAGCCAAATGCACTATTGCACTCGAATAAACTAATTCCTTGGAGGTCTTCTAAAATGTGAAGTGCTTTTTAAAACCAATGCCATATTCCCTTTGGGAGCACAGATTTTTTTTTCTTCCTCACTGAAAAGCCCTTTTGATGGTCTCTATGGATTTGACACATGCCCCCTCAGTAATGCATGCAGACCTGCCAGTGTGGCAGGGTAACTCAGTGCAAAATAGAATCACTTCTTTCCTTCCCATTAGCAATAAGAGTGAAGTCACGTGAAGGGGATGTGGCCACCTATTTATTTTCTCTTCCTAAGTTTTCCTCTCTTCCAATCCTGCTACAACCCATCCAATGCTATCCAGCTCTGAGGGGATTCTGCTCTTGGAACCTGATACCCCAATTTTAATGGGAATGTTAGCTCTCCCCCACCCTTGAACTTCAAGTCAAAGTTTCCCACTCCTGTGGACCCTAAAGAGTGTTGTGCTGTTGTGTCCCATTCCACTGCTCTGCGGCTCCCTATTGCAATACAGACATCTTGGGAGTACAGCAGAAAAGGCTGGTGGTAAAGGACACATGAAGCAGCTGGCAAAGGAAAATCCTTCTCACTTGGCAGGTAGCGGTATTTTGTCCTCCTTTGGGAACCTGATTCTTTGTCAAGTTTCATCACACACACAAGCTTACTTTTTAAAACATTAGTGTGAATTTGCACAGTCTGACAGCTGAATTCTGCAATGATGAGCATGTTAGAAATACTTGGACTCCAGAGCTGGAGAAGTGAAATCTTTGTGGAAGGATATAGTACACACTTTATTAATAATCCCTTTGTATCAGACGGGTTTAACACCTTGCAGTTTGTATTAGAGTGGTGTGTTTGGGAAAACTGCTACAGAATGATGGTAAATCCATTTTCCTTAGGCCTATCAGAATAATATAATTGTTTAATAATTGGTAGAAGTGAAAGTTTTTTGTATTTTAACCCAACTTTAAGAAGAAATTAATGCTACTTATTTTGAAATGTGCAATCCTTATTGTTTTAAGGTACCCTGTAATAAGGCTGCCTAGTAATGAACACATTAAAAATATAGCAGGGTTAACTGACAATTCAAAGATCTTTTTATACTATCTTAAAAATAACTTAGTATTCTGAGTAATCTCTTAATTAGATTCCTTTGGGATTTCAGGTTACATCTGCTTGAAATACCCAGAGAGTTCATCACGATAAACCTTATTACAATTAAAAAACAGCAAAGAAAGACAGATTCGGAAATGCTCCCTTTGGAAATTCTCTTTTGTTGCCTTTCATTTCATTTTTGCTTTGAAAGTTAATGTGCTTTTTAAAAAAAAAATCCTGTTGATATTCAGCCAGTGATAGGCTCTTCCAAGCATAGCTAATTGTCTTTAAACTGCAACAAAGCACTTTGTTTGTTCCCACTTATTGGATACACAACACTGTTTCGCTTGGATCTCCACAGCCCATGAACTGTCATTTATAGTTTCAAGCATATTAAATCTATTTTAATTCTCAGTTTGTAGAAATTGCAGTGAATAATCTGTTGGAGTAATCATTTTGATTCCACCATTAAAATGAATGCAAGACAAAGCTGTCCAGCATATTTTTGTTTACCTCCTTACCAGAGACTTATTTTGTTGCAACAACTGCCTACCTGTATTGCTTCTTTCTATACCAGGGATCGGCAGCCCAGGCACACGGCCCGCCATGGTAAGCAACTTTGGCGGGCCCGGCTCGCCAATGGTGCTAACCCTGGGCAGCCGTATGCCAAGATTGCCAATCTCTATTCTATACAATCCCAATGGAGCTTCCTTATAGCCTCCTTGTCATTTCATCTTAATTTTTCTGACTGTAGTGAGAGGGCAAGCAAGTGTGCAAATGCAATGGCTTGTTTCTCCGAAAAGGAAATGCGTGCATTGTTTTGTAAGTGCACAACTGCATTCTGCACTACTGAGCTCCAGCAGATCTTCAGTTGGAGCCATCCACTTCCTGGGTAATGTCCCTCAGCAGCTCACAGGTAGCAGGATGGGCATAGAAAGTACATGGTGTTCTATTTGCCAGAGAGAGAGAGAGAATGTGTGATCAGGTAAACCATGATTTTATTAAAACCAATTTTATGAAACTGTGAACTGTACTCCAGTTGCCTTCATATCCCCAGCATAACAGGCTATTGTACTTTATCTGGTTTATAAAAACCCAATTTTAAGAAAGTTCGGTCCAAAAGACTTTTGTAACATATAGGTGTATCTATAATACGTACATATCCACACACATTTTATACATTAGATATATATGACAGAACCACCTCTACACTCTGGCTCCTTTGGCCAACCCAAAAGTCCAGCTTACTCAGCAAGTTGAACTGGGTTTGCGGCTGCATTGTGTTACTGGTGCAGCACAAAGCAGCGAGGGCATACCAATGACTCTGAACCATAATTTGTCTGTATATGGTCACATATTTCCATGACACAGGGACCCTAGATTCCTGATTGCTAGTGCCAGTGGCTCTCTAAATATGTATGCGTATGAGCACCCAACATTTATTTAAGACTTTAATTATTAATTCATTAATTTTTATGTATTGAAAAGCAGCAAAGGGGTGTGTTATATTACTATACAGTATTATACAGATTTATTTGTATGCATGAATGTGTGTGTGGTCTAGGGATTTGAGCAGGGAATCTTGAATGTGGACTGTTCTATTCCTGGTTGATAGTGGCCTGTCCTACTTTAAACAAGTAATTTAAATGTATCTCTTCTTACCGCTCTGGAAAAAGAGTATAAGCAAATCTATTTCAGAGGGCTGTTGTGACAATTGACAAAAAATGCTTAAAGCTTCTCTAATGAATAGTGATATAAAATGGATATTGATTATATTTTGTTGAAAAAATGTTAACAGTCATTTATTATTAAAATTCCCATCTCTTGGATATAAAAGATATCTCAGGGTAAAAGAAGACCATTATGAATCTGTGGCCACTTATGCTAAGGTTTCATATGCTAGTGCCAGCCCTAAATATTACAATGTTGCAACTGCTCTGTAGGAAAATCTAGCGGGGTGGAAATCGTCTCATCATCCAGCGGCCAGGCCAACATTTGAGCAGGTATTCAACAAGCAAAGAGAATGTAACGGATTCTGTACTGCCTTGCACCTGGTGTAGTTATTTGCACCTATTCAAAGCCAACAACGAAGGCTACCATTATGATCTAGCACATTTCACATTTGCTTCATATTCAGCCCAATGAATTTAAAGTGAATGTTTTTCTTTTTCCTCTTCATAAACTTTTAAATTACTTTTCCCCTGAAGATAGAAAGCTTCGCTGTAAAGGTTTAAGATGCCGGTTTGGTTCTTGTTTTGTTCAGGGTTTGGGGGTTTCTTTGGGGGTGGAGGGTGGCTTGGCCTTTTTGCTCCAAGATTTGACTCGGCAGAGATGGCAGAAGGAATCACTCAGTTTCTGCATATCTCTGGGCTCGTAGTAATCCACATATGGTTTATAACAGGCTAGCCCTAAAGGATTACAAGCCCCCTTTACTAGATAACATCAATCCCTTGTCTCTGCTGTATAGAAGATTCCCCACTGATTCACATACACCAGCGGTTCTCGAACCGGGGGTCGCGACTCTCCTGGGGGTCACCGTGCACTCCCAGGGGAGTCACGAGCTCCTGCCGCCGCTGAAAAGCCGCCAAATTGATTACTTCCTCATTCAGCAGCTTTTCGGTGGACATGCTGAGCGCTCTCGGGAGTGCTCGGCATGTCCGCCAAAAAGCCGCCGAATGCGGAAGTAATCAATTTGGCAGCTTTTCAGCGGACATACTAGGGTCTGCCGCGCTGCTCAGGAAAGCAAAAAGGGGTCACGGTTCTCAAAAGTTTGAGAACCGCTGATGTACACACTCTGTGGAGATGATCTAGTTTTGGATTTTGCATGCTCACTGACCTGGCATAACTTGAATTCTCTAGGTTACCATAGAAGTGGTTGATGGCCCAGATACTGAACCCGAGAAGGATGTGCACAAAGAGAGCAGCAAGCCTAGCTGGCCAGTCTCATCCCCTGACTGGAGGAATTGGTGGCAGACGTCATCCACTTTGACTCGGATGAGTAGCGGTGACCAGGACTACAAGCATGACAGCGCCACTGAAGATAGCAACTTCCTAAACCCTCTTGGTGGGTGGGATAGGCATGCACCCAACCACAGGACTTTTGAATCCAAGGAGCAGCCAGAGTATGGTGAGTTCACATTCCAGACCTCTTATGGGCACCTTGGGATTGTAAAACTAGTTTAGGGGGAAATGAGAATGGTGAGGCATCGCTGAAAGTAGGCCAAGCAAAATAGAATTTTTCCAACATGTGGCTTTTGTTCATTGGCTTTTAAAGACAAATCTGTGCAGAATCTGTGGTAGCCACATTCCACTTGTAAGTCTATAATCTTGAAAATTATACCAGTTATCCTACAAGAAGTCTTTTTTATTCATAAGTGTACTTTTTTTAAACGAAGGAAACAAGGTCTCATTTATTTTTAGTGTAAGGATAAGTACAAATTTAGAACCATGTGCAGTGATTTGGAAGCTAAAATGTAACTGTAGGTCAAATGAGTGAGAACTACAACGTGGTCATGTTTGTTTGAGATATAAGTAAGGCAAGTTATGTGGACTCACATGTAGAGAGTGGCATAAATAGCAGGAACATTTTGCATGTGTAATCCAGATGTATCCTGGGGAAAACTGTTGTTTTCAGCTTGTTATAGGAAACAATTGCTGAAAGTAGAAAATAGAAAGGAGGAATTATTTCCTTACCATCGCATTGGTGTATAGCTGCACGTTTTGGGATGACTTCTGGAAGCTGACTTAGCATGTACACTGCATGCATCCTACGAAGTGGGTATTAGCCCACGAAAGCTTATGCTTTAATACTTTAGTTAGTCTTTAAGGTGCCACAGGACTCCTTGTCACTTCTGCAATTCCAGACTAACACGGCTACCCCTCTGATTCATGTACACTATGGGAGTTGTAAGCGGCTCAGCACCGCTAAGGATGAAGCTGTAAATCAATATATACTTAAGTAGGGCCCTACCAGATTCGCAGTCTTGAAGAATGTATCACGGGCTGTGAAATATGGTCGTCCCCTGTGAAATCTGATCTTTTGTGTGGTGTTACCCTATACAGATTTCATGGGGTAGACGAGCATTTCTCATATTGGGAGTCCTGACCCAAATGGGGGTTGCAGAGGGAGGTGTCAAGGTTATTTTAGAGGGTTGCAGTATTGCCACTTATTTCTGTGCTGCCTTCAGAGCGGAGGCTGGAGAGGGGTGGCTGTTGGCCGGGTGCCCTGCCAGCAGCAACAAAGAAGTAAGGGTGTCAATACCATACCACACCATCCTGACCTCTGCCCTGCTGCCTTGGACCTGCTCTTTGTTTCCCTTGTTTTGATTAGATTTGAGTCTAGAGCCTCAACTTAGAGAGATTTTTTTTTTGCTGAATTTTATATTTAAATATGTACATAAGTATTGAATATTGTGGGCCAGAATTTTAAAGTCTTTCTTCTTGCACCTGTATCTGTGAGCAAATTTTAGTACTACAAAAAGATGTACAGTGCTCTGCTGCACCTAAGGGCATCAGTGTTAAAAGAAGATTTCTGTTCTCAGTGCAGATAAACGCCCATCTTTAACAGGGTTGTTTATTCATGTTTTCTGTCCATACTGGCAATAAAACAAAACATCATAAAATAGACACCTCTCACCCCCACAGAAAACTATGCACTAGCCCAGTCCTTTACATAGTGAGAGGCAGGAGCTTGGTTGGTCTTCTAGCGAAGGTGTAATACTGAAGTGGCCTGTTTGATATCAGGAGGAAGGGGGATTAGGTAGTACACTCTATGCTCTGGGATTCCCAGATTACTTCGTGGAATATTTGGGCCCAGTCATGTTTGTATTATTTGCGCTGTAGTAGTGCCTAGAAGCCCCAGTCATTACAGAACAAAATGCTGGTTCCTGACCCAAAGAGCTGTTAAGGGTGCCAGGATCAGGCTCTCAGTGACAACAGTTAGTCATTTAGTCAGTGCTATAAAATGTTTATTGCCATGGGTTTGGAAAGAGCATGTAATTCACTACATCAGTGACTTCTTCTGTAACATGTTAGCTCTCCTGCTCTTATGTGTGGGGAAATGGAAGAATGAAGCTGAAATATTTCCACATCCAATCAACTACCCAAACAGACTCCAACCTGCATTCTGTCCTAAAATCCAATTAAGTTTTGAATATCTTTGTATGGAGGGGTTTATTCGGGGGGGGTAGGGAGGTAAAAGTAAATGTTTTTGTTACATATCTGGTCAGTTTGTGATCAGAAAGCATATTCCTAATGACAAAAGTTTGAATAACTGTTCTGTTAGTTCATGACCCATCTTTACAGCTGAAGATTCTCGGTTGCCAAAAGGTCAAAAGAGAGAGGAAATATTTTTTCAAATAATGTTGCATGCACGTCCCTGAGGAGAATCAAGTGTGAAAACCATTTAAACAGCAGACTTAAGCCTGGCACTCAGCCCAGGTTTCAGGTAGAGACATCTGGATTCCATTCTTGCTAGGCCTACTTAATAAAAACCACCATCCATACAGTAGTTTTTGGTAGTTGGGTTTTTGTTTTTCATTTCCTTCCTCATCTTTGTTCCTGTATAGATTATATTGATGGAGAGGGAGACTGGAGCCCATGGTCCATTTGTAGTGTAACCTGCGGGAATGGCAATCAGAAGCGAACCAGATCCTGTGGATATGCCTGCACAGCCACTGAGTCGAGGACGTGTGATAGGCCAAGCTGCCCAGGTTTGCTGAACAAATGGTGGTTGTTTTTAAAGAGAGAACCTGAATTGTTAATAGAAAGATCATTGTCCCAGGGGACATCGCATTGGGTTTGGAGGGCTTCACCATGCACGTTAAAGGCCAGCATCGCATTTGGGCCATGGCTGGGTAACAGTGCTATTAGAACATGGTGCTCCAGTCCCTCAAGGTCATAAGGTTGATTGCAGGGAGCTCAGTGGGGAGTGATTTAACTTTATTTCATATGTGGCAGTGAAAAAAAACAAAACAAACAAAAAAACTACCCTAAAATGTAAAGCCCCACTCCCCCAGCGCACAGATGCCCCCCACCACGTAGAACCCCACACCCAGACCACTCTGCTGAGCCCCAACCATTTTAACCTGGAAGCCCCTGCAGAATCCCATTGCCCCTGCACCTGGAACACCCCCACAGTGAGCCTCTGTGAATCCAGATTCCCCCATATCTAGACCCCTCACTGAGCTGCCTTCACCCAGAATCCTTTCACCCGCATACCTGGATCCCTCTCACACTGAGCCAACCACACTTCGATCCTGCCTTAAGTCTACCTGCCCCACACCTAGTGCGCCTGCCCAGGGTGTTTCTGGGGCAGGCCTGGCCTTGTGCTGTGTCACGGTCAGGTCAGGTGCAGCCTCACCACTGAGTCCATCTCCTGGGGGTGGGGGATGGGTGATCTCCCACCTTCATGCAGCCATTGGCCTGTGCTCCCCACGGCCATGCTGCATTTATTTATTGACCAATAAAACTTTCAGAATTTTGCAGAATTTTAAAATACCGTGCATAGAATTTTAAATTTTTTGATGCAGAATTTTTAGGCACAAAATGCCCTCAGGAGTAATATTCTAAAGACCTGTCACTCAAGGAATTTTTCTTTTTTGTTTCAATAGACATTAAACCACAAAGTGCCTGTCTCTTAATACAAACCAGCAAGTCTAGAATTAAGGCTAAAATTCTCTCTCTCTCTCTCTCTCCCCTCCCCCTACAAACGGGAAAATCCTCAAAAGCGGCAGTTTGGCCCTCCAGTGCCTGTGTACAAGAGGGCAGCATAAGGCTACGATTTCAGCTTGAGCCAAGTGTTGAGAGGATTCTCTGCTTATACGTGTTGATCCACATTAGCACACCCCCATTTTGGGGTGCCGTTATAATGCTTTTCATGAAATCAAAATTGGGCCCCCAAAACTACTGGCATGCAAGAGTCTGGGCTGCTTTTATTTAAACACCGATTGCTGATGGGATTGTTCGGAGCATCGTAATACAATGATGTAGCACTGAGGGTGATGCATTGGAGCTGTATATTTACACCACAGGGAGCAGTATGGTGCAGTGGCAGGAGGCTGCGGGGGGAGATGAGAAGGGGGCAGCATGCTAAGAAAGGAGGTGGAACGGGTGGGGTGAGAAGAAGCAGGGTGAGAGGGAGGCCTTGGGGGAAGGAGTGAAGTAGGGGAGGTGCCTGAGGAGAGCTGAGGGGACCACTCCTCAGGAGATGGCATTTCACCAACATTTAGCCACAGTTTAGCTTCACAGTTTCGAGGGTAAAGAAAGTGAAAGCCCTGAAATAGCTGTAAAATCCTAAGTCTGAAAACAGTTGTTGCACTGGGATTATACCAGAGGTGGGCAAACTTTTTGGCCCGAGGGCCACATCGGCGTTCCAAAATTGTATGAAGGGCCAGGTAGGGAAGGCAGTGCCTCCCCAGACAGCTTGGCCCTGCCCCTCTCCCACTTCTTGCCCCTGACTGCCCCCCTCAGAATACCCGACCCATCCTGCTCCTTGTCTGCTGACTGCCCCTTCCCGAGGGCCCCCCGGGAACCAGCGCCACCCCGCCCCCCCCCCCCGCCCCCCCCCCCCCCCCCGCCCGTGCCTTGACTGTCCTGACTCCTATCCATGCCCCCCATCTCCTGACACACCCCTGGAACTCCCATGCCCTATTCAATCCCCCCGTTCCCTGTCCCCTGACTGCCCCCATGACTCCCCTTATCCACCCCCCTAGCCCCAGCCCCCTTATCAGGCCGGTCGAGCAGCATGGATGGAGCCCATGTGGCCCACCAGAGCATGCAGCCCCGCCCCCTTACCACGCTGCTCCGAGCAGCAAGAGTTCAGGCCCTACTGGAGCCACACTGCTGCAGCGCTGGTCCAGGGCCACTCCTGGACGTGGCAAGCTGAGGCTCCAGGAGAGAGGGGAAGCAGGGGAGGGGAGACAGCGGGGGCGGGAGCTTCCCCAGCCAGAAGCTCAGGCAGGACGGTCCTGTGGGCCAGATGTGGCCCAAGGGCCATAGTTTGCTCACCCCTGAACTATACAAATGCCAGCACTGCTAAGAGATTTTTAAAGTCACTTTACGAGCAGTGTGTGGAAGTTACTCTCTGACACGCCTACCCACTCAGCTCAGGCTGTCCCTTGCTATTTGCTAGCCACTGCAGGAAATGCACTGACTCTCACACACACAAATAATCTGCTTGTTGCTCATTCCCCCACCCCCCTCAGACATGAACAACAATGGGTTAAATCCAGAAGAGGTCACCATCTGCGAGTTCTAGTATCAGGTATTTATTACCATCTAGCATCAAACCTTGGCGGACTTGAAAGACTGTCTTATGTCACATGACAGACACCTGAGGATCAGCGAGGAAAATGTAATACGCCCTTTAAGTCTCTGCAGGTATTTTTTAAAGGACCAGGGCACAGCTCAGCTTCTACTGTTTATACTGCCAGCAGAACCTCTGCAGTGAATTATTACCTTGTAAGGATTCTAGGGTATCTATTATTCTACATCTAGAGCTGCAGTTAAGGCAAAACCCTTATGATAAATTATTGGGAAAAAGCGTGAGGCTGTTTTGAAGCTCTGCAAGGCCCTGGTTTGTATTACTGTGCACCAGTAACAAGACCACGATAAAGTTCACTGGAAAGGGGATGGAAGGGAAACAGGCTACATTAACCACACAGTTTTTGCATACTGAGAGTTTTCTGGTCTTACTTTTGAAATATATGATGCAACGGAATAAAAATTACATGCTGAAATGCTTCTTTGAAGGGCTTTCAGTTAAAGAGAAGAGTAGTTAGCTAAGTACATATATGGTAAATAAAATAGAATCAAAAGAGTGTTCATTTGAGCATAATACCATTAGCCCAGTAATGACCATGTTTTCACGCATTTTTTGTTAGTCCATGGTTCTCTCTGCTGGTGCCAAATGCTTTACTGGAGCTTGCCAGGCAACCCAGGTTTCTAAGATTTTTGGACTATTTTCTCCATATTTGTCTCTTTCCTCCCAGCTCCTTTCACCCCCCTAGTAGCGAAAGAGAATGTAACAGAAGAGCGAAGCCCACAAACACATTTTCAGCTTGTTGGGGCAGGCGCTAGTGTGTTCACCCACTGAAAAACATTTGGTATCCTGCCAACAAGTAAACACGAACATATTAGCAAGTCTCCATCAGTTTTAAAGGTGGAGCTGAGGTGGTCTCCAACCAGTGCTGGAATGCAGGGCCCTGGGAGGCCCTAGAAAGGAGCAGAGGGTTGCTGAGAGGTAGTGGGGAGAGCTGGGAGAAAGATAGGGGGAGCTGAGGGAGGGCTGGGTGAGCAGGGAGTGACTCTCCATAGAGCCTGTCTTGTCCCTGCCTCCTGCTACCTGTGCCAGACTCCTCCCTCCACTATCCATGTGGTCCTGCTGCCCGACTCCACCCTGGGCTCCTGGCAGCTCTGTCCCCTAACGCTCCCGACTGGTCCTGCCTGTGGCATCCCCAGCTCTCTCCAGTCGACTTGCTGCTGAGTGCCCCATCCTGGCCTAGCATCAGCACCTGCTGGTCCAGAAGACACTGCAGCTTGGGAGAGAAAGGAGCCACCTGACCTGGGACTGTCGCTGCTCCAGCTCCAAAAATAAAGTGTCAGATCAGCATTTTGGAGCATTTCCACACAGCTGGAGCATGGTCTCCGACAGGTTTCATATTCCACATTGTGCTTTACAGCTTTCACTAAGAAATTTCTCAACGAGCTGAGATGTCATCACCCATCCCTAACACATGCTAGCAAAAAGAGATCTGGATACATAAACTTGACCACCAAATCAAATGGACGGATTTTTCATTGGTACGGTGCACCTGCAGCTTCTATTGGAGTTACTGGCAGCTTTGAAAAAATCAGGCCACTTAATTACATACCTAAATCTAGCTTTAGGTGCCCTAAATAGCTCTAGGCACCGAAGTTTGGAACTTTTGACCTGGCTATTTAAAGGAGTGCCTAGCAAATACGCAAGTTATCTACAGGGAATCCACAAGGTCAGCCTGTTTCTCATCATTATATTAATGTTTTCTCCAGCACTAAATTCAACAGAGGCAATGCAATCAGAACTTCAGTGGAGGGGTTTTTTTAAGTTTGTTCTTGTTTTTTGTTGGTATTTGCTGTTAATAAAACACATCTATTCGTTTGTGTTTGTCTGTAGGGATTGAAGACACCTTCAGGACAGCTGCCACAGAAGTGAGCTTACTTGCAGGAAGCGAAGAGTTCAACGCCACCAAGCTATTCGAAGTTGGTAAGCAGCTGGCAGTCTAGTATCTCTTACTGTAAAGAGAAAAGCTCCTTTTAGGAATTTTTTTTAAACCTATCACTATAAGATTTGGGCTCATAAGCCTCTGTCTTAAAAATGAGTCATATTCCAAATTGCTGTTGGTTATTTTATTGTTAAGGAAAAGCAATAGACCTCAGACTGTCTTGGGTCTCTCCCTAGCGCTGTCACGGGATTCTTTTGGAATAACTTTCCGCAAATCAAGTTGCTCGGTGCCTCAGTTTCCCCAGTTGCACAGTGATGCTACCTCCTTACCTCACAGCAGTGAGCTTTTCGCCCACGAAAGCTTATGCTCCTAAACATCTGTTAGTGCTATAAGGCTCAACGTTAACAATTTGCAAGCACTTAGATATCCTCAGTTTAACGGCGCTATAGCCGCTCGATATTCATGATCGTTTTTATAAGAGTTACAGCTGTAGCTAATTTGAGCTGGATCATTTTATGAGCAACAATAGCATTTGTAGCTATGGATGGCTATCATATCCATATGATATGATATATCAGGATCAACCAAATCAATGCCTCAGGGTCTGAGCTGATTGCTGTATGCAACTTTCTTCCATTCATATACAACAGTGCACGTAATTGGCCACGTGTACTGTGAGGGTTTATCCCCTACCAGGGAAGCATCAGGGATTGGTCACTTGTGAAGGCAGGATACTAGACAAGTTGGATAACCGTGTTATCGGGCATGCCAAATCCTAGTGTATGCTTGTAAGACAAACTATGGTACTTGCTGACAACCGGGCATATGACTTAAATGTATGGAAAACTGAACATGAAATTGTTGAGTTGATATGTTTGCAGTATAGCTTTAGGCCCAGATTTTGCTCACCTTACTCACATTGAGTGCTGATGACATAAGTAATGTGGAATGAAGCCCCTACGTGTGGGACCAGACCCATAGTTTGAAATGATTTGGCCCCCCAAAAACCAAAATGAGAAACTTAACTGACTCTCTCCAGTCCCCTTCAACATAATCCGTTAATATCAGCCTTAAATGTTCTACCCTGGCCCCCCATCCACCCCACAGCAAAATTCTTAGGTCTAGTGCCATTAGGCCACCCTAATTTACAGACATTGTGTGATGGTACATCATCTAACTGGAACTGCTACTGATTGCTGTACACCAGTTTCCATGTTTGAACTGCAGCTGCTCGAAAGATCCTTTTAGAAAGACAGAGGATGTGGCCAGAGAAAAATAAATGAAGCCCTAACTCAAGTGTTGTTTTTCATAAATACAAGGCTATGCTCAGCATCTTGCCATCTTTAGTGTCATTACAAACCAGTAAGCCTCACGTACCATTTCAGAACCCCAAGTGGGGGTACAGGAAGGCTGTGTGATCTTGGCTTTTGGAGCTGAGGGTCAACAACTAGGGCTGCTGGCTTCTATTCACAGTTCCAATTCCCTGTTTAACCTAGGACAAGTCCCTTAACCGCTTTGTGCTTCAAGTTCACTCACTTGCAAAACGGGGGTATGATGTTTTGTACTTCACTGGGCTGTCACCAGCTTTAATTAAAGTTTGTAAGGGACTTTGAAAGCCTAAGAAGATGAAAGCTGAGCAGGTGCCAATGATACATGTAGCTATGGCAATGTAATCCACAGTAGGATGGCCTTTTCTTGTCATATCATTCACTTACCTGCTTTCTTGATTATCCAATAAGAAGATAAGTCATTGCATTGCAAGCAGGCAGGCTTTATAGCCCGTACTTGGTTACACAGAACTTTCTGCGGGACAGTTACATTTCTCTCATTGGTTATCTCGGTAGCTGTGGCATATTAATTTACATGCTGCATAATGTACCTAAAGGCATTTTCATCTGCCCCTCCTCCCACAGATACTGATAGTTGTGAAAGATGGATGAGCTGCAAAAGTGAGTTCTTGAAGAAGTACATGCACAAAGTTGTTAATGACCTACCTAGCTGCCCTTGCTCCTACCCCACAGAAGTCGCTTACAGCACTGCTGAGATCCATGATCGGATTAAGCGGAAAAACTTTCGCTGGAAAGATGCAAGTGGGCCAAAGGAAAAACTGGAGATCTACAAGCCCACAGCCCGATATTGTATCCGCTCTATGCTTTCCTTGGAGAGTACAACTCTAGCAGCACAGCACTGTTGCTATGATGACAATATGCAGTTGATTACTAGGGGGAAAGGGGCAGGCACACCAAACCTGATCAGCGTAGAATTCTCCGCAGAACTCCATTACAAAGTAGACATTCTGCCTTGGATTATATGCAAAGGAGACTGGAGCCGATACAATGAAGCACGGCCCCCTAACAATGGTCAGAAATGTACAGAAAACCCTTCAGATGAAGACTATTACAAGCAGTTTCAGGAAGCAAGGGAATACTGAAGGGATTTTTCTCCCCAGACAGGAAAATGGGGATCATTTCCATGGATGGCACAAAACTGGCATTTGCTGCATTATCTATTTGAACGGTGGTTGGTCAGTATCTTTAGTATGAGTGTATATATTTGTATATAGTACGTGTGTGTGTAAATTATATATGCATCTATCTCACACACACTCACACTTCTCTGCATACAAACATACATAAAACCTTTAATGATAGCAGCTTATATAGCAATAAAATGCATTTTATTTCAAAAGAAAGAAAAACCCACAGCTGAGAAAAATAGTGTGAATAAATTCATGCTGAATAAAGGGCTTGATACCGATTTTACATGAGCTCTGATCCTGCTCCCATTAAAGTCAATAACAAAGCTCCTATTGATTTTAAATGATGCACAATCAGGCCCTAATTTCAGGGTAAACTTATGGAGAAGTGAAATGCGAATCAGGCTTATAGGCCCTGATTTAGCAAAGCACTTAAGCACATGCTGAAGTCCATTATACTCAATAGGACTTAAGCATGTGCTTAGAGATAAGCATACACTTACCTGCTTTGCCACATGCACAGGTTTTTGTTTTTGTACTTTGTATTAGGGCCAAGAGCCTAAACTCTCATAAACAAATTTTTATATGTAACTTATTTAATATAAACACAGCTGTTAAAAATAACACTTTCGCTAGAGCTGTATTAATGAAAGTATTTAATCATATCTCTAAGAATAGGGGAGGGAGTGTTGGGAGGGAAAGATATTAATTATTGGAGGAGAAAGCAGATAGAAATGCTGAAGATGAATAAACCAAGGCCAACATTAATCATTCTCAGTGGAAGCTCCCAATGCTCTCCAGTCACTCAGGTGTTAGCTGTATATATGTGGTAGGGTTTCCAGGAGATGCAGTTGCCATCTTCTTTTGGACTAAACCAAAAGAATCCAAAATAAGGCCTTGGAGTCTGTGAAGACGTATGAATGTGCTTAACTTCCCACAGTGTGAGCAGTCAGTGACTTCAATGGGACCATGCACAGGGGAGATCTTCAGCTGCTATGAATTGTCATGGCTCCATGGACAAGAATGGAGCCAGGACAACTCACACCAGTAGAGAATCTGCCACACAGTGTGTACAAATAAAGAAATGGTGTAAGTCAGTCTTTGCAGGGTCAGGGGCTAAAAAGCCAAAATTTGCTGAAGAGAGGAGTTAAGAGGAAGATGTTGACCAAAAACTAAGAAATCCCAATTATCTCCTAATTGTAATTAGAAGGGTTCTGCTATAAAGAAAGAAGTGCACTTTTAAAAAGGAGAAACAAAATATAGACTTTTGAACATATTCACTGCGGTACAATAAGTCACCTTAATTCCTTTTCCTTCCAGAATGTCCTGACTGCACAGTATTATACAGAGAAAGCTATTCTTTAAAGAGTTTTTTTGGGGGAAAGGGATAAGGAGTTGTTCTCGATTTAAAGAACATGCATTATTTTTGTAAAGTATTTATTAAAATGTTATAACGCATGCAATGGGCGTTTTTAACATGCAGGGCTTCTGTAGTTGGAATGTGAGGGCCAGGAAAGAGACTATTTCTAGGCAAATGTTTAACTTGCAGCTCTCTATCAAAAGTGAATCTATCAATAAAGCCACAATTAAACAGATGCTACCTGCATTCTCATTAAAGAAAAAGAAAATTACAGTGTGTGAAAAGGAGAAATAAACACTTAAATTAATTTGAGGACTACACTGCTAGCTGAATTTAACTCACTTGAGTCCTAGTCCATCAGTAATGCATATGTACGAAACATGAAACCTTACCCACTGGGATTCAGTTTATTGTATGAGGATTAATCAGGTTTAAAAAGGAAAACATGCAGATCTCTTGGCTTTTCAGGTTCCAGTTGATTGTGATAAAACCAAGAATTGGGTAGTTGATTAAGGATATATGATGACCTGCCCTGAACAAAAGGGCTGTCCCTCATTTCAGGCTCTGTCTCCTTGATTTTTATATAAACCAGTTTTTGTAAACCCTTGCAAGTCCAGTTGTGGTAAGGAGCCTCTAGCCAGATGCGCCAGTGAAATTGACAGCAGATAGGCTAAACATTTAGGCACCTCAAGGATCACCCATTACAGAGGGAGGGAGACTTTAAAAATGAACCAGTGTTTTGCCCAGTTAGCTGCCTTGAAAATGGAGGAAGTGATGTAATGAGCAATTTTTAATATCATGGGATGAAACCAGCATCTCAGGTTTCTCTGGGAGAGAGAGATGTGTAGAGGAGTCACAAATTAATTATATATTTTAAGATTTGTGAAACAATGGAGAAGTTTTTAATAATACACCATTAACATTCAACTACACAACAAATTTAGTATGTGGGGAAGGTAAGTTATTTTAATAAACAAAGTAACGCAAAAGCTGTTAAGACCCACTGCTTACAATGTGCCAAAACGAGAAACATTTTGGCAGCTCATTACAAATGTTTTGGGGATGAGTATTACGTTTTCCTAGCACTGGTCCTGGAGAAGAGATCAAGAGGAAACAATTCTCAATTGCTATAGACTGTAATAAGTACTTCAAAAAAAAAAAGCAAAATTAGTGCTAATGCATCTGAAATTACAAGCCATTAGGTTTTGTATATTTGCATTCAACAACGGTTAAAGATCATTGTCCAAATGTCTCCCTGGTGTAACTCTTCTAACGCACTGGCGTTCAGCCAGGCATGGCTTTGGCTCGGTCTCATTAATTAAACAAATAGAGAAATGGAGAGATCAGGGCCCGGCTAGACGCAGTATAAACAGTTATGACAAAATCTTACGATATAGTTTACAACAGAATAAAGCAACTGTATAAAACAAAGGGAAACATAGGGGGAACTAAAGCATACCTACATACCATACACACCCTGCCTAGCGTAGCCAACCAATGTTTTGGAAAGACTGTCGAAGAGATTCTTTGAAGAGTTCTCAACAGCCATTATGCCTCCCAGAAGGTCTTTTAAAACTGAGGCTATAGTAAGTTTATGTGAGGCCCCTGGGCCCACTCTACTTTCCATTCTGCTTTCTCCACACCGCTAAATAAATGCCCATTAATTTCATCTTGTCTTTGAATGGACCTGGCTCTGTGTTGCTGTTTTAAATGGCAAGATTATGTTAACAAAACCTGTAGTGATGGTCATAAATTCAGGCTACAGGCAATGGGGTTAGACCAGCGCATCCCAACAGTTTTTATTAGCTGCTTATTTTCACCCCCCTGTAATTTGCATTGTCAGTGGAACGCAGCCCTTGATCCAGACCTTTGTAAAGTGCTTTGAGATCTACTGATGAAAGAGCTACTGCTCTACTATACAAGAGCGCCAGGTATCATTATTAATTAGGGCTGTCGATAAATTGCAGTTAACTCATGATTAACTCAAAAAAATTAACTGCAATTTAAAAAATTAATCGCACTTAAACAATAGAATACCAGTTGAAATTTATTAAATATTTAGAGCCTATAAGTCCACTCAGTCCTATTTCTTGTTCAGCCAATCGCTAAGACAAAAAAGTTTGTTTACATTTATGGGAGAGAATGCCTGCTTATTTACAATGTCACCTGAAAACTAGAACAGGCATTCGCATGGCACTTTTGTGGCTGCTGTTTCAAAGTATTTACATGCCAGATATGCTAAACACTCAAGTGCCTCTTCATGCTTCAGCCACCATTCCAGTGGACATGCTTCCATGCTGACGATGCTCATTAAAAAAAAATAGTGTGTTAATTAAATTTGCAACTGAACTTCTTGGGGGAGAATTGTATGTTTCTTGCTCTATTTTACCTGTATTCTGCCATATATTTCATGTTATAGCAATCTCAGATGACGACCCAGCACTTGTTCATTTTAAAAACACTTTGCACTGCAGTTTTGGTAAAATATAAAGAAGGTACCAATGTGAGATTTCTAAAAATAGCTACAGCACTCAACCCAAGGTTTAAGCATCTGAAGTGCTATCCAAAATCTGAGAGGGACAAGGTGTGGAGCATGCTTTCAGATGTCTTAAAAGAGCAACACGCCAATGTGGAAACTACGGAACCTGAACCAGCCAAAAAAAAAAAATCAACCTTCTGCTGGTGGCATCTGACTCAGATAATGAAAATGAACATGCGTTGGTCTGCTCTGCTTTGGGTTATCAAGCAGGACCTATTATCAGCATGATTGCATGTCCTCTGGAATGGTGGTTGAAGCATGAAGGGACATATGAATCTTTAGCGTGTCTGGCACATAAATATCTTGCAACACCAGTTACAATAGTGCCATGCAAATGCCTGTTCCCACTTCCAGGTGACACAGTAAACAAGAAGCAGGCACCATTATCTCCTGAAGATGTAACCAAACTTGTTTGTCTGAGCGACTAGCTGAAGTAGGACTGAGTGGACTTGTAGATGCTATAAAGTTTTACATTGTTTTATTTCTGAGTGCAGGGTTTTTTTGTACATAATTTGACATTTGTAAGTTCAACTTTCATGACAAAGAGATTGCACTATAGTACTTGTAGTAGGTGAATTGAAATATACTATTTTGTTTTTCACAGTGCAAATATTTGTATTAAAAATAAATAGAAAGTGAGCACTGTACACTTTGTATTCTGTGTTGTAACTGAAATCACCATTTGAAAATGTAGAAAACATCCAAAAATATTTAAATAAATGGGATTCTATTATTTTTAACAGTGCAATTAATCACAATTAATTCTTTATAATCATTTGACAGCCCAATTATTAATTTATTATTAAAAGCTATTTAGCTCAGAGAAACTGGTTTTCATGGTACCATTTTCAATAAGTTAAATACTAGTCTATCAAATCACTTTTTGAAAATAAAACCCTGGCACTTTCGAAAGGTTTACCCAAGACCATTTCAGCACAGTATACCAAGTTATTAGAGACTCTGCATGGACCAATGCATAGATTACATAACCAGAAGGGACCACTGTGATCAGCTAGTCTGACCTCCTGTATAACACAGACTATAGGACTTCTCTGAATTAATTAATTCCTCTTTGAACTAAAGAAAATCTTTAAGAAGAAACATTCCATCTTGATTTTTAAGTTTCCAATGATGGAGAAGCCACTACAATGCTTGATAAGCTGTTATCTGATTCCAAAAAAACCCCACAACCTTGCAGTTCATGTCTCGCAGCAACTGTAGCCCGGAGCTGGGGGAAGATGTACAGTAATAACTGAGCAAAGGAAATTAACTTGCACCCAGAACATTTAGTTAATGACTAGTTACGAACAAACTAGCTAGTTATTAGCCCCCTTGAAAACAAGTCCTGGCTAGCTGAATATTGAGGCAGCCTTCAAACCCCAGAGGCCACACATGCTAGCTATACATCAGCCCAGCTGAGGTGTTGGCTGGGTGTGTAAGGCCAAGGAAGCAGTGCGAAGCTCAGGCATTGCAGACCTGCTCTGCGGAGATGCTTGTGTTAATGATCTCACTTCCTCCCACATGCCACAAACCCCTACCTCTGGCTGTCCCCTCAGTGGGACTGTGCAGAGGTTAGAGTAGCCCTAGGCCTGAAAGTAAACCCTTCTCCAATGCGTACAGCAGGGAGGGGAAGGTCACTGGGCCACCATTTAATTTAGCTTTTACAGTGTTTTTAAATTAAACTAATAGTTTGGGGGGGCCTCAGATTATCCTGGAATGTCCACGAGAAGGCTCCTGATCCAACTCACCAGATATGGTTGGCCTCTCTCTCTAATCCCCGTGCATAGTTGGTATAGGCTCCATCCCCTTCACAGAGTTGTGAGGAGGAAAAGAAATCTTGTCAAAAGGCCCTGTTGTCTCTGGCCAAGTGCCAATGCAGAAGTAGCTGCCAGGGACAGGCACCTTCAGCTCCATAGCCCTTTAAAATTTCTTGCCTGCCTGCCTGAAATCAGCAACCCACCACCCAACCTCATTGCTCAACTGCACTGGGGTTGTGATGGTTCTTGCAAGTCCACCTGCTAGCAGAGGCTTCCATGCAGCAAGGACCTTCCTCAGAAAGACGTCATTTAGGCTGTCTAGGAAGCTTATAAGACCCCACTCCTACAAGTAGTACTGGGGCCGTAGTTTTGTGATCTGTAGGTACACAGCAAGGGTCTTCCTTTGGGCAGTACAATTACCCCAGGAACATTCAACAGTAAGTGTATGGCACCTTTAGATGAGCCTTTTAAAGTCAGTAGGAAAGTCATTGTGAGGGGGTGTTGTTTAACCTAATCAAATTGCTCCATCTCTCTTGTGTGTGGTTACACTACAGGGGTGGCTCAGTCTAAGTTACACAACTTCAACTACATGAATAATGTAGCTGAAGTCACCGTACTTAGATCTCCTTACCACGGTGTCTACACTACGGTGTGTCAATGGGCGACACTCTCCCATTTATTTCCCCTTGCGCTTCTTGTTGCGGTGGAGCACCGGAATCGACGCTAGAGTGATCGGTGGTCAATTTATCACGTCTATACAAGACACGATAAACTGACCCCCTGCTGGATCGATTGCTGCCTGTCGGTCCAACTGGTAGTGTAGACAAGCCCTTAGAACCCATAAAAATAAAAAAGGCATGAAGAGCAAGAGGAGGAGAAAGTGCAGCACTTTGTGTTGGGATGGGGAGAAATCCATTTCCAGAAAGCCAGTAAGTGCGTGCATTGGTGCCTGGCTTAATGACATTTGTGTGGAAGCTGACAGAGCATGTGGTTTTCTTTTTCCAATTTTTTCATCCATTTGCAATGTCCAATAGAAAAGTGTGTGGGCAGCTTCCATTATGCCTGCACTGTTTCAGACAAATTAAGGGGTTGACTAAGTAATTATTGGTTTCATATATACGTGTCTATATTTATATTGGTATGTGCGTATTTGTTTGTAAATAAAGGCATGAAATCCTCTAGCTGTTATTTTAGATCAGCCTCAGATACGACAATAGCTTGCAGCCCACAGCATCCACAGAAGCAAAGCTATAGAATAGCAGTTCCTTATTGGACAGCATGGAGGGATGACGTTTAGCTTTAGGTTTAGCAGGCCAGCTTAGTTCTCTGTGAGGGGATGTGGCAAGTTGAGCCAACAGCAGCCATGCCTTGACTCTTAACGCTAAAAACATCAAGTTTCTGAGTACCAGGTTTATTCGTTTTCCCTGTGGCCACGCTGGTAAAGCCACACATGCATTTTATGACCTTGCTAATTTTCCATCAGTTCAGGGAGTTATAAATTTTTCCTGTATTTCTGCTCTACCTTAAATTTCTTTTTTACCATACAGAGAAGCTTTTCATTCCTTAAACACACAAATAATATGGGATTCAAAATGTCATATTTTGCAAGGGATAGCAACGTTAAATAGACTCAATCAGCCAAACCTAACGGGACCCAGAGTGGGTGGCTGTAGATTTTTACAAGAGTGATTTGACAGTATTTCCCGTTTAAAACAGAGCAAATAATGTTTCACGGGTTAAACACCAGAGTCGCTATATATTACAGGATTAATTTTGCTACCTTTACTCATGTTAGCCGACATGTTTCTCCCGGAGTAGCCCCGCTGACCTCACTATCTGCCTGCGGAGAGTTCTGTGATGGCTTTGCAAGAAACTCCAAGCAAACAGCAGAGCAGTGTTGTGCGCGCCCTGGAACAAACAGGAAAGCAGATTGTGACTCCCCATTTTCCCCTGCTTTGGAGGGAGGCAGTAGGGAAGTTCCCTCTCTGAATCCTTTACTTTGTGCTGTGTGTCTCCCCAGAATGCTGGTGTAGCTACACCAGCCAGTTCTAGTCGTCTTGTCTCGGACAGGCAGGCAGAGCTGGAAGGACTTTGTCAGGACCTGTGACAATGGATATTTCAGATTGTAGGGAAACATCTGGTGTAAAATTAGTCCACTCTACTACAGAATACACAAGGCAAACATGGTGGCCTGTGTTCTGCCTTGCGAAACAGACACAAGGCCAGTACTGCCAAATACGGACCTATAGCTACAAGCAGACACCGGGGTATGTTAGGGCTTAGTTTTGTTTCTGAGGGGGCGCTCCAGGGAGTCCCCTATGCTGGGCAATATGGTGTTTCCTCAGGCTGCTTCCCAACAGCAGCAGGCCCCTAGCCCAGCGGCTGTCATTGTAGGACAGGGCTGCCCCTCTCCATAGCACCTGGCAACTGCCTTTGTAAGGGATTCAGTGGGATGCCAAATTCCCCTCACATCACAGCCTTCAGGTCAAAGGGAGAAAAGGCAGAATCTGGCTCTACGTTAACTAATGGGTGTAACGACTCCTGTTATCCCGTGATGGCGCCGTCACAAGAGGCCTTGCAGCAAGTCTCCTCCCCAACAGCACAAAGTCTCTTTCCCTCCCATGTGAAGACATTCCAGCTGCTGCGTTGCACTGAGACACATAAAGGGACCAACAGGGCGCATTTCACTTGTTCTGATAACATGATAAGCCTGCTGCATTAAGCAGCAATGAATGTTTCCACTGAATGAATGGTCTGCACTGGAGTGGGGGGGCGGGGTCAACATCAGATACACAACTTCAGCGAATAGCATTGCTGAAGTTGAAGTATCTTAAGCCAATTTACCTTGGCATCCTCACGGCGGCAAGTTGACCGCTGTCACTCTGCTGTCAACTCCGCTTCTGCCTCACAGTGGTGGGGTTCTGGAGTCGACAGGGAGAGCTTCGGGAATCGATTTAATGCGGCCAATAGGCAAACAGGGAGCAAAAGGCATCTAAACTTTTTGAGACAAAGAAACCACAATGGTGTTTTAATCCTTGTCTGCATCACAGCTCTTACCTACATTTCTTAGTGGTTAACATTTGGCTAATAACTGGCACTCGGCCCTGTTTTGCTCTTGCCTGCGAAGCTGCGTGGTTATTGCCTGTAATCTGTCTGTAACACTTATTTTAATTGGTGCATGGGACCCCCCTTAACTTTGCCTGTGTAACAGGTTTGGCCAAGCAGGCGTCCCTTCCTCCCAGCACCTCGCCATGACATCCTGAGAGCGCTGCCCCACGCGCTCTGGAAGCTGATTTGCGCCCGTGCTCTGTGAGCGCTATATCGCTAGTGAGCCTCTCTGGGTGAGTTACAAATGCACAGATGGGCAGTGAAGGGGCTGTGGATGTACACTCTCATTTGGCCTATGTGCTGCTGCGTAAGCACAACTCGTTTGTGCCGTAACTGAGTTGGATGGACCAGCTAGCAATATACAGCTGTAACTACATGGGCACTTGAGTGATTCCCTTTCTTCAGCCTAACTAAAAATAGCATCGCGCCTGCCTCATTTGGGCATGGGAAACAGCAAACCGGGGGCAGAGAGACAGGAAGGAGAGTGTGTTAACTGCTTTAGCACCAGATCCAATGGATGGGAACTGAAGCTAGACAAGTTGAAATGGAAATAAAGTGCCAATTTCTGATGGGAAGTGTAATTCATTGGAACAACTTATCTCCATCTCTTGTAGTCTAAGTCACGACCAGATCTCTTTTTTAAATAATGGGCTAGAGCTCAAACCAAACATATAGGCGCGATACAGAAGTTACGTGTGATGCAGGAGATCAGACTCGATGATGATCGTGGCCCCTTCTGGCCTTAAAATCCATGAACGGAGAGCGCAGTGAATACTACGTCGGAAACAAGCTATGGGAGGAATTGAAGGATGAGAATACAGCCTCTGTTAAAATGGGACCTTTGTATAATATCACTGCTCCTACTACACCTGCACTCCCAGTGGACTGTCTTCCTTCAAGTTCCCACCATTATTACTATCTGACTTTCCAAACACATCCGGACAATTCCTACCCTCGGGAGCTCACAGCCTAGTGACAAAGGTCAGGGAAGGGAACAAGAATAGGCAACTTACATACAGATCAATTGATCGACAGCCACAGCACAGTAGACGTGGGTCTTTGAGAGGGACTTCAGAAGAGCACAGGCATTGGCAATGTTGGACCAGTTACGGGAGTGCCAGTGTGGGCCAAGTGCCAGCATTTTAACCACCTTGTTGTCTAACTCCTAAAAAATGCCTATAGCTGCTGACACGTTGTCTACACCAGCACTCCCATTGCTGCTACTTCCAGTGGAGCTGCAACAACTGTGGACAATTTGAATTCAATGTCTAGCACAAAGCCAAAGTAGTGCCATAGCAAGGAGCTGGGACGCTGGTTTTATGTCTCGTCCAAGATATCATCCCCTCCACCATGCTGGGGCATTGCTTCAGCACTAACTCAGCTGTCACCTTCCAAACTGCCAGCACCTTGTTGTCTTGGGAGGTTTCACACCCAACGGGGTCACAGAGCTCCGTGCTGCTTCACATACAAGAGTTGAAGGAATCATCACATGGCTTAGTGTGTCTGGCAGCATAGGCACCAACTTTACCCTCTCGCCCCGGCCCTGCCCCCATTCCAAGCCCTTCCCAAAGTCCCCACCCCAACTTTGCCCCCTCCCTGCTCCTATTGGTCCCCTTCCCCAAATCCCTGCCCCGGTCCCACCTCCTCCCCTGAGCGCACCACCGTTCCCCCACCTCCCCCATCCCTCCCACAGCTGTTTCATGGCGCAAGCACTGGGAGCTAAGGGCACACGGTGCACTCAGAGGAGGAGGTCTAAGTGGAGGTGAGCTGGGCGGGGAGCTGCCAGTGGGTGCAGTGCACCCACCAAATTTTCCCCGTGGGTGCTCCAGCCCCACAGCACCCACGGAATCAGCATCCTTGGTTGGCGGCTCCTATTTCACCAGTATGACTTATCACAGAGACATCCTTTAGAGCACCTGGCTGGAAGTGACCTCTTGGATTCTCAAGAGTTAGTCTCTCTTTTGGTAAATCCCAGTAAAGGGAGGCATATTACTTACCCTTTCCTCTTTTTGCTTCTGGACAAAGACCTTTGCCACTTCCTTGTCCTTGCACAAGTAAATAGGAGGGGGAAAAAACCAACAATCCCCACAAAAAGCAGTTCAGCATCAAGAAATCATAGTGAAGGGATGGGAAGAGCTGATCTTCATCTAATGAGACAGCCTATACAGGAAGCCAAACAGATCAAAGCATGACACTTTTTATTGATCACAGTGGCAATTTAAGAACAGGTCTGTGTGAGACGTACAATCTAGGCAAGGACACATTCCTCTCTCTCCACCCTCCTCTTCTGAGACCCAGCAGCCTCAGAACCCCTGGTAACATTCCCCCCCTGAGTGAGATGCTAACAGCACCATCGGGTACGTCACAAAGGGAGAACATGATTTGAAAAGTCCACAATGGTGTTGGAATAAATACAACATGGCTGCCAACGCTCTGTGCTATTCAGTGAAGCAGGAAGGGCGTTTATAGATACAAACCTCTCTTGATCTCAGATTCTTGAACACTTTTCTTTTGGAATTGTATATGATGAAAAAAGAATGGCTTGGCCTGGGAGATACTGAAAGAAATTCAGATGTGTGGGACTTCATTGTATATTGGAGGAAAGGATGCCCTGGACTAACCCAGTGTGTCAAGTGAGAACTCTTCACTCTTATTTTTTCATATCCTTTACTAACGTTTCCCATTAATAGAAATAAGATGTGTAACAGACTGACATGGCAACTGCAAATTGCATTAGCACCCAGATTTCTCCCGTGCTCTGAGTTATAAAGAACAATTTGCATACAAACAATGGGCCAGATCCTTCATTCACTCAATGCCATGGAAAACCTCTCATCTTGAGCCAGAGTAGGATTGGATCCAATGTGTTGTTTTTACTCTTACCACACAGCCACAAACAAACATTTTCCATTCTCCTCTCCTTTTGGCATGGAACAAGAGTAGCTTGTAAATTGCTTCCAGGGATTTCCAGTCAACTTCAGGGAAACAAGGGAACAAAACTTCCAGCAAGTATCGTGTCAACTGTTTCACAGGAAAACAGTTATGAGACTGAAATAAAGGTTCTGAAGAACTAGAATATTTCCTTTTTGTGATAATTGTACTGTTTTAGGCTTATATTCTACAAATTAAAATGCACAAAATCTAGTGTCTCTCTTTTGCAGTAGTTTACCAGTCTGTAAAAGCTTCCTTCCAAGAGCCTCACATCACTTTACAAACATTTGTGAATTAAGCTTTGCAATGTCCCTCTGAAGTAGCTGTTTTATGAATGAGGAACTTGAGGTTGTTACACTTGCCCATAGTCACACAAGAGTTTCTGTCAGAGAATAGATAAAATATGACTCTGATATCTTGACTTGTATATCTTGTCCTTTGACCCCAAGACCATCCTTCCTTCCATATAGCCACATATACCTACTACTCCCCTTGTATTGCACTGGTACTATTATTTACTTTACCCATGCTTGTTCTATATTTGTCCTACAGTCTATGTTGTTGTTTGTTACACGAAAAGAAAGTTTAACATTAAAAAGCAAGCAATTGCTAAATTACCCATTAGTTTTATAAGAAAAAAAGGGAGATAAAGTGCTTTGGCACTCCTGTAAAGAAACATTTTGCATAGGGGTATAGAATGGGTCTGAGTCCACAACCTTCTACTGGTAGGTCACCATTTCTAATCCTGCTCAAGACATTAGTGGTGAAATGTCATTAACTGTCTGATGACCGGTCAATGGTGCCGGTTGAGTTGCTCAGAGACAGGCAACCCCATCACAGAAAGTACAATCATAATTGGTTCCATGTAGACAGATTCACCTAAGAACTCAAAGACTGAATGAGCAAGGAGACTGTAATGCCCTCTCTAGTGGACCCACCTGTATCTGGCTAAGGCTTATTGGTAGGTCACGGTGGTGAAGCTTGCACTACCATTGCCCATGATATGCATAAACCAGTCTAAGCATGCTGCCTCTGCAAATCCAGATTTTTCCTGTTATTTCCAAGGAGTTTTCTTTAAGCTAAAGAGTTTTCATGAGGACTTCCTGGATTATCCTTTGTGAGTCAGAAGAGGATGATAATGTAACACTGGACAATAACACTGTAGGTTGGGCTGGAAGCGTAAGTATCTCATTATATAAAAAGATCCAAAACAATGGAATGTGTAATTATGATGATGCAATGAAAAACACCTGATAGGATACTAGCAAAATGGTTGACATGAGCAAATTGATCCCATTGGTGTGAAACCCAGCTACCATTTCATTGAGCAAGGCACCAGCCCTAACAAGCTACAAACTAGAAGACACTAATTGTACATAGTTTGGCTGTCCGAGTACTAAGTCCTCTGAGCATGCCAGCTCCGGTGGACTCATTAACTTTCAGAATTCTACTCATCTACTCTTCCCCAGACCTGTCCTATTTCCTCTGCATACTACTGACTGGACTTTTTTACTTTCCCTTTGATCTTCTTAGAGAAGCTTAAAAAGCTTCAGCTGGCTACAAAATACAGTTCTGCCTCTTTCAAAAGGAAGTTCTGTGATGTCCTCCACAACCCACACAATTAATCCAATTCTACTCTCCAGTGTAAATCCAGAATAACTCCATTGACACCATCAGGGTTACACCAACGCAACAGACCAGAATTTGGCAACAATAATGTAAAGTGTTTATTTTAATGAGAACATTGGGGCTGCTGCTCTAATGGAGCTAAATTAAATAAATCTAACCTGCTTAAATATATTTGTAGCAGTTCAATGGACGCAATAGCAATCTGCCTAATTTGACAAGATTGTAGGTATGTTAATACACAGAGTATCTGAGCACATATGACAATCTGGGACTTGAGTCTTGGGACTTGGGACTTGAGTCTGGGACTTGCTTTAGCATCGCAGATTTCACAAGAGACATGAAAGATTCCAGCAGGGTGGGAAAGTCACTTTCGATGAAATCACACATCGCTTCAGGGGTTGCATTCTTTAGAATTTGTGCATACTGATATGTGTCTTCAGATACCTTTTGGCAATCTCATGCCATTTTCAGAAATCCCTCTGCAACATGGGAACAAAGTAAACACACGAGAGCATGAGGAAGACAGAACTGGCCCAGCTACCCGTGGGAATGTCTTTAAGAGAGCTCTTTTATTTTGATGGTAAAAGCATTAGGAAAGCGATGATTCCCCCTCCCAGAGAATGCTGTGACACTGTTAAGCCCTTCAGACCAAGTAAAATTCATCGCAAAATTTCTTTGTACTAATCTGCTCTGTGACTCTCTTGGCACTCATTTCACGTGCAGAAATTCCATGGATGGTCAATAAAAGGTCAGAGTGTGAAATAACCACTGAGTATGCAATAAGTTATAGGCTGCTAACTGCGATTTGCAGCATGCATTGAAATCCAGATTTTTGAAAACTGCTGTACGTTTTGAGTACACGAACTGGTGAAAGAACAGATCAGTGTAAACTGATTTTTCTTTAAAGTTATTCCTGCCTATTTTACTACACCTCAGTCTGTTTCATTATGCAGAGCACTAGGAGTGCATTGGCTGCTCAAAATTTTGCAGTGCTATAAACAGGAAGAAGAGGATCTGTTCTACGACTTGGCCGATGACTGGTGGGCCAGTGCAGCTGGCCCTGGGGCTCACCTGTCCTGGGGCTCAGCACCTGTAGCTGCAGCTCAGCAGCCTACAGCAGCAGTCCCAGGTGGAGTTGGAGCAGCTGCAGGTGGGCGGCCCCAAGGCAGCTGCTCTTTGGCAGCTCCCAGTAGCTGGTGCTGCTGCCCCCAACCTCACCCCCAATCCCCACAGCAGTGGCATCCCCAGCTAAGATTTAGTCAGGGGTATTTATAGTACAAGTCATGGACAGGTCACTGCCGTGAATTTTTGTTTATTGCTCGTGACCTGTCCTTGACTTTTACTAAAAATACCCATGACTAAATTGTAGCCTTACCTATGGATGGTGCTGTTATAACCCATGTGCCTAAGAGGGAGATATCTCTTTAAGAGATCTTTTTTGACAGGGGTTAGGAGTGAGTTCTGTCTGGGTCATTGTTGCTAGGCAGATTTAGTACTCCATACCCAGAAGTATCTGGAATTGGGTGTGGTAGTTTGGGATATGCTCAGTGGGTTCCCTGGAGCAGGATTCAGAGCAGGGCAAGCAGTCAGGGCAGCTGCTTTACGAAGGCCATGTGCCTCGTGTGGGCTCAGACTCATAGACTCTGAGGTCAGAAGGGGCCATCATGATCATCTAGTCTGACCTCCTGCACACTGCAGGCCACAGAACCTCACCCGCCCCTGTAATAGATCCCTAATCTCTGGCTGCATTACTGAAGTCCTCAAATCATGGGTTAAAGACTTCATGTTACAGAGAAGGCACTGTTTACACTAGTGACTCGTACCCCAAGTGACCTGTATCACATGCTGCAGAGGAAGGCATAAAAAAACCCCCATGGTCTCTGCCAATCTGACCCAGGGGAAAATTCCTTCCCAACCCCAGATCAGTTCTCTCCTGAGCATGTGGGCAAGACCTGCCAGGTCTGGCAGAAGCTCAGCCCAGGAGCAGAAAGCAATACTTAACTGAGAGGTTGGTTAATCAGTTAGCTGACTGGCTAAGTGATTTCAGAGGAGGAAGAGAAAGAATCTGCATGGATTCCAGCTGAAGATTCCTACAAGCAAGAAGACGGAAGATCTTGCTTCTGACTCAGCAGACTGTATAGATCAGGGGCAGGCAAACTACGGCCTGCAGGCCACATCCGGCCCGTGGGACCGTCCTGTCCGGTCCGCCTGAGCTCCCGGATGGCAAGACGAGCCCTGGCCCCTGCAACTGCCCTCCCCCGAGTCTCTGCCCCATTCAATGCCCCTTTTTCCCTGTTCCCTGACTGCCCCCTGTGGCTCCCTGCCCCTTATCCAATCCCACCGTGTCCCCCCACCACTCGCTGGAGCCACTCACACTGCTGCAACGCTCCCCAGCAGGAGCAGCGGGCTGGAGCGCTAATGGCATGGCTGCAGGGGAAGGGAGACAGCATGGGAGGGGTGACAGCGGAGGAGTGGCCAGGGCTCTTCTCTCCGGCCAGGATCTCAGGCGGGTTGGACAGGACGTAGGCAAACTACAGCTTGCAGGACCGTCCTGTCCAATCCCCGGGCCCTAGCCCGCTGTCTCCCTTCCCCTGCAGCCACGCCGCTAGCAATCCAGCCTGCTGCTCCTGCCAGGGAGCGTTGCAGTGGCATGACTGGCTGTGGCGAGCAGTGGCAGGACTGGATAAGGGGCAGGTGGTTCGCGGGGGGCAAGATTTAGACTGCGAGAGCCTTGAGGAGTTTGCTAATGAGGAAGACAGACTGGTGTGGCAGGGAGCTTACACACAGTCTAATCTCCAGCAAAGCTCACTCTTGTTGAGACTGAAAGGGAACACCATGACTCACAGTTCTGGGTGTCCCCAGCAGCATGTTACAGGTGCACAGGAATTGCTTGTGTTCCTGGGTAACAGCAGTCAATCGACTGCTCTGTCACCAGCCACCCATGCTAATGAAGCCAAGCACCGGTGATTGCATATTCCCCCTGGTGATGTCAATGCACACTTGGAGATGGAACACACTCAGAAGGCCAGACCCTCAGGTGGTGTGTGAATCGAAGTTGCTCCAATGGAATCAATGAAACTACACTGATTTACACCGGCTGACAATCTAGTCCAGGAACTTCCCATTTCAAAGTATGACTAAAATCAACACACACACACACACACACACACACACACGCTCAACATTTAGTTTATGTTAGAGAAGAATAATAAACCATAGAAGCAAGGCCCTGAAGAGGAAATCCTTGCTCGCAACCAAAAAATGTGTACTTCATCGTCTGCCTGCCCTAAAATATTTTAACAAAGAGACACAGACAGAGGCATTTTCTTCGCAATGACAACAATAATTACGTTCATTGAAGAAAAATGTTGAACATGTTGACCTGAATTTGATGGGTTAGTTGTTATGGTTCACCACTGATCGCATCCAACCAGAAGATTTATAGGTTCTTATCCAATTCAGACAACGGAGTTCAAGAATCCAGGGAGTTCTGTATTGGGAGAGGACTCTTGGGGAGAATGGCAAGAACATGCACACTAAGGACAATACCAAATTGATAAAAACTTTATTGAAATTAACATAAGAATAATAAATGCTACGAAACTTGTAACTGCAAAACAGCAGAAGAATTCCAAAACTCCTGGTGGTAACATTCCTATTATAAGTACCCTAACCCAACATACTCACACCCTTCCTTGAGGACGCAGTAATAGCAGGTGAAGGACCAGCTTCACTCCTGGCATGCCTGATTATACAATGGTGCTGGCTTCCCCAGCAGTTAGGAATGTTGAGTAGTTATACTATACTACGCAAGCTGAGTAGATAGATAGATAGTCTATAGAATATAGAAAAACTGGAACAAGCACTCCAAGAAACCGAAGCTTCAGGAGCTAGAAGAGCCTCCTAACTCTTCCTTATAAGGTATTTTAAAGGATCCTGAGACTATGGCCCAATCTACTATACCTAAATCTTATTTCCGTGCCCTAAGAAATGTACCCTTCTCCTATAGGTTAGTGGATTGTGACACTTACTTTCTAAATATATTAATATTTTCTCACTCCAAAACTGCCAATCTAGGCTCTCTTGGTGACTCCAAGTTGTGGAGTACCCTGCGGTTACCAACCAGTTGTAGATGCCAGATAACCCTATTGACCTCAGATAATCTGCTACACAATTTACAGACTGAATGCTCAGGAAACACAGTATATGCTTCATTTCTTCTAAGATTTCTATTATGATTAAACCTCTTTGAATCAGATGTAACAATTTCTTCCCATTCTCCCCTCCTAATACTTTGAATTTTTATATTACCTTTACCTAAGACTCTAAAATAGCCTTACATTTATTTGTATTACTGTAGTCTCAGCTGAGATCAGGCCCCCATGGTGATAGATGTCACATTGTGAGAGAGTCATTGTCCTCATGGGCTTACAGTCGAAGGTCCCAAACCTACAAACACTTATGAACATGCTTATGATCCACTTTACTCATGTGGATCAGGGCTTAAATGATAAATCTGTTCGGTACACAAATATCCTTTTACATGTGTTTAAACTCACGCACAGAACCATTAAATGAACTTGCCAAGGACTCAGAGCAAGAGTGACAGAGATTAAAGAGAAGAATTCTGGACTCCTGGCTAGCTGACCCTTCATTCTCACCAGACAACACCATTTCTGTTACACCTGTTTCAGACCACCTTTAAAAACTCAGAAGAATAAACAGCTGGGAACATTTTCTGACCTCTGTTAAAGGGAAAGAAGCAATAAAAATAAAATACCAGAGTGCCACATTAACTAAGGATATGGTCAGAATTTATCCAGTTAGGAAATTACAAATTCTTCCCACCTTGCCTGACAACCACAAATTTTCAGAGCAGAGAATACATGGAGACTTACTTGTTTAGAGTCATTTCCACCCTTTCAGAAGCTTTTCCTGTCTCTGTTTGGCCACACACAAACACAACTCCCATGTCTGGCAATCTTCTCAAGATGCCCATCAATTTCTTACAAGAACACTGTGTCATTTAAATGATGGGCCATGTCATGTCACTCTTTCATTTGAGTTGCTCAAGACCCAATGATACATCGGGCATAACCAAAGGGAAAACAGAGCCCTCAGTGTAAAAGTTAGAGGTAAAGCCTTTGGAAAATGATCCAGGACCTGCAGAACACTGTGGCATTTGTTTGTCCAGACTGAGCACATCAGTTCCACTGTTCCTAAAACTCCCGAATGCTGTGTTAATTTCACCACATCCCCCCACACCCCCGTGAAGCAGAAGAGGGCATTCAGCATGGTTCAAGGAGTAAAGACTGAGCCATGCCAGTCTCTTAATGTGAAAACACTCAGCTCCCTCTCAGCCATTAAAATGAATGAAGAGCAAGAGTGTTTGGATAAACATCAGCCAAAAGAAACCTTGGAGGCAGCTAGAAAGCTACTGCTTCATACAACATAGACCATGTTTCCAAATATAAATATTACACTTGGCAAAGGCTGCCCTTTGCTGCATGAGTTATGTTGCTTTTTTTTTTTTTTTTTTTTTTTTTTTTTGTTTTGTTTGAGTTTGTGCAAGAGGTATAAATAGCTAGGCTGGTATTCAATGACCTTTTCATTTTTTGCAAGATATCAAATGGGTCCCAATCCCTGGAACAAAGGCACACAATGCTCTTTTGTGCCTGAGTTTTTGACGCTTGGTCTCTAACAGTTACAAAAAAATACCACATAACTGAAAAACCATGTCCAAAGGCCAAATGTAAAAAAATAGAACTTTCCTCTATGAACTTTCCAGAAAGCTTCTGTAGAAAAACACATCTGGATCACTGTTTTATTTACATGTGTACACTCATGCCTGCTTACCTTGCAAAGGAACAGTTAGTTACTTTTCTTAATGCACTATGGCCCAGTCTACACTACAGACGTCTGCCACCATAGCTGCATTGCTCAGGGAGATGAGGAGTGTAACGATCATGGGGCTCATTACATAACAAACCAGGGACCAAGAAAGGAATAAATATT
Source organism: Dermatemys mawii (assembly GCA_007922305.1). NCBI lineage: Eukaryota > Metazoa > Chordata > Testudines > Dermatemydidae > Dermatemys > Dermatemys mawii. The sequence continues at coordinate 7,094,169 of ML677359.1, forward strand.
TAATAAAACAAACTAGAGAGCATCTCTGGTAAACTGCTGCACGCAGAATGCAATGTTCCCAACCCGGCCTTCAGGAAGCATCTCTAAATTCTTATGTTCCTAAAACTGCCCTTATGAGGGAATGTCTCTAAATTATAACCTTTTACAAACAGCTCCATATCTGTCCTCTTAAAGAAAAACAGATTAACTCTTATGTACATATAGATATAAAAGAAACAGCTAACAACCATCTAATAACAGATGCATTAAATTCTCAACTCATGTGGTACATTTCCAGAAACCTTGTGTGTCAACCACCTAGATAGGAGAGGTTACCAGCACATCACACTTGGGTGAGTCTTTACCACTCACTTTCCTCAAATACCCCAAGTCTCTATGAGTCTTTCAGGACATAAAATCTCCCACTATGATCTTCTCAATAGCAGCCTTTTATTAGAGTCTGAGTTGTTCTCTTGTTCCTTGACAGTTTTTCCTCGGTGTCGATGATAAAGGACCAGTGAGACAGGAAATGCCAGAGTCCACATCTACTGTCAATGTGTTGGAACTTTCTAGGATTACTCGTAAATCCCTTTGATTAAATTGAAAGGTGTCCCCCAGTTCAGTGGTGGGTAACCTGAGGCCCTTCAGAGTAACCTGCTGGCAAGCCATGAGACAGTTTGTTTACATTGACCGTCCGCAGGCACGGCCGCCCGCAGCTCCCAGTGGCTGCAGCTCACTGTCCCGGCCATTGGGAGCTGCCCATGCCACTTCCCGCAACTCCCGTTGGCTAGGAACAGTGGACAGTCAATGTAAACAAACTGTCTTGTAGCCCACCCGTGGATTACTCTGACAGGCTGTGTGTGCACCACAGGTTGCCCACAACTGCCCTAGTCTGTCTGGACTACATAAGACCTTGGATGCAGCTGATTTTTAGTAGCACCCCTTCTCATATGGCCTTCGTGGAACTGGATGAGGTCTCAGTGGCTCTGCATGGCTTGGCTTGGCATGGCTTGTATTTCAAGCAGGAAAAGCAATTTCCTAGCACATTAGTGATATTGTGATTGATCTGCAGTCAATACAGCATCTCTTGTGCTTCTTTGCTCATCTCAATTCCTAAATGACCCTCATGGATCTTCCATAGCATTTCTTTACAGAGGCTCATTGGAATTACAACCTTGCTGCCTTTGAAAAATCACACCATCTATCACAGGAGGTTCCTGTCTGCAGTTCCAATAGTCTCTTATACTTGGACAGCAACTGCTTATTTCTTCAGGTCACCCTTTAATGATCACTTCTTTAAGGATTCCCAATGATTCATCTTTTTCCATTTCCTCTCTTATTTGTTGTAGTTTCCTCTTATGATTTAACACTCGGCAACTGATGTCCCCAGTAGCCAAGCAGGCTTCCACAACAGGCTGAGGGGCAAAGAAAAAAGACTGAGCAGACCATGAATTCTCTACAATGTTGAGAAACTATGTTCAGTGGCTGAAGGGGAGAAGGGAATGACATCAGACCAAATTCTACAAATCTATGGAGGTTGCAAGCATCCAGCAACTTGTAGGACTGGGCCCTTTCTCTGTAAATTCCCACCATCCATCAAGATGGATCTTCTTTGGTATAAAAGGGCACCATCAACAGAGCATTCTCCCTTTCCCTTGGAAGGCTCTCCATCCTCAGGTTTGAAATAGCCTGAATATCTAGATGTTCAGAGCCTGCTGGAAAGCCCATCTATTGGAGCAGGCACTGGTGTACGGCTGAGAGAGTTAGCGGCCGGATTTCTGCCCAGATGAAACTGTGGTGGGAGTTGAGCAAATAATTGTGTTTTTGGTTCGATGGCCAAACCTCAAAATCAATCATTTCAGGTCAACCTGGAAAATTCAGTTTTTCATTTCATTTCCAGATGGTTTGTTTTGCTTTTTAAATAAGTCAATAATTTTGATTTTCTTTTCTTCTTCTGGCCAAAACTATTTGCCAAATGCAACCTAAATTTGCATACAGTTCTGGTTGCTCCAAAACTGCATTTTTCAGTAAATAAACTACTCATCCAAAAAAAAAAAAAATTCACCCAGCTCTAGGCTTCATCTGTTTTGGGCTGATGACCAATAATCATCTGAAAGAAGAGAAGCGATGCTGCTTTAGTCAATTTAGGCCAGTTGTTCCCTATTAAACTGTGTTTACAGATGTGTTCAGAGACTTTTAGGTGGCATTAAGGTTGAGCTCTAAATAAATATAGGCGCCTTCCCTCCTTACTGGACATGAATCATTGCATTATTATCTAGTGCCCAAACACTCACATATGGGGACAGGCCGCAAAGATATAGATCTTTACAGAACCTTGCTCATTATTTTGGGGGTATCTTCCCTTGCATCAAGATACAAGTGAGGAAGACTATTGACATTCACTGATACAGAGCCAATAGAGAAGGTATAAGAAAGGTTTAACCAAACCTCCCCCATCCCCCAAGAATGATGGTTAATTTTAGCTCCGTACACCGCTGTATGGGTGGTGATGTGCATTTCCAGAAGTGCCTGGCCACAATGCTATAGGGTTGTTATTACTGGTCAATCCTAATTAAAAGGCTTCCTTGCATCTTGCAGTCTAGGGTTCTTGACCTCACTTTCAGATCACATGTTTGGCTGTGAGAAGCTGCCTATTTTCCTGCCAGCATGCGCCCCAGAAAATGTGCTTAGTGAGGGTTAAACAAGATGCTTTTACTCCGCTTCATGCTCATTTGATATGAAAATAGCTATTCCCAAATGAAGGTGCGAGACAAAGAAAATATGCCACGGATTAGGAAAAAACCATATTCTATATGAGAAACCTACAGCCACTGGCCATTTGGAAATGCTTATATTTTTAACACCACTCAGTTAGTACTGGGTGGTTAGCTTCAGGCTGTCATTAGAGGTTGCCAAATGATCCAAAGTCTTTTCTGTAAGTAAGTAAATAGGGGTATTATAGTGTCGAATAAACAAGCAGAGCGACTGGGGTGTCTGTTGGACTCTAGTGTGGTCATGGTGAAAAGAAGATTTGTGCTATTTTCTGTTCTGCCATTCTACCGGACCTCGGGGCGAGCTCTGCGTCAGTACTCCTAGTCCATAGCGCGTTTCAGTCACAGGCCCCTTTGAGGAAGAACTTTTCTGGGGGACGCAATGGGTGTTTGCCTTGTGGTCAAGCCAGTAGATGATTTCGTGCACATCTTACAGAGTCATAACAGTCTGGTATAGCAATATGCACACGAAGGGACTCCAGCCACTGAATGGGTACTCCACTGCTAATTAGTGAGACCACTCAACTGTCTGGGCGCCAACTGGCAGGCATGACCAAGTCCAAAAGTCTACAAGCCAAGAGGGACGCTGACCTTCCTTGTTTTGTTTTCTGTTCCCTAGTACCATGGTGTTACAAGAGTGCCGCACAGGGGCATTTCTATCCTGACCAGGGGAATGGGAACAAAGCTGCTGCTGTGACTTGTAAGCACTGCTGTGGAGAAGTAATAGAATGAGGGGGACCACTGTGAACAGCTGACACATTATGGGAGGAGAAGGGTGTCAGGGTGAATGATGCTCGGGGAGGGGACTGAAGACGTGATAGTGGGTACATGGTTATTGGGAGTAAGTAAGTAGGTGTGACTAAGGTGGCAGGGGGTGCAGTAGTGGTGAATAGTGGGTTATTTTGTGTGTGAGAGAAACAGGTGCAACATGTAACAGAGGGAGACCAGGGATATGTGTCCATGGGTGCACGTTCATGTGAGGGGTGTGTGTGTCTGAACATGCAAGAGCACTGTTTGGGCTGGATTGAGCCTTATTGAAACGGGGCATAACCATCCTCCTTCAATTAAGATAATTGTAAGACGCCAATAAGAGGTTTTATGAAACCAAGTGCCCAAACAGCATGGGGGGGCCTCCATCCCAAACACGGGCACTTGTCACTGCCCAAAACAAAAGCACATGTGAGGCTGCTCAGGAATTTAAATTATGTAAGCAGAGGGGCTTCACTCTATACTGTTTTGAGTAGAGGGCTGTGCATGAGAGGGAAGCCGAGAAAACCACCACAGAAATAGAGAAGGCAGCAAGAAAGCACCAGCCACAGACAGAGCAAGTTAAGAGAAAAGCCAAGAGAAAGTTTGGGGGCTGAGTAGTGTCTGAAAGAGGCTTGGAACGGTGAGCAAAGAACTGGCTTCTTGTTTGATTCCTGCTGTGTTCAGGGAAACATGACTTTATGTTCATTCTTTGTAACTCAATGAAACGGCAGCACCAAAATGCCTAACTCCATCACCAATTTCTCCTCCTACCTGGAGCCACAGGCACGACCTCAAATTTTTGGTTAACTCAGGTCAAAAGGAGTAATAAGGGGTCTTTGAAATAAAGATGGTGATTGTGATCAAGAGCAAGTGTATGTCCAGGGCCAGCATGTAGGAACAGGTGGGTGACCGAACATTTATTTGTTCAGAGGTGCATAAGTTTGTCTGTGTGAGCAATGAGTGAGAAAAGGCGCATGTTTATATTATGGCCACCATTGTGGCCAACAGACTGGGGACTGAACCTGGGATCTCCAGAGCTAAAAGTTACAGATCGAGCTAATGAGTCAGGGCTCTGTAAGACGTTACATCCTCTCTGGATTGGCACAGAGGGGGACTGTGGCACACATTCACCCATGGGTTACACATACACAGAGTGTAAGCATATGTGAATGGATCTAAGGGTAGAAGCGGGGAAGCTGTGTAACTTGTAAAGTTGGGCTAGCAGATTATTATGTGGGCTGGTAGGTTCTCCTGTCAGTTTTACAAGTCTGGTTTTATAATTTCTCTCTCACACTTACACCCTTTACTGCTACACAATAGCACTTCAAATAGCTGCTTCTTAATAAGGTCCTCTCAGATCAAATGAATACCAACCACCCATACCACACCTGTTCTGTTAGCAATCTCTCCCACTGATCTCAGACTGCCCTCTGGCAGTACCCACTCACGCTGAGTCTCCCCTCTGCGGGGGACCCCCAACCTAGTAATCCCACCTAGCCTCAGCGGCTACTGCCAGTCATCACCTAGCCCGCACTTACTGGGACAGACTGCAGTCTGTAATGGCCACTCGTCATTGCCAAGGGGTTAGGACCAGCTGCCTCTACCTATTCCCAGGCTGTACCTCTGTAGCCTCAGTACCTTTTTATAGGCATCCATCATGGCCTGTGGCCTGGGGAGTTGCCAGGCTGGAGCTCCTTAGCTCCTCTTGCCTTTCCCCAGCCCTGCTCTACTTCACGTACCTTGCTCTTAGGAAGCTAGGCCCTCTCCCTCCAGGGCTGGAAAGAAAGAGACTCCTTTTGAGCTCCTGGCTCACAGCCCTTTTATAGTGCCAGCTGTGGCTTGATTGGGCTGGCTACAGCTGTGGCTGCTTCCCCAATCAGCCTAGTTAGGCTTTTTTAACCTTTGTTTTACTGGAGTGGGGCAACCGCCCTACTACATGGGGTTATTGGAGCAATTTTATTAGTTATTTTTAACTTGTAAAAGGATAACGACTCTTACTGAATGAGTGCATAAAAAATCATTCAATTCCATTCACAAATGATCTCAAAGTGCCCTAGAGAATTTCTGACAGTGATTCCCACATAGCATGGAAAAACAAGGGAGATGGAGCGGAATTCTTTAAGGCATAACTTAAAATGAGTAATAAAATAACAAATGGTTATTTCTCAATTTAAAACCTCGCTGCTGTAAAATGACTAGTGTCTCACAAGACAGCCGGTATTGAGGTTCCCCCACAAATAATACCGAGACACCTCCGTGTAAAATAAATAGTTGAAAGCAGCCCCTTGGCTCCTTCCAGTATAAAGTGGATCCACAGATGAGAGCTAGATATAGGACTTCTGTTCCCTGGTATTTGCAATGGCTGTTGCCTTTCAGAGGTGAGATGTTTACTTTCCATGGGGAGGAAGCTTCCCCACCCTCTGTATACAGACATCCATCTGCCAAGAAACTGTGTAAGCAACAGCCCCAAAGGCCACTGTGTGCCGCCTCTATCACTCATGCCCCTAGCAACTGTTGCAAATTATGTGTAACCTGAGGATGATTCGAAGGATTTTGCTTGGCGTTACGGTGAAATGGTTTATTGCACAGTTCTGCTGAACACGCCAGCAGGCAAGATGTTTATTATGCAGCCATGAATCCAGTTTGGCAGGAGACTGAACCGTACCTTTGCTGACTTACATCACTGCATAACTCACTCACTCCACTAGCCTCCTGTAAAATATGACTTCAGCCCTTTCCTTGCAGCACGTCGGGCTCGAGTTCAGCGATCTCCCAAAAAGCCTTGTGCGTTGTAGAGGGGGCTGGTCTTGTTGAAAACACAGGGGTCATACTAAGAAAGCCTGATGACCCCCATTCCTTGCTCTGGCCTTCCCTCTTTGCCCCAGAAAGGTATGCAACACTTTCCTCTCCCATGTTCACAAAGAAAGACATTTCTATGAGAAGACTGAGGGTGCAAGAGAAATGGACAGCCAGGGATTGAGCTGGTGAGGACATAATGATTTATAACAACATTTGAGACAGGTCATTAAATGCAACCTCCTTGTTGGAAACCCTGCTCTGCAAGATATTTGCTTGTAAATGATTTGCCAGCGAGTTTTTCATAACCAAAGTCAGACTCACTGACGTAACGCCTAGGCCCTTGTCGTCAACATTTTAAAAAACAGTACATCTTAAAGCTGGTTACTAATTAGTTGGGGTGGGTAAGAGGAGAAAAGGGCAAGAGTGGGGGTTATGATGCTCGCTGTGGTAAATAAAAAATGCAGATTATGTGGATTTACCTAGTCTGATTTTTATTTCATTAAACACATGTCCACAAGCTTGTGGGATGGAGATTCCAGTTCCACACTCCTCTCTGAACATCATTCTTCATGTATAAGATTCTCCACAGACTGGATCTTTCTCTTCTAGTCAGGGTCTTATCCTGCCCTCAACACCATGCTATCCAAGTACATTTTAAGCAATGTGACTTTGTCTCTTTACATTTTCCAGCCTATGCCCTATGGGACAAATTAGGCCTAAATTTTACAGCCACACCCTGGGGATTCTGCAGCAAGCTGGCAATTCTATGGCAAAGTTAACAAGTTACAAAATAATCCAACAACCTAGTTTCATTGAGAAAGTCTAAAGAGGCACAGGGTAAAACTGCAATGACTGTCTATTATTGACTTGTGCTGGACCAGAGAAGCAGAGCATCACCTGATCTATGATGAATCACTGCAAAACCATGAGGCAAGCTGGAAGACAAGGAAATTCAGCTTGTTAGTTGAAGGACGTTGGGAAGGAATGAGAGTCCACATCAGTGCAGCAAAGCCCTCATCCAGCCAGCTGTGTAACTGTGATCCTGGCCTTCCTACTGCTTTCTACTGCCAGACCCATGACTCTCTGAATGCCTAGGCAAGCTAAGGAGAGAGAAAGGTGGGTCTGGTTCAGACACCGGCATAGGACTCAGGAGAGCTGGGTTAAATCCTCAACTCTGCTACAGAATTCCTGTATGAACTCTGTGCATGTCAAATGGAGATAGTATTTCCTCTCTCCCACCTTCATTTTGAGAGCATGTGTGCATGCATCAGTGTGTATGTGGGTGTGTAGGTGTGTGTGTGTGTGCGCATGTGTGTGTGTGTCACTGAGCACAATGGGGCTTTAATCCCAGAGGGGCCTGTAAATGACATTATAATGCATATAATACAATGAATATGGATTCATTGAGGCCCGAGTTCCATTGGCCAAGGGAACCAGCAGCATCACATCAGGAAGGAAAACACTTGGATTCCTCAGAGTCCTCATGACGTGGGCTGGCTTTAATCTCCTTCTCCTCATTGGTATTCTACGGGAGAACACCTATGCAGAACTTCCATGAAATTCAGAGCACCTCACCTTGCTCTCTTTTGTATCTGCAGCTGGATGCAAGCCAGCTCCATTCTCTACCAAAACCTGAGAGCAAAGGCCTCACATAGGGCCTGATAATGGCAATGCTCACCCATACTGACTGAGGTGAGAATTGGAAGTACATCCCCAGTCAGGTTTGTAGCTAAATATGCCTCGTGTCGAAACACTACCAGGCAAGTCTTCCAGCTCACCTTTGCTATTCAATTTAGGTGCCTTCTGCCTTAACAGGGACCTCTGCTGTTCCTGACTATCTTGTCTGGGACTGAAGCAGGATGCAGTGCTGCCTCATTTCCTCTCTGGATTCCCTGGCTCTCTCCATTAATGGGTGATCCCTTCAATTTCTTCACTCACTTCTTCCAAAAGGGCCTTCATCTCTATCTGCCTCCTGCCTGCCTGGGATCGGGCCTGCTCCATTTAGGCTCTTCCTGGTCATAGCTGTAGCAGCTGCTTCTGGCTGGCAGCATAGGGTTGTTTCAGCACCACTCTACCATTCTGACACCAGTACCACCACTGTAGCATCAGGGGTTTCCAAAGGAATGAGGTGAAACCACCCTGTCAAGAAATCCAAACTTTAATGCAGGCAGAGGCCTCACTGTCTACCTCTACTAGGGCTGGCCGCAACCACTGAAAAAACGTTTCGATTCCCATTTCACCAGCCTTTTACTCAAATCACACACCCATGAAACCCTAAGCTAACAGGGTGGGTGGCGGTGAGAAGGAGCCTGTTATAATATAAACCTACAGAATTGATCTCCATTTTATTACATATTTGGTAAAAAACTGCAGAAAAATGATCACAGGGGATGACTGGAAATATAATTTACACAGGAAAGGGTTATGCAACAAATAAGCATTTATTTGGTTAACAGTTGGCAGTGTTGGCTTATTAGTTACACTGGCAAGCATGGTGCTCACCGAGGTTAGTAAAGGATTCAGAAATACTTTTACCTCAGAAATTACTAGCTAAGGGCACGGCTACACTACCTGCCAAATCGGCAGGTAGCACTTGATATATCAGGGATAGATTTATTGCGTCTCATCTAGATGTGATAAATTGATCCCCAAATTAACGCCTGTATGCCACGTCGGCAGGAGGAGTAAGCGGAATCGGCGGGGGAGCAGATGTGGTTGACGCGCCACCGTGGGGATGGCCAAGTAAGTCGACCTAAGGTACTTTGACTTCAGCTATGCTATTCACGTAGCTGAAGTTGCGCATCTTAGGTCGATCCCTCCCGCTCCCCCACATAGTGTAACCCAGCCCTTAGTATTAAAGCCTAGATCATAAGTTCTACTCATCACCGTCTTGGACATAATTGCAGTTTTGTAACCATGTAGGAGATCCTGATCCAAATGTTCACTGGAGTCAAGGAAAATAATCCCATTGAGTCAATGAGCTTTGGATCAGCCCCATCAGTATCCAGGGGACACCCAAAAGAACCTAAGTATATGATTTTATGTTTTAAATAAAACTGAGCCAAAAAGATACAGTCATCAATACCTTTGAAAAATCATACTGCATCTGGTAGACAGCTTGGAGAACAGATTTGTATTTATTTAATCAGCAAATTATTATTTCCACCTTTGCTTATAAAGAAAGGGCATTTTTGCCATAGTTCAAAAGAGAACTATTTATTTTCATAATATAAACTCTGTGCTTTGACGTCTGAGACTATTTCTGAAGATCAAGAAGCTGTTTAAGATGAGAGGGATGACATTTAAAAGGCAGAGAGCAAGCAGAAAGTTGGCCTCTTTCTCGCTTTAGGAGCTGACCATATGCAGGGTGTTAAAGCTGTAAATATAATGGGCCAAACTTTTGATGCACGAGAACAGAAGAAAACTAGATAGCCACCAATCCCCTTTCACGAACCATATAGACTGGACAGGATTTGGAACCACCCCCCGAAGAAAATTAGTAAACATTAAAAACAAAAAGCATTATCCATAGAACAGGAATAGGAGGGTAGTTCAGCAGTCAAAGGCCATGCTAGTATTTTTAATAAGGGTGTAAAGGGCTTGATCAGCAAACAAATACCGTGAAAGATTAGTCAGGTAGACAGGTGCCTACTTTAGAGAAGGCAAAATGATGGGTAGGTAAGTAAATTTTATCTCCTCACCTCCACAGGCACATGGCGTTCTGTGATCCATTACAACTGGGAAGTAAACAGTAATAAAACAAATCCCCACCAACTGGAGGGAAACTTAAACATCACTTGACATGAAGAGGACAAGCCAGTTCTTATTTGAGGGGTTTTTCATCTTTATTTGGGTGGGGTGTTTTGTTTTGTTTTTTGACTTTTCTCGCTTTCCTTCAAGAAGGGATTTACTGAACGATAGTCAAAGGAACGACTGCAGACAGAACCTTATGTCCAAAAATCAAATCAGACAAAGAGAACACATCTGTTTTAAAGAGATACAAGAATGCACTGAAGACCAGATGGACGTATGACAAAGTTACTTGCATGACTATGCTGTACTGCTCAGGAAGAAGGCAAGTGAGTGCTCACAGAAAAGTAAGATATTTTATGTACAATTTATAGGCCTGAAAGACTCCTGAATTTACCCATCTGGAAACAGTGGAGAAGGTTTCTTTGCCCTTCTGCTTAGGTTCCCCATCCAACACTAAAAACTCACCAGATTTCTTCAGGGTTTAGTTTTGTGTAAACAGAGTTTGAATGTCTGAACTACAAGTGTGCTGAGGTTTCGTCTCACTGTGAGAAGGCCCCCAAACTTACTAACTCTTCTGACCAATGTACTTGTGGCAAAATGTTTTTTCCTATTAGCAAAGACCCCCATATTTTCAAAACAGAAGGTTCAGAGGTTACTTGAAACATCAGATTATTCTATTAGCCTCCTCACATCATCTCAGGGCTGCAAAAAAAGCATTAGAAGTGGACAAAATAGGTGACAAGGCTCCTAACATTGAGACTTGGACCTTCAAAAAGCTGAGTCTGACCTAAGCAGAGCCCATCTAGAAGGAACTCTAGGATATACGTGGTTGTGAGACAAAACAGGACGCAGCTGACCAATAGTCTACCCTTTTGCTCAAATGTAATTGGTTTTAATCATTAGATGCCTTGTTTCGTGAGCTTTTTGAAGAAAAGTCTGTCCTTATTGAAGGCTTGGTAAGCACCCAGTAGATACTACTGTAAACAATGTAAGTAATAATCAGCAAACCTTCCTGCTCCAGGAGCAAGAGAATTTCTCTTGCTTCATTCAGGACTTTTAATTTGTTCCAGCCTGGAAGGGTCAGTATGCCCCTGAGCTCTTGTTGCTCCTAACAGGAATGTCAACCAAGTCGAAAGAGATTAAGAGGAGAGAGAACTACTCTAGCCACTTGGAACTCTAGGAAGTTGTCCAGATGAACTTCCTGGGACAGCCATTTGCCTTGAATTGAATGGAGCCATTCTGAGTTGACACAGAGGTGCAGAAAATAAACTGGTTTCTAGTTCTGGAAATTCCATCGATAGTCATGAAAATTTGGACAAAACAGAGCAAAGTAATAGTTTTCACATCTGGTCACAGTCATACAAAGTCGCTGGAGACCCTGGAGGGAAAATACATGAGTTCCTCAAAGAAATATAGATTATGAAATATTTCTTTGAGTAATTGGACTACAATCAGGAATGTCTGATAGAATGCCCAGAGGTGGATCAGATGCTGAAAGCATTATGAAAGTCCTCTGAAAACAGATGAAGATATCAAAGGACTCAAGTACTTTGAAAGGTCTAGTCGGTATTAATACATACTATGGGCGGGCTACCAGCAAGTCATCTTTGACTGTCATAGACTGGCAAGAGTTATCATCAGACTCATAAAAACCCCCCTAAGAAACAGGAGAGAAGCCAAAGGGTCAGGAATTAGAAATGGGTCTGCAAAGCTGCAAAATGCAGGTAGCTTGAGTGGCACATGCAAACTAGCAGAGGTTTCCCTGTAGGACTATGAAAATTCTGAGGAAAAATTCGTCAAAAACCTAGATGCCATTCAGAAATGGGCTTTGCACCATTAGCCCAGACAAAACTAATACTGGGCAAACTGTGTGTATTCTCTTTCCTATCAGGCAGAGTCTTGAGTGAACATCCTTCCCCCTCCTCCATGCCCCCACCCACACCTTCCATACAAAACAACCACTCAGAAAAGGAGCAATTGTTTCTGATGAAATTAGATTCATACTGCTGTCCTTCACCGCCTGTTTACTGGTGAAGCGGAAGGGTGGGTGAAGGAGGGCAACTTGAAAATCAATGGAAAGATTTGGATGATTTAGAGAGCCCAACATGCCTGATGTGAATTTCTTGATTTGGAAGGCTTAAAACAAAAACAAAAGCCTCTATTCTAAGAGAAAAATAGTAAAACCTCCCTTTTTGGGTTTCTCCTCTCCTTCCTCCTCCCCCCCACAAAGGCATTTTATTAAAAGATTGAACTAATCACCTCAGAAATGGCAAAGCCACTCCTAACCGACTGGGCCACCCAGCCTGACAGTTGTAAAGACTCTGCTGAGTTGGGCATGAGCACCCTCAAGTTCATGCAGTAATGATCGGAGCTTTAAAGCCCGCTGAAGTAGTTTCACAGCCATACAACAAAATGGTGCACTCTTAATGTTGACATTTTAGCCAGGGAATCACAGCTATTGTGACTATCCATTGGAGCCGGCAGGCCCATGAGGTGAGCAACAGGCCACTATCAGCAACATCTGAAGAAAACTGGGCTGTTCTGGCATATGTGAAGGAAAACTGTCGCTCTCCCTGTAAATACCAGCGTGGGTGATCTGTTGGCACATGCAGGCCCATGTGGGCTGGGCTGCTCCACTGCCCTGGTAAGAAAAGCAATTGGCAGGTGTGCTTCAAACAGAGTAGGCTAGGTTAGACCACACTGCCTTATGGGAGCAGCTATCAAATCCACCCTTATTCGTTTCTTCTGCAAACTAAACAATCCCAATTCCAACTAAAACTTCAGCCTCTCCTCAGAAGTCTCATGCTCCAGCCCCCTAATCAGTTCTGTTGCCCTTTGCTGGACTCTTTCCAACTTTTCCACATCTTTCTTGTATGGGGCCCAAAACTGGACACAGTACTCCAGATGAGGCCTCACCAATGCCGAATAGAGGGAAATGATTACGTCCCTCAATTTGCTGGCAATGCCCCTACTTATATAACCCAAAATGCCGTTAGCCTTCTTGGCAGCAAGGGCACACTGTTAACTCATATTCAGCTTCTCATCCACTGTAACCCCTAGGTCCTTTTCTGCAGAAGGTCCCTTTCTTTCATGCTTCACCTTGACTGAGAGCTCCATGTAGGATTTCACCTCAAATGTTCACTCTGATGTGATCCTTCCAAAGGCTTCATGTTAGCAAATCTAAGGGGCTTTTTCTTTTAAAAACATCAGCTTCTATAGTCTTAATAAACCATTTCTAAAAACCAAATATTAATCAACATGAACAAGGCATCTTATATTACTCAATATTGGGGACATTACAAAAATTCCCTCACTATATATACAGAATCTTTGGATGGCAAATACAGTTGAAGGGCTTGAAATAACAGTACATATCAATTCTGATTTTATGGTATTCTTTTAAACCACCTTAGTCACTGCATACATATTTTAAAAATATATTCACTGACATATCTATATATTGTTCCTTTCACTTACAGCATCTCTTGAAATTTTCCCATATGCTCATTCCAGTCCTTTACCATCTTGCTCCCCCTTGGCCATATTTAAGAACAGCAATCTCTGATTTTTTTAAGTGACACTTCATAAGGACTGATGAGCTTTCAAAAAGCTGTAGGTTAGCAGGTGATTCAGAAAGACTGCTATCCCCATGAAGTGTGCTTTATTGGAAACATTAATATGATATAAAACTAAGCGGGAAAATAATGTAACCAAGTAAAACTAAGGCCTTGACTCAGCTAGGGATGGGATTTTCAGATAAGCTTAAATGACTAGTGAACACAGGGTCCATTGAAACTCAGTGAGACACAGGGTCCTGAGTCACTTAGATGCTTTTGAAAATCCCATACTAAGAAAAAAGGTGTTTTTGTATTAATTTAAAAGTATTAGCCAACAGATATTTGACATGTTTTTAAACACCACTTTGCACTTAATGTAGATGGGTTTAACATCTTCAATACATATTAACTGGTCTTGGTCAACTCTACAGGGGACTATTTTCCTACTACAGCTGTGACCCAAGACAGTGGTTTCCAAACTTTAACAACCTGTGACACCTCTCACTAAAACGTCAAGTCTTGCAAACCCCCTCCTAAAAATGAGTATTTCCAGGGATTTTATCCTTTATCTGAGTATAAATTATAAAAGCAGTCATCTTGGAAATATAAAATTTATTTTTATGACATACATATACATTATTTATTATTAATGATTAATCATTACAGTATTTTTATTACATTATGAAAATTGCAACACGAGTCTAAAATCTTTCGTAGCTTGTATCACTTTGAATAAGCTTGTTATAAGACAAGGCTCCTATGTTTCATCAAGGAGTATCGGATGTGAAACAGCATGAAGGTATTTAAGAAGCCGACTCAAAGAGTTCCTCCTACACAATCATTCAGGTCTTGAGCAGTTCAGGCAAACAACGCATGTTACAACAAAGCTTAAACTAGTTCTTCATAATCATTTTTAAAACAGTACTAGCTGCCTATTTAATTTTAAAAACAGCAAAAAAATATCCACCACCCTTTCCATTTCTTATAAGGAGTCTTGAAGCTGAAATCGACTCAATGTGATAGATATGCTTGCTTTGATCTGCTTAGCTCTTGGAAGTCCCGGGGCTCCGGGATGCTGGCCCCATGCTGTCTGGAGACCCTAGCGACAATTCTGTCCACCATTAGGGAATTTTTTCCCTGAGAACCCCCTGTAACATTTTGTGAACCCCTGGCCTAAGAGATTAAAAATAGCAAACGTAACTCCCCAGTAACCATTAAGAACTAGTTGACAAGTGCCCCTAATATGAGAGTTCTCTGGTAATGGAATTAATCATGTGGACTACAGATACTACAAGTGAATGGTGTCCCTCTGGCTTTTCCAAAACAAGCATACAAACCTTTTATTAATAAACAGGGTTTTGACCCTTAGTAAGCTAAAAGTATGGTGAATTCAATGGCTGCTAATTCTGAAGCAGGGCTGTTGAACTTGATTTTGTTATCACCTGTATCTCCACAGGCTTCTATAGTCAGACCCATCTTGTGTCTGCCAGAAAGATCTTGCTAACTAATAAGAAATTTCTCTTCCTGCCCTCACTGTGCAGTACATGATCCAATAGCTCAGAAAACATCCTTTTAAATAAAACCCCAGGCCCAGGTTGTATTGTTCTTTAGAGTAGGAATGACAACTAATGGAACTGAAAACAACTCTACTGCATATTCAAGCTATTTTTCTGTTGAATAAACCTTGTTGATGGATCAAGTCCAGGTACTGATAAAAGTCCATTTACTGCAATCATCCCTGGCATTTTCTCATTCATTTATTACTTAAACACAAGTGGCATTAAGCTATCACAATACTTTTTAAAAATAATTGTTTCAAATGTAGCTCAGATTTACAAAGTTTTCTGTTTTTTTGCCAGATAAAACATTTGACGATCCCTTCAAGAATGTCTCTCCAACTACCATACTTAATCCCCATTTTTGCACTTTTGGTGAGCTTAGTCAAAATTTTCAAACCTGAGTGCCGGAAGTTAAGTTCCTAAATCCATTTTTGCCACTTAAATATATGTACCCCAATTTTCAGAAATGCTCATTATCCAAGTGCCATTGAAGTCAATGAGAGCTGGAGGTTCTTTGCTCCTATTAACAGGGCTATTTTGATTTGGATCTAAAATATGAATTTCAGAATCCAACTTAGGGCACCTGATTTGGAAGTTTTAGCTCATTTGTTGTTAGCGGCATCTCTCTCCACCGTAGTTAGTCAATCCAGCTCAAGATTCCTCTTTTCCCAGGCATACAAAATACATTCCTTTCTCTAAGAAAAAAAGCTTTCAGAGCTTTCCATATGTAATTGTTTCTTTGTGCACAGTCTTCACATTGGCCCTGAAGGTAAAGTGGTTTTTGGAATAAAAGGTACATAAATATTGTGTAACTGCACAGTGCCTTAAAACAAGATGCTTATAAAATGAAAATCAAAGGTCAGTTTAGAAGTAACCCCAAGACTGGTATTGAACTCCATAGCTGTTGTAGATATCAACAACATTACAGATCATTCCATTTTCTCCGTTGCCTTTTAAGGACTGCTGCCAATTGCCACCCTGAGAAAATACCATGCAATTTCGAGGCAGAGTATATGCTATTCCTCACTTAACTGGCTTCCCAGACCGTGGCTGCAGCCATGCAGCTGTTCTCCCTCCTAAAGTAGCAATCACTGTGGTCATTTTTCCTTACAGCACCTCCCAGTGTGGTCATGATGAACCACGTTTGGCTTGGCTTTAGGTTTTCTGCATATTGTAAACACTAACATTACAGTTCTTGAAAATATGGCCAACCCAATTTTATATTTAATCCTTCCTTTTATTGTAGATTTTACAACCAATGACATTTTTGTGCCAAACTCCCCCATGGCCAGAGAAGGGGGCTTTTATTTGTTTTGGCCAGGGTCTGGAGGTATTTGATTACACCCTGGAGAAAGTAAACACTCATTGTGTCCTATATAGTCTCTGTATTGGAAAATTTGGTCCTTATAGGGTTAGTAGGGGAAAAAAAGTTTATTTGACTTGGAAGACAGACATTACTATGAAGAATTAGGAAAACTGTCACTTGTCAGCTAAACAAAAAACATGGCAACATTTTTATGTCTTTATTATCAGTCACATTTCAGGGCAACTGCTTCTGTATTTCTCCCTTAATGGTCCACTAAAGAAACCCACTCCCATGCATCTCTCCCCATCTTGATGCTGGTTTTTGCAGGCTAAGCAGTTCCCTGCCTACATTTTGATATTCCCTGTAAGCCAGACTGCCTAAAGAGACCAGGGTCTGCACTTTGCTTTCTCTCCAAAGGCTCTGATCAGTGCAAGTGCCAGTAGTTATGAGTCCCACACAACTCTTTGTAAGAAAGCACTCATATTCTAATGGTGAAGGCATTACAGAGAAAATATATTAAAAACATTAAGAGAACCTGCATGTATCTTAAGTTTATAAGAGATCATCCATCTCCAATCAGGGCTCTGGTAGGAGCCAGTCCTTCAAACTCCACAAAGGGGTTTTTCTGAGATTATCAGTGCCCAACAGCTTTAAGCCAGGACAAGCACTCCAATGAATAGTTCAGTTTTTCCTCTATACAGTATAGGGCCCTACCAAATTCACGGTCCATTTTGGTCAATTTTATGGTCATGGGATTTTAAAATTAGTCAGTTTCACACTTTGGGCTATTTACATCTGAAATTTCATGGTGTTATAAGGGGGGTGGGGGCTGATCAAAAAGGGAGTCATGGGAGCTCACAAAGTGGCTATGGAGGGCGTGTCGCAAGATTGCACCTTCTGTGCTGCCTTCACACCCAGCTCCGCTGTGAAGGGAGCACAGCTGTGGAGCTTCCTGCAACTGGAGGAGGCACCCAGATATCCCCTGATATCCCCGCAAGAGCAGCTGTGCAGGGGAAGAAGAACCCTTTTCCTGCACAACTGCTCTGAGAACAGTGCCCCCAGCCCTGCTGCTCCCCTTCTCCTCCAGTAGCTAGATCTCAGGGGAGATGTCTGATTTTGCAGTCTGTGACACGTTGTTCATGGCTGCGAATTTAGTAGAGCCCTATTTATGAAGCCTGAGCCTTTGAAATCCTGGTCTTATGTAACACTTGATCACCAAAGACCCACTCCCCAGGGTTTAGCTTCAAAAGGCTGGTGTTTTGCATAACTGGGGGTGAGGAATTTGCATTTACCTTCCCCTAGACATGTCCCAGGAAATCCACTTCACGCATATTGTCCCAAAAGACCATTCTTGTCTGCCACATTGTTCAATATAGTCTTTTGATCATCCAGGCCCACAATAATACATCACCTTTGCAAAGAAATTTAAACTTAATTCAATAAGGTATTGCAAGGATATTGCAAAAAAATTGCCATATTTGTTATACTGTCATTAACATAAATGTGTTTACTGCCTGAGGATCTGGTAATTTAACAATACACGCGATAGCCAAAAATCACAATCTTTGGAGAGGATGGTGATTCCATAGAGCTTATTAAAAATATTTAAAATCATGATCTCAACATCAGAGACCGATGTTATGTATAATTAAAATTAAAAAAGTTTGATTCACTATTAAAGATACATAGCCAGGCACCCAAAAGGAATCGCATACATTACCAAAGTCCAATCTTAAACAAGTTCTGAAATATATATCGGTCCCCAGTCTTTAGATACATGTGAATCTAAAACTTATCACAGACTAACAATCTATATGCATAAGAGGGCATATTTACAGTTAAATATTCAAAATGCAGGAAATACAAAAATGAAGGTTGAATATTCAGTTGTGAAACCGGAATGCTGCATTATTTTTCCCCCTAACATTTAATTTCTTAGTTTTTTGTTTTTTTAAAAAAATAGGTGAAAGGAGCAAAAGTAATCTCATAACAGGCCCAAGTCTACCAAGGTCAGCTGGGGTTTATCAACATCATCTGTAAAACATGTTACTGTAGATTTAAGAAGCACAAGTCAGCTGAATGGCAGTTAAAATTAAGGTCTTGATCCAGCAATGTACTTGGGTAACTTCAAGCACAAATAGTCTAATTGCTTTTAATGGGACAAAGCACAAGTTTAAGTGCTCTGCTGGATGGGGTAGGGGAGGGGGGAAATACACATTCTCATACATGTGCTATATATATAAATCATATAAATGTTGTTTAAAAAAACCTCTTAACGCATATTAATCCCTTCCTACACCCTTGAGAGCTGTCCAGCTTCCTTGTCTCTCTGAGTTGTGTTTTTTCCTCCCAGTTCAAACAGATACAAGGCCATTACAACGTTCTCTCTTTCATTTGCAAACAGAAACACACAATAAATATGGGGTTGGAGGAGGAAAAGGGGATAGAAAAGTGCAAGCTAGATGATGAAGTTTCCAAAACTCAACTGTTGCCTTAAATACCGTACACCATCAATCTTTAGATTTTTTCTTTAATTTGGGAGACATAAGTTTACCAAGAACGTTTAGTAAACACCTTTAAAACCATTTCATAACCAGAAAATACTAGATTTTTTTTCACAATGCAGACTTACATTCTGTAGAAAATGAAGGAGCTGAGAAATGCTGGTATGGCGTTTCACTGCTTAGTGACTCCAGGGGTGTTACATCCTGCTGCCACTGACTCCACAAGGTGTTAAGAATGGGACCCTTTCTTTTTTGTCTTGATAAACACTTGTCCATATCTGCTCACCTCCCACCTTTATTTCTGCAGCATCCCACTGTTGGTCTGCCGGGGTCCATGGCTTCCCCCTCCAAGTCTATCCCCAAACAAGGCTGCTAAAATTATCTTCCTCATCTATCTTCCTTGCATCCGACAAAGTGGGTAGTCACCCACAAAAGCTTATGCTCTAATACATCTGTTAGTCTATAAGGTGCCACAGTACTCGGTCGCTTTTACAGATCCAGACTAACGTGACTACCCCCCGATACTTCCTCATCTAATCACACCATCTCACTTTCTCCAGTTGTCCCCCCACACCCTCAACATACCAAGTTTAAATTTCTAGTCCTCTCCTTCAAGGCCATGTATAGCTCTAGCCTACAACTAGGTAACATTTACACTATCCTCCTTAGTCCCCTTCCCTGGGTATGTCTACATGGCAACCTGCGGCTGGCCAACGTCAGATGGCTTGGCTTAGGGCTGTTTAATTAGAATGTAAATGAAGGTCTGAGCCCAAAAGTCAATACCGCAATTAAACAGCCTCTTTGCCCAAGTACCTTAGCCCGAATTAGCTGGCATGGGCCACGTGCAGGCTTCTAACTGCAGTGTAGACATATGCTCTGCATCACAGATGCCAACCTTGATGCCCCTTTGGCCAATATCTCACTCCCATCTTCTTCTATTCACCCCTCTATGAATGGAATGGCCTACCATTTTCAGTATGTCAGGACTCTACCTTCTTATTCAAATTCCTTCTCTTCCACAATGCCTATGAATCTTAACCTGAAGTGGTAAAATGCCCTCTCTTCCCCCAAACACACTCACCCACCCACGTTTATATAATATTACAATGTTTACATGCTTGGTTGCGATGCGTGTCTGTCTTCAGCACTTATCCTTGATAATTCTCCTTTCTTTTCAAATTAAAAAAAGAGTATGGGCCTGATCCTGCTACCAATTAAGCCAATGCGAATTTTGTGATTGCCTTCAGTGTGACCACAATGAGTGTCCTTGCAGCCCTGCCCTATGCTAGAATGGAAAGTCATGCATGCTTTCTTAGCAGTCATGTAAAGAGCATTGTTTGCAGGGTCACCTCTGCACCCCATTTGAGACTGAGGACAGTAAGCTCCCCAGTCAGCACTGGGAGTTAATATGTCTCCTGCTAGTGCTATGAGGGTGCTATGGCTTCACACTCAGTTGGGAGAGTTCATTGTGTTTTCACCTAGACTAGAGTGAGGTGGAGAACATCAGACATACAGCTTCATAATTCAGCGGTGGAAGGTGGTTTGCTCAGCATTCCATACCACAGCAGCGGTGTGCTGCTCTCAGGGTCTGTCTATAGTGGAGCTGGGAGCGTGCTTCCCATTTCTGACAGAAATGCTCTAGCCCCGCTCAAGCAAGTGCTCTAAAAATAGTTCTATAACTGGGAGCAGCACAATGGTTTAGCAGCCTGAGTACAAACCAGCTGGACTCCTGCATACATGCTTGGGCTTCTAGCCTGAGTAGTCACCTCTGCTACTCCGTTACACTGCTCCTTTTGGCATGCTCCCAGAGCTAGCATATACTGTGTACCCACACTGGGAAACGCCCTCCCTGCTGCAGTGTAGACATACCCTCAAGAGAAGGTTCAAAGAGCCTGGGGAGAGTTCTGAGTTAGGAGATAGCAGGTAAGTGATGTGCAGAGTGTATATGCACGTAACCAAAATACAAAACCAAAGTATTTGCAACTCATTTTCTGCTTGATTTGCTATTTGGTTTATATTACAAAGCAAACAAAAATTTCAGTTACTTACTAAGAACAAAAAAATCACAAAGGGAGCACTACCCATATGCTGGAATTCAAATTGTCAGGGCTTTCCTTTAGTCCACAAGGAAGTAAACATAAGTTGAAGGTAGGGTGAAGGGGGGAAAGGTTAAGGCACCAATTGAACTATTTCACAAACCATTTTAAAAATCCTGCGTAAATCAACACAGCAAAGCTTTGGCAAAGCTTCACTTATTTACATCAGCTAAGGAGCTGGTTCAATACATCTCAACATAAAAATCCTTTTGATCTCAATGTTTTATTATTTCTGTGACCTGTAAGACCCTTTCACTGGACAGTACTTATCTACCATTTCTATGCTGCATTTATACATTATCATGCTGCCACACAATAAAATTAATATGAGCATATGGAACAAGCTTCTCAAAATGAAAATAAACTGAATCCTCTTGAACTGGGCAGCATTGCTGCTTATGGAGTAACTATGGCTAAGTCTTATCAAGCTAATATGTTCACTCCTTTAAAAAAAACTGCTTAAGATTGTAAATAATTACTGACGTAAGATTACTGTTTTGGGTTGTTTTGTTCTATTGATCAAGTCAAACAAAAGAAGTCCCATTTAGCATTAGTTAAGTTTGCTCTCTTCAATAAACAAACGATAAATAATTGACGGTTAAAAGGTACGAATTAATAGGTTGCAGTTTAGGATATGCTAAAAAGGATGTTGCCCATGAAATCTTAATTTGACTCACTGGCATGTATGGATTATGATACAGCCTTTAACTACATGATTATTAAAAATAAAAATAAACACAAAGGAACCCTAGTTCATTCAGTGCACAGGACAGATCTGGTCAAGGGATGAATCAGGATTGCATAGTGAAGGTATCTGTTGTCTATGGGACCCCAGCCTCAATTGTTGCAAAAGTTGAAAAGTTTGTAGTGAACAAGGGGATTACAGGAAGAGAAAGGATGGTCTTGTGGCAAGGCAGTTGGATTCTATCCTTGTCTCTGCCACAGAGATCCTATGTGATCCTAGGAAAGTCGCTCACACCAAACTTTTTACAAGTAGTCACTTCTGCCTATAGTTAACATATGCACACCAAATTAGGGTTGCATGGGCAACTTTCATTCTGGCATTGCTTGACTTTTAATCCTTAACTTTGTAGTTTCCAATTTTCTATGGTTTAGTTTATTGATGGGAGCAATTTTAAATAACATTAATCGAAGTATGTTTGCAAGTTTCCTTAATTTTTTAAACAGAAATAAAATTTTATAGATGTGCTATTTCAATAATAAAGTACTTACACATTTGTCATCTTTAGTGTATATTTTATTGCCATTGGTATCTTTGCGATGCTCAATATTTCACCACTCAGTGCCAAGTTGGCCAATATACCGGAAGTTATCAAATTAAACTGTACTCAGACAAAATCTTTTATAAATGCAACTTTAGTTTTACTGCAACTTCAGATTCATGGCAACTTCTAAATGACTTTTAAAAACTATAACAGAAAACTGAGTACGGACTCCTGTATAGATATTCCCAGCTTTTTTAAAAAAGATAAATATTCAGAAAGCTATATTCCCCAATTTGTAAGAAGCATATAAACAATGTACATGAAAAAGAGCTTAATTCTATATCTTACTTTAATATAACCCTTTTTGAGGAAAGTAACAATTACCCTTTGAAAAGAAACAGTGTAATTTAACACAGTACAAACCCAAAGGGGCACAGCAGGAGCTTATCAAAATCCAGTCTGTTTTCATCACAGCTCCTCCTGGTCCCTTCTTTGAAATAATGTCAGGATAGTCTGAGGTAAACAAGCCATAGCCATGACAGACAGGATATTAGTGACTCTCCCCAAGTCTGCAAATGAACTGAAGGAGGGAGTGATGAGAAGCAGATTCTCTCTCAAGTCACAATGTTACTGCTCAGGCAACAGCAGGGAGCAGTAAATGTGTCCTGTGTAAGGGTGGAGGTGGCGGGGGCAGGGGGAGGAATCAAGTTTTTCCAGTGGTCAGATTTTCTATAATTCCCTAAAACACAATATACAAACACAAAATACAGGTTGGAGATAATTTCACATATTCACATATTCATTAGCGTCTGAAATTCATTTCACATATTCATTAGCGTCTGAAATT
>ML677359.1:7117325-7304993 GCA_007922305.1 Dermatemys mawii
CATTAGCGTCTGAAATTCATTTCACATATTCATTAGCGTCTGAAATTTGGTTATAAAATCTCCATGGTATGTTAACAAACAAGGGTTCTGAAAAATGCTGAGATGCTTAAGGTACAGACCCTGTAAAACAGAAAATTCTGACACAATCTTAGCTATGGTCTGCTACTGAGAAACCATAAAAATGCAGGGAGGCACAATGTATATTCTGAACTGCTAGGCACAGAGATAAACCCATCTGATTGTCCCAATTACGGTCCAAATTCTCCACTGGTGTAATCTCTGGCACAGCTCCAGTGACTTCTGTGGAGCTTCACTAATTTACACAAGAGAATTTGCCCTTATAGATCTGTGCCTGCAGATTTGTCACAATGTAAAAAATAGCTCTGAGCGTGCAGTGACATTACATTCAAATTAATTCAGGCCAGTTTTTTAAAAATAAATTTATTAAGATTTTTTCCCATAAAACATTGATATCAATCAATGCAACCATTTCATCAGAATCAAGCATTTCTGTTATAAGCAGGCACAACAATCCAAAAAAATAGAGGTGAGTACATTGTTGGATGAACTATATATTACTGGACTACATACTTATCCTGTACTTCTGGAAAAAGATAAAATGGATTATCTACTTTCTGATATCAAATTTGAACAGAAAAAAGATAAGTTTCTCTTTGGCCTAGCTACAAGACATTGAACAAAAGTTGGTTGTTCAAAATTCTTATGGTGCCATCACTGCCAATGGGAAGAAGAATACTGAATGGATGTTTGAAACATAAGAATTCAACTTCAGAACTCAAATTTTCTAAAACATCAGAACTGGTGTCCAGAGATAACTGACTGTTTATACTTACAAGGCAGACGTGGCCTATATAGTTATATGAATATGTAGCATTTTAGAACATGTAGGAAAAAAGTATTACAGTAAATTTATGCATAATGCATATATATTAGACACATTACTATACATACACACATGCTGTAAGTGAACTTTGAGGAAGTCGCGTTTTCAAGAAGAGTGCTATCAAATCTCTCAACAATAATACACATACTTAGCATACAGTAATGTGCTCGTTTATTTCTGTACCTTTTTCTTAAAATATATATTTAAACAAGAAGCAAAGAATAGTACTGAATCTTTCCATAAACTTTGTTTTCTTATTTACATTGTAATATTCCATTATACACAAAGTAAAGACTGCATTACGGTACATTATCTTTATATAGCATTTTTGTAATACATACAGCTTGAAGCTATGTAACATCTTAGCTTGGGAAGAGAGATACAACTTATAATATAAGACTATTTAAAAACAACTCTGGCCATAATTTTGCTCTAGATTGTTTCACTGAAACCATTCTTTGTCAAAGAAAAACGCCCCACATAGGGGATGAAGAGGCAGTGTTTAAGTCATCACTGGATCCACTTAAACTTAAAAGAAATGTACAAACCACAATCACGTTTGCATTACTACACAAGTACCTCTGAGGCCCGTTACTTCCTAATTTAGAACAGGAATGACAGTTACCACCACATCTTTAAATTAGTTTTTTTCTGTAGCTTTAGGGCATTATTTTTTAAACTGTAAACGAAAACTGAAATGCAACATTAATCATCCATTATCTTTACCTGCACAACTAGGAAAAGTTCTGATTTGTTCGGGAGAAATGAGCATGCGTACACCTATTCACACAGAATGAGTATGAATAACAGCAGCATTTATCTCAAGTTATGGTGACGCGAGGTTGCAATAAAGAATATAAAATGAGAGTAAAATTCCCAACATTTGTTAAAACACAAAAGAGCTTATTGTACAAAACGTCATTCACATTCTCTGTATTGAGCTGAGGAGTAAGCTGTTCAGTTTGCTGGGGTCTCCAGCCGACAGACTCCTCCTTCGATTGCCACAGACTGCCCTGCCACAGCTCCAGGAGGAAGCCTCGAAATGTGAGTCTGTGAAAAAATTGTGAGAACTTTAGCAACTGTGGAAAAAACTAAGAGAACTGAAAGCAGCTGGAATGGCTGGACACAAAAGCATCTTAAAAAGCCTGCAATGTTTAGATAGTTCAGTATGAACATATATACATACAAATTACAACACAACCTAAAAAGGGAACGTTTAGTATAAAGAGGACATTAATAGTAGGGGCCATAGTAGATGTATGCAAAATAATAAACAGTGCAGAGCAGGTAAATTGGTGCTGCAGTTTACCCTATCTACTAAGTGAACAAAGCGATGTCAGTAAAGTTGACATAAAATTAAAACTGGTAAAAAGAAAATATGCTTTTGCACAATACATGATTGATATATGCAGCTCCATGCCAGAAGACATCATTGATGCCAAAAGTTTAGAGGATTAAGAAAAAAGGGGGTTAGAACTTAATATGTTTGTAGGACACAAACTCATGCTTCAAACTCATACTGAAAGCCAACTTTAACTGATGAAAAAGTTAGGTTGAAATTCCAATGTGCACTTTTTTGAGAGAAGAGTTAAATTGCAAAAATGTTTTGAGAAAAACCTGTATGGTCATCACAGTATTTCACCAGGAAAGATCGAAACATCCACCTAATATACTCCTTTTGTATGAGAGTTTAGTTTGTCAGATTGCTAGAGGGATTTAATATATTATTCTCTACTTATATTCTGGTAATGCTCAATGGCCCTAATGATACAGGAAGACACCATCCCTACCGCACAGAGATTATTATTATTGGTTGCGAAACTGCGCTACACTACAGGACATCTAAAAATATTTTCCATATATTACTTTTCAACATTAGTAATTGCCAAAGTTATCAAAGTGATATTACACAATTATGATTGGAAGCGGAAGCAGCTTGATACACCATTAAGTTGTGGTCCAATTATGAAAAAAATTGAGAAACTCTACACTGAGTCATCCAATCCTCCATTTCCAAAAAGTATCTGTTTATTAGTTTTATATCGGCAAACATTATTCATTATATCCAATGGCATATCTGAGCCCTGTTGTGTGACAAGGAGCGGCACTGCTTCAGTTTATTGTTTGTCTATTGTTTTATCTTTGAGGGAGTCACATAAAAATCTTATAAAGAACTTACAACATGACACATACCATCCATGTTTAATGGTGTCTAGTTACTCCTTTTCCCATGTGTTTATTGGGGGTATATAATTCACATTGCTCATAACAATAGCTTGATAGAATGGTTATTTCTCCTCTTCAGTCCATATTTATTGTGCTCTGTTTTGTAACATAGAAGATTTGTTTTGTACAGTCTAATCGCCTATCAAAGAGGGCAGATCTGTAAGTACTGAAGAAATTGCTTTTATTTTTCCAGTGCATACTTTGTTATAAATGGGCATTGACAAAGACTTTACAGTACCAAACATGTATGTAAGCGTATTCTGACTTATTGTTAGTGCTGTGTTACCGTTACATGTAACCCATCATTGTTTCCATATGTAGCACTGTTATATGATATCAGCATATATTTTAGTCCACATGGAGTTGATTCTGCAATATAATAATGTTACGTGTTGAAATAATGGTGGATTACATATAGGGCCAGATGGCTAAAGCAGTGATTGGTGCACTGGGAGAGGTGTCATAGCCTCCTTTCTACAACCTTTCTGCCCACTCCTCAACTCCCAGAGCTGCTGGTTTAGACTTTTCTGTAACTTAAAAAAGCCTCAGGGCTACTCTATGAACTGTTCCACACTACAGAATTAGGTCAACTTAAGCTGCCTTGCATCAACCTAACTCTGAAAGTGTCTACACTTCAATTTTGTTCCCACCGTAACTATCCTGCTATGTCAATTTAACTTCACCTTTACAAGTGGTGTAGAGTCAAGGTCGGTGTAGTCAGGTCAACCCAGCGTCAGAGTAGACGCTGTGTTGCTTATGTTGACTGTTACTGGCTTTCAAGAGTTGTCCCACAATGCCCCACGCTGACAGCACAATCCTGATGAGGATGCACACCGCCAACACAAGGAGCAAAGCATAGAGATGCACAAGTGATGTAATTATTATGGGGGCTGTATACCAATGTAAGTTAGGGCAACTTAATTTTGCAGTGTAGACATGGCCTAATCTGTATTGGATGTAACAGTACTCCCAGGGGCTCAGGGTGAGTGAACAGCTACTGTTGTCTACACTACAAAGATTTTGTCAGTATAGCTACACCAGCAGTGCCCTCTGTAGATGCACTGTATGCTGACAGGAACTTTTCTGATCACATAACAACATTGTCTCCCTGAACATTAGCTACACCAACAGAAGTACTCTTCTGTGAACATAGCTGTATCAATACTAGGGGTTTTGCCGGCATAGCTATGTCAGCTAAGGGGTGTGGTTTTTTCATACCCCTGACTGATATAGCAATGCTGACAAACCTTCATAGTGTAGCCTTCACATCACACTCCCCGAGAATCACCAGCACACACTGTTCCTGCAACACCCTCATCTATCCCATGTGCTAGAAGTTAGGGTGGAGGATAGCAGTTTCCCTGATTCTTAAGCTGTACTCTTAGTGCAGCTTTAAGTTTTTTTTGTGCGAGGACAAGGATCAGGTCTGTAATGTTCATGCAATATGATTATCTGTAGCGTATATTGAACTTCCACAAACTGATACACTGAAGACACGAAGTCCTCATTTTCCGTATATGCAGATGAAATCTGATCACTCAATTCTGGGAATTTTATTATTTCATAATAGTTAAATATATAACAGGTTCATCTGATTAAATTTCATTGGCAGATGTTCTGGTATATTTTGCATTAGATTAAGGGACTTGGGAAAAAAGTTTACACCTATTTTGCCAGTAGTCTCATTATAAAATGGTGAGCTACGTTTACTTTTAAAATTTTTTATTTTTTAAGATTATGGGCTAGATTCTGCCAGTCTTCCAAGTGCTGAACTCTCAGTGCCAGTGCAAGCCTCAGGAGAGTAAGACTTGCAGAATTGGGGTTTATTTCTTTAAAGAATACTGTTTTAATTGGGGGGAGATGTCACTGGCATGACCCGTCGGCCTCCAGCTTGGGTAACAGGAGCTGTCATGTTTCAACACTTCACTTGGGAGCCTGCTGACAACTCCTAAGTCAAGATCCATGGAGCCCAGCCCCTGCTTGAGGCTCCATCTCTGATGCTCCATTGGTAGTGTCCTGCTAGCCCTATTTAAGCCAGGAACAGGAAACTGTCCGAACAACTGAGCTCCACCCTGCTCTGGGCTGTGTATCTCCTACTCCTGCTCCCCCAGCTTGACTTCCTGGTATCCCGACCTGGCTTGGCTCCT
Source organism: Dermatemys mawii (assembly GCA_007922305.1). NCBI lineage: Eukaryota > Metazoa > Chordata > Testudines > Dermatemydidae > Dermatemys > Dermatemys mawii. The sequence goes on from ML677359.1 coordinate 7,122,603, forward strand.
AACTCCTGACTTGTAGTTCTAATCTCTGGTTTGTCTCCTGCCTCTGAATCACTGATATCTTGACCCAGCTGACTCTTGACTCCTGGCTGTGGACTCCAGCTCTGACCACTAGGTCCGGTTGCCTACAACCTGGCCCTGACAGTCACGTTTATAAAACAGAGTGACTTGTAACTGCTCCACTGCTAGTGGGAGGCTAGACAGTGCAAGCCTTATTTATGTTGTGCACTTACTTGAGCCCCCAGTCCCATTAATCTTAAAAGGTCCAAGGATTGCGCAATTTAACACATTGTGAGGTGGTATGCTTTGACCATCTGAGTCAAAAAGATAAAACAGTAATAACATTTATCAGTTGAGCAGAATGTTATTTAGAACCTTAACCACGATTCACTGTGAAGATATTCTATATTCCAGAGGACCAGCCTCTTTTAACCCCTTCCTCGATAAGGCTATCCTTATGACTTCTCTTAGGTGGTCTTCTTTTCAGTTACATGACAGAATCAGATTTAATTAAAAACATTTTCCAGGTTTTCATTTTACTGGTTCAACTTTGATCCTTAGCCCTCCTACGTGATATATGAACATCTTTCTACTTTTAGAACAATTTTGCTCGAGAACATGATTTAACACTTCAGGAAGAAAAGGATTCCCTTCAAATCTCCTATGGTTCCCCTCAAATGCAACTGACAATTTTTGGAACTATTATTCCACAGTTAACCTTCCATTTGTTTAAAAAGATTTATAAGAACAACTGGCAGAACCAAATTTGCAAATATCTTTTTCTGAGGTCTATTTAAAACCCCAAATAGAGTTAGAGCCATCATATAAAATCAATTTTCTGAATAGGATGCAGTTAACAGTCTTTACTCAGTAGAGAAATGCTACTGATCACGCAATATGATACCACAGCCAATGTGGCTCAGTGGCCTAATCTGAATCAGACATGCATTATGAAGTGGAGATGGTCATGGCAGAATACACTATTGGAACAAAGAGACAGTACAGTATGAGGCACGGATGCCCACAGATTCTGCCAAATGGCACAAGGGCAAATATTTTTTTACCAAAACAGAACCACCAAAATTTATTTGATCAGCAGTAGGACATTCATTTATTCATTATAAAGGCTTTAAGAGGCGTTTAACTGTGAGAGTAATTAACCACTGGAACAATTTATCAAGGGTCTTCATGGGAACCTCCATCAGTGGCAATTTTTAAATCAAGGCTGGATTTTTGTATTTAAAGATATGTGCTAGTTCAAAAGAAATGATTGTAGGGGAGTTCTCTAGCTTGTGTTATACAGGAAGTCAGACTAGATGATCATAGTGATCCTTTCTGGCTTTGGAATCTATGTTCTATTAACAGAATATTTTAATTTGTATTTCAACTCAGGATGGTCCTTTCCAGCTAAGCTAGAGTGCTGAGTTCTGAGCAGAAAACTGGATATTCTAGTATATGCACAAAGTTTTTTTTCAAGCAAGAATTACAGAATGACCTCTTCAGTCAAATCCTACATATCTAAGTGAAGATGTAAAGATGAGAGTGACATATTTTTCCTATTTCATGCATGTAAAAGAGCTTCTCTGTAGTCTGAAATGTATGACTAAATGTAAGATTACTCAGTAAATCTTTCCACTAATTTTCAAATTAGGATTATAATTAAAATGTATATTTCTTTACTCAGAATATTGAGTAGGTGTCTTTTCTCTTGGCAAAAAACTTTCATAAACCTTTTTTATGGAAGCATGCAATGAAGCACAGAAGTTCCCTACTTTAAAACAATACCAATTGTAATCAGTACTTGTCATACACATTACTTCAGACATTTTAAGGGCAATAATTGTTAAATTTGATAACATCTATCATTTTAATGGTAGCAGTTAACTATGAATCACATTCTTCCTCTTCTTGTCCTGTTGCCCACTATATTTTTCTGACTGGAAAATGAAGAGAGTTTTCAGAGGTTTTTTTTTTTGTATTGAAGCTACATCACTTCTTGTAGATGGTCACAGCAGCCAACATTCCTTGTAAATACAGTGGCATACAAGATTCCATCTCCCCTACCCATTCACTTTTTCCTATCCCCTGGGCAGCAACTTAAATCCAGTAAATTAGAAAATGGAAAGAATGACACACAGTAGTTTAATATTAAAACCAGACTTGGGATAAGATTTATAAATTCATGTCACAAACTCAGTACAAGGAACAGGTCTTAAACTGGCAGTTGAATTTGGAACAGAACAAGAATTGCAATTAGACATTTAAAAATTAGAGTGATTTTAGATCATCAAGATGGTAGAAAAATCTAAGTCCTATAAAACCAAATTATAGCGCATCAACGATGTTGAGAAACCAGCCCTTTGGGTTCTCAACATTTTACAACTATGTTCAGTTTTTGTTTTTTTAAATAAAGCTAATAAGTAAATTAGAACCTTTTTATCAACCGTGTCTTGATAAAAAAGACAATGTTAATTTTAAAAGGAAAAAATGAGAAATGTGCAAACATAACTTCATTTGTTGACTATTTTAAACATTTCAGGAAAATAACCGACAAATGCCCAACTATATTTAGTAGACATGTCTTCTCAAAGAGATTGGCCTGCTAGCTTCCTGTTCCAATTGGTGAAGCAGATTTCACCCTCAATATAAGAACAGTGTCTAACTTAACTAGTTTTAAAAGTGATAATTAGTAAATGAAGTAAAACTAGTTCAGATCTTTTATACATCCCCCCACTGACAACTTGTGTTTTCTCCCATGCTGCCCCTCACAATCTAGAGGAAAGATCCATAAAATTCTTCAAAGCCACTTAATTGTCCTCCAAATCCCTCATGAAAACTCTTCTTTGCTATGATGCTTACTTCACAGAGACAACAATTTATCATACTGACTAACACTGTCTCATTATGTCCTTGTACTTCCTTGTCTGTCTATAACATCTGCTGTCTCTACCATGCTTAGACTGTAAGCTTGTTGGGGCAAGTACTGTCTTTTTGTTCTGTTTGTACAGAGTCTAGTAAAACAGGGTCCTGATCTAGGGCTACAATACTAAAAATAATCAATACAGATCTATTTTGGCTTTCTACCTGCAAGGAAAGGGACTGCAGTGAACAACAGAAGGAATTAAAGCCTAAATCAACAAGGACTACTGGAAATGAATAACGTGAACTAAGGAATTCTTTTCCTGAATACCAGTTTCCATACAGAATATTTTCTACAACAAGCTACCACAATTAACACATACCATCCCCCTCCCAACCCTAAGTCAAACCCACAATTAAATTGCACCACAAGTACTTCCTGCAGGCTCCCATTCGGTTTCTCAACATTGCATTAAGTCTTTTATACATGCCTATTTTGATCCTGCTTCAAATGAAACAAGATGGGAATAAAGCACCCATTTAGGGCCTCAGTAAAGCTAAAGAGCAGAAACAGCAGGAGCAATTGCAGTGTTTAAAGCAGTTGAATTGGAACACAAAACAACAACTTAGGCAAATAGGTGGTTTCCTTGCCACCAGCAGTTTCCTATCCTCCTCAAAAAAATGTGTTTTTAAGACAAGGTAAATAAACCTGAAAGAATTCAAATGGAAAATAAGAATAGTTACAAAGGTAATGAATTACTAATTTTTAATTATCGGAGAGGTAGCTGTGTTAGTCTGGATCTGCAGAAGTGACAGAGTCCTGTAGCACTTTAAAGACTAACGAAAGAATTGAAGCATAAGCTTTCGTGGGCTAATACCCACTTCGTCAGATGCATGCAGTGGAAATATGCAGAGGCAGGTATAAATAAGTAGGCAAGAACCAGATTAGAGATAATAAGGTTAGTTCAATCAGGCTGAAGTACCTTGTTATCTCTAATCTGCCACGAGGATCTCAATCTGCTGATATAATGGCTACCAGAAAGGCTAAGAGTTAAAACGATGCATGAATGAGCCCTTTTAATTCTATATTGAAGTTCCAAGAGGGAAAGGGTGCTGAACTGGAGGGAAAACCATGTATGAGACCATTCAGGAACATTGCCACCTCATGGTGGGAAAATACAGTTTGGCCCTGGCTAGAAGGATGATATGACTGTTAACTCTGATAGGTGGACTCTTATGGAGTCCAGATTATTTGAAGGCAAAGTCCAGATTTTTTGAAGACTAGCAATATTGCTGAAACTGGTGATGTCAAGAGAGACAGCTAATATTGAAATGCACCAATAGTAAACAACTAACTTTTTAAGTCAGTCTGGTTGAAGATCTCCTGCTTTGAAGCAGAATGTTCTGAAGCTCATCTCAAGAGATACTTTTAGTGGACATCATCCAGCAAGCAACTAGGCTGTCAGCTGTAGAATCTGACCATTCTGTGAGACTGTCGGGTACAGCAAGTAGGGTGATGGGTAGACTGCATTGAAAGATTGAGCAGATCAGAGTACCAGCAGAGCCTGGGCCATGTAGGGGCTATCTTAATCAGTCTTGCATCTTCCCTCAGTTTGCTCATTGCTGTTGGTATCATGGAAATCAGTGGAAAGGCACAGACACCAGTCCCACTGTGTCTGAGAGATGAGAAATACATCTGTCATGGAATCAGGGCTCAAACCCACTCTGGGGCAGAATGCTTGACACTTGTTCTGTTCTACAGCAAACAGTTCTACAGAACATCTTTTGCATTTAGGGACTCATAGAAACCGGCCTGAATCTTTGACAGACCACTCGTTGTTGAAGAATTGCCTGGGGAGTTGGTCTGTTACGTTTTGGTTTGGAATGAATCAGTGACAGCTGCATGGCTTTTTGGTGGCGTGGAGACGATCTTGCTCCCCTTGCCTGTTGATATAATCCACAGCTATGATGGAATCTGTCAGCACTTGTACTGTGGATCCCTGTAGAAGAGGAAAGAATGCTTCACGTGCCTTTCTAATGACCATGAGCTTTAAGACATTTATATGGAGGCAGGCTTTTTGAAGGGACAATAAGTATTGAATCTGAAGGGAATTCAGATGAGCCCTGTGACGCAGCAAGCTACCATCCAGCTAGTGGGGGCTGCGTCTTCCCTTCCCTGTACCTTGGGTTGCCCTTTGCGGTGCCTTCCTGCTGTAGCCTTCAACCTGGACTGCTCAACAAACAGCCTTTGGCACAGGGATCTTAAACTCGAATCACCAGGAGGGCCACATGAGGACTAGTACATTGGCCCAGGGCTGCATTACTGACACCCACCATGACCCTGGCCCCACCCCGCACTCCACTCCTTCTCTGAGGCCCCACCCCTTCCCCACCTCTTCCCTGCCACCATTCCAACCTCTTCCTCAAATCCCCACCCCTGCCCCACCTCTTCTTCATCTCCTACTCTGAGCGTGCAGCTCCCCGCTCCTCTCCTGTCCCTCCTGGAAAGCGCTAAGCGCCTGAGGTAAGCAGAGGAGCGGGGACGCGGCACGCTGGGGAGAGAGAGAGTGCAAGGGGAGGGGAGCTTGGCGGGCTGCAGAAAATAACTCCGGGAGGGCGGGAAGCTTGGCAGGCCGCAGGAAATAACCCCATGGGCCACATGTTTGAGACCCCTGCTCTAGCAAGTAAGTCACTCCTAGCTCTGTCTGCATGAGCAGCAGCCAGCCAGCCACACCTTGGCTCTTACAGCCTTGGTTATGCTGGAGGGTGACCCCAACATCCCTCCAGTAGGGATGTAAATAAGGTTTAACTAACTGTGCAACCTATTAAAATTCTATCTGTTCAACAGTTAACCATTAAGGAGTTCACATAGACGGGGAACTAGGAGCATGGGGGGTGCTGCAGCCGCGACCCCTGGCGCGTGGGGCCGGCAGCTGGGACCCCAGGCACGTGGGGCCCACAGCAGAGTTCAATCAGAAACCGATAAGACTGATGCTTATCGGTTAATTGGTTAAGTTTTTACACCCCTCCTTCGTCCCCCGCCACTCCTGGATCTTCCTCCAGAAATGCATGTCTTATACTACCTAGACCTCTCCTAGACAGTACAAATATATTAAGTCCCTTATTCCTTTAAGGGAATAATACGCCATCTTAGTATTTTAAATAGTTATCCATACTTCAGTACACTTCGAACAAGATACCCTAGCAGTGCTATGAAGCCATTACTAGATGGAGATGGTATAACTGTTAATGATGCAAATAAAGATAAAAGTGTTCAATAAATACTTGGAAAGAAGCAGGATGATTTACTCCAATAACACAAGGATAATTAAGTATTTTCCATTCCATTACTAACTAAGAAGGATGTTAAATAGCATCTACTAGGGATAAAACATTTAAAAATCAATAGACCTGGTTAACTTGCACCCAAGTTTCCTATAAGAATTGGCTGAGGAGATCTCTAATGTGTTGATAAATTTTTAAATAAATCTTGGAATACTGAGGAAATTGCAAAAAATTAAATATGCCAATATTCAGAAAGGACAAGTAGAATGACCCAGGGTAACTACTGGCCACTTTGCCCAACATCAATCCTGGGTAAAATAATGGAAAAGCTGATATGGACTTCAATTAATAAAGAACTAAAAGTATAGGAATATAATTAAAGCCAATATGGTTTTATTGAAAATATGTCTTGTCAAACAAATCTGATTTCATTCTTCAATGAAATTACAGTTTGGTTCATAAAGGTAATTACATAGGTGTAATACCCAAAGGGCTTTTGAGAGGCATTTGACTTAACATCACACAGCATTCCGATTAAAAAATAGCAATATATAATATGAAAACACGTTAAATGGATTAAAAACTGGCTCAGAGATCTCGAGAAATAGTTATCAATGGGGGAATCATCATCTAATGGAGATGTTTCTTCTTGGATTCTACTGGGATGGTATAAGGCCTGACATGATTCGATTTGTTTTTAATCAGAAATCAGAAAGTAAATATGAAATCACTCCCAACAACATATGTGGTTAACGCAAGGATTGGCAGAGCTGTAAATAATGATGAAGACAGGGCAGTGATACTGAATGATTTAGACTGGTGAGCTGGTCCCATTAAAACAACATGTATTTGAATACAGACAAATGCTAATGTAAACATCTAGGAAGGATGAATGCAGGCCATGCCTAAAGTATGGAGGACTATATCCTGAAAGCAGCAACTCTGAGAAGGATTTAGAGGTCACAGTGGACAGACAACTGAACATAAGCTCCCAGTGTGATGCTGTGCAAAAAGGGCTAATGAGGTGCTTGGATGTATCAATATGGAAGCAGTGAAGAGGAGCAGGAAGGTGATTTTATCTTTGTATAGAGCACTTGTAAGATTGAGCCCTGGTCTACACTAGGAAATTAGGTTGGAAAACTATGTTGCTCAAGGGTGTGAAACATCCACACCACTAAGTGACACAGTTAAACTGACCTATCTCCCAGTGTAGACACTGTTGGGTCAAGTAGAGAATTCTCCAGTTGACCCAGTGACTGCCTCTCAGGGAGATGGACTACCTATAACAATCAGCATCAGCGTAGGTAGGATCTTCACTGAAGTGCTACAGCTGCCCTGCAGCAACATTTTAAGTTTAGACATACGATCGCACTAGAATACTGTAAACAATTCCGGTGTTCACATTTTTCAAAGGATGTTGACAAATTGAAGGGAGTACAGAGAACAGCCACACAAGTAATTGGAGGCTGTACATTGAGAGACTTAGAACTCAAAGTGCTTAGTTTACCAAAATATCAAGAAGTGACTTGATTACAGTGTATAAGTGCTTTCATTGGGAGAAAATACTGAGCACTAAAGGGCTCTTCAATCAAGTGGTGAAAGGCATAACAAGAACCACTGGATGGAATCTGAAGCCAGTTAAATTCACATTAGAAATTAGGCACAATTTTTTAACAGCGAAGGAGATTAACTGTTGGAAAAAATAACCAGAGGAAGAGGAGGTTCTCCATCTCTTCAAATCAAGACTAGATGTCCTGCTGAAAGGTATGCATTAACTAAACACAAATGGTTTTGGGCAGAGTAGCTATGTGACATTTAAATGTCTATAACCACAGGAAGTCAGACTAAGTGATTTAAGACTAGAAGAGACCCTTAAGCTATTAATCTATAAATATACATATAATTATGATTTTTATATTAGTGTGTTCCTTTTGCAACTCTTAATATCTTATTTTATAAAATTGTGCTACCAATGGACTTGCTGTATTGATGTGCACTGCCTGTGAATTTCTTAATCATTAACAGCCAGCCTTTGGCTGGCCATGATGTGAACCACTTGACTTCAGAATAGACCTTACCCAGGACTAGTGAAGGCTGCAAAAAACTTACATACACAGGGAAGCAAGTCAATTTTATATTACCTGCTTGACCAGTTTGTTTCTGGAATTTTATACATGGATATTCTGTACTTTTATGTCACTAATGCAATTATTTTTCACAGCAGCCAGCCAATGTTAAGTTTTCCAAACATTTACTCTTTTAAAGAAAAAAAATTATTTGCAATACACTGTGTTCTATTTCAAGCCTAGCTTTCCTTCTATGCCTTAGCCTTACTTGCAATACAACAAAATTCCAGCCTTTATGACAGAAGATTATTTTTTGATCAATAGAAGTCAGCAGCCAAGGCATTTGTGGTTTTTCTCTGGAAAGCATTTGCAGCCACAGGCTCAAAGGAGGAAGAAAGGGAGAGGGATTAACTTTCTTCAATGAAGGTCAAAAACATAATTTAAAAGTGAACCAAGTGAAGCAGCTGTGTCTGTCAGCCCAATCAAGATTACCAGCTGGAGAATTTACCAGCAATATGAAAACAATGTACACCAGATGTAAAACGATGCAACTGCGAGCAGGAAAACGTCTCTGGGTATGGCACTGTATGGCTAGGGCTTATTACTAACCAGATTTCATATGAAATATTAAAGACTTCAGTAGGCTACCACCAGCTAGGAACAAACGTTTCCTCACAACCAGCTCTAGGAGCCTTATTGTGTAAACAAAATCAGCTTTTATTTCTAATATAATTTAACATTTCACTTCTTTTAAGGACTATATTTCAGAATCAAAAATATAAAGAATGAAGCAGGTTCATACATTCACAACTGCTGCGTGCTGGGACATCTGCAGCTGGGCTTGTTCTAGCTTCACTAACTTGAGTTTCACAGAATATCAGGGTTGGAAGGGACCTCGGGAGATCATCTAGTCCAACCCCCCGCTCAAAGCAGGACCAATCCCCAACTAAATCATCCTACAGATTTTTGCCCCATATCCCTAAATGGGCCCCTCAAGGATTGAGCTCAAAACCCTGGGCTTAGCAGGCCAATGCTCAAACCACTGAGTTATCCCTCCCCTTGAAACTATATTCTTTTAAAATAAAAACCTAATGAAGGAGAACTCGGTGACACCACATTTCTTTCCAGTTCATTATCCAAAGAAATTATCTGTACATGTGCCATAGCAAAGTGTGCGCCATTGGCTGCTGTATCAGCATCTCTAACAAGCTGCTTTTCCTTCTTCTCCCTAGGTTATTGTCTATATTATGAGTGAAGGGGTGTGATTCCCTTGCTCGTTTACACTTACCCACGGTAGCTCTCATTGGTTCAGATGGGCTTGTAATTGGCACAGCTCAGCCATGCCTTCATAGCTGATGCTGCTGTGACTGTTAATTATACCTGCACTAGCTCAATGTGAGTTAGCAGGAGTATGCGTCCCTGGCAGGGGAATCCCGTCCTTGGGCTGTGGTGTAGACATAGCCTCTGCTGGTATCCTGGTCTTTGTTTCTCTCTACATACTTATTCCTCAGATGAGCTTATCTACTCCCATGGTTTCAGATACCACATTTGTGATAATTACTTGTAAACCTACCTCAGACAGAAATACAGGACTGCACAGAAGGGAGAAATTGTCCTCCTTGACATCCCACTAAACACAGCAAAAAGCCAACATCTTTCAAACTCCTCTCCTCCCCTCCTCTTTAACACTGCTGATAACTGAACAACACCCCTGTTACTGGGGTTATCTCTCTAACTCTCCCAAAACATCCAGGCTCTCATCAAATCATCTTAGCTCTCTGGCTGTAAAACTGATCCGCCCTCTCTGACCAAGTTCCTTCTTTAGTTTTGTTTCCCCATCAATTTGTACTCACCCTCATGGTCAAATTCTACACAGCTCTGTTCCTGCCTGCATCTTACCTTCTTCTGCTTTCCTTTTCACACTGTATGCTCTGCCCATGCTTCTCTCCAGAATGCTCCATTTGCCTCTCACCCACAACTCCAGTCTTCTCCCCATGCCTGAAAACAGCTCGCCTCGTGCTCATCCATGGCACATCACTCCCGTATGGCATATCCCTCCCTTTTATTTCACTTTCCATCACTACACTCAATTATGCTATGTTCTCACAGTCGCATACCAATTATGAAGGCAAAACCGAAATCTTTTATTAAAAATCTAAGAAACTGCCAAGCTGATCTGAATTCTTTATGATAAAGGATTCTAGGAATAATCTTGGATTTTTTTGTGTTATACCTCTCCTCCCATTTCTAACCCATCATGCGGTGTTTCAGTTTTTATATCTATTATCTGGTTAAGGGCTTGTCATCACACAAAAACTGTAATATTTAACTACACTAGTATAGTTAAAATGGTACAATCCACCTAGGATTAATACAGTTATACTGGCATAGCTATTCCTTTAAGTGAATGTCAACAAGCTATACTGATATAAGGCACCTCTCTAAACCACACCCACACTAGCAGTTGTGTCAGTATAGCTACTTGTTTCCTTAAAAATACCGCATCCTAATCAAAACAGCTACATCTGTATAAAACTGCCGTAGACCATAACTTTATGTAACCACTTCTGAGAAAGGTGTTTTTCTCTGCATCTGTGAGACACCATGCACACCTGTGGAAGCTATAAATAATGATCTAACCCTAATCCTAACCCTATAAATAATGATCACCTTAAACAGTGAAAAGAAGAAATTCAATGCACTTGATGACTAGATACTGAACACTGTGTACTAGAGTACAGTCTAAAGTCTCATTCACATTAGAACGCTTAAAAATGATAATCAAACAGCATCTATTTACTTTAACTTATCTAAAAGCAGAAGAGTTTCTATTCTGCTTAACTTTTCCTTTCAACATGTAGCAGTAAATTTCTTTTGATTCGTGTTTTCAATCTATATTGCCATGATCAAGATCAGATAAACAGTTTAATTAAATGATAAGATATTTATCATAATCTAAATAGGCAAGGCTTTAAAAATACAAGAATGTGAAGGGCATGCCCTTGTAAAAGTCAGAGTTGTTAGTAACCCCCATAAAGGGAAGTAGGAAGGGTTTAAACATTGTCTACGTAAATCTAAAATATCAAATGAACACAGGGCACAGCACCAATGAAAAGCACTACCAAAATGACCAACAGTGGCAAACTACCAGTGAGATAGCGGATTTGAATACTCAAGTCAGGGCAGAATGCTAAAGTATGCACTCATGCATAACAAATGGGTATCTTTCTTTTTCATTAATTCATTATTGCAACTTTTCCTTGCAGACCTTCATAGAAGTCTGATCCTAAGGCTATTTTGTATTAACAGCATTGGTCACTAGCCTGGCCAAGGAGCAGAAAGTGCTCCACCAACGGCAAGGTTGCAGAGTAAACTGAATCTTATTTTATGTTGCTTTTAAAATAATATTTCAACAGTATGAGTAAATTTGCATGAATTCAAAATAAAATTGAAGTCATTGTAGAAGTTTTTAGGTCTCAACCTATTCCTTATGGCTTACCTTGGCTTTGCCATCCTGTGCTGACATATATCCTACACACATGCTCTCTGTTGTATGACTCCACAAGAACTCCACTATAAGGAAAAATGTAACAAGTCACAAATAAATGCATTCATTTTAAGCGTGGAAAAACGTCACTTTTAACAAAACCAGAAATTAAAGGGACAATTCACACCTAGCTTGAAGTTTAGGTTTGGTGCTTTTATAAAAATTTAACAGAATTATTTAAAAGAAAAAAGTAATTCCAGTGGAAGTAGCAGTTAAGCACTCCGTGTAGTATTTTCAAATAAATACTGTAGCACTAATAACCAGAAATAAATGGCATATATAGTGAAAAACAGCATGCATTTTTAAGCTGTATTTATGTAAGGTGTTATTTGTAAGGTAGGTAATTTTTTTTTTTACAGTATGATTTCTAAAACTGAGAATGCCTCTTTAAAGATAAAATTCAGACCTATGTAAAGCATATTATTGCACTTCATTTTTTCTCCCTTGCTTAACAAAAATTTTCAACTATCAAAATGATTTATTCTTAGTACTGGATAATCCCTATTTACTGTGATAGACATTTTTCTACTAAAGTGTATAATTTTTGTGACAAAAATATCAAGTGTTTCTGCTGTCCAAAGCTCAATTTCATAAAACTCTACTGTGTGTAATATATGTAGTATACTGAAGACTCTTCTGGATTACTTGCCTGCTATCAAAGAACAATGTTTTAAAACAACTAAACTTTTCTCCAGTACAAAATAGAAATCAAATAGATACTAAAAACTCTTCACCTAACAAACTTGAAGTCTGTGTTCATCAAAATGTAAAGTTCAGTATCCAAGATTAAATACAATTGGCCTTTGGAACATTTACATTCATCCACTAATCCCAAAGAACACTTTTAAAATTCAGACAATACTAGGAAAAGCAATTTTGAGGATTTTGAAGAAGATATTGCCAGAATCTGTGCAAGTCAAACAATAAGAGAAAAAGGAGTTCTATACTTAAATAGTCCCTTACTCCCCTATAACTGATTAATTAGTGAATTTGCCAATCTGCTTAACAGACTGTCAAATATAGTAAGAAAACAGGATCACACAATTGGAATGAACTAGATCACCCAGATCATTATTTTCCATAGACATTTTAAGTTTAAAAAAATCTTGCAATTTTTTATACTATTGCTGTCTGTGAAGTTTTCTAAATACACAAGTGACTGTAGTTAAATCATCACTGTTTCTTTAAGGAAACTGAGTAATTGAATTTCAAAACAAGACAAAAACTGGAAAGTTTCACTTATAGGAGAGGTAGGCAATTAGCTCCTTTTGGACAACTAATTTAATTTCATTTTCTAACTTTACTTTCTAAAGTGCAGAGAAAGACTAGACAGGATACAGTTGGAATGCAAAAGGATGAATGCTGATAACTGTTAAAAATGAATGTGTAAAGTGTTATTAATTAAGTTTTAAGGATGTTTTAGCCTTTATTGTCTATCACTTGTGTTCTACATAACAGTTGTGAATTTTACTACTGCACCTTCACAGCTGAGTAGCTGTGTATGTTCATGATGAGTTTCTTCAAGTTGCAGATAGTGCTAGTTTCTAGAAGTGCTAGAATTAAAATCAAGATCTCAAAATATATGTAAATTAACTGCTCTGAACAGATTCCCTGGAATAGCACAGTTCATTAAAAACAAAAATGCTCAACCTTCCTTGTATGTCTACTTCAGCTCTTTAAAAAAAAAAAAGACAGATAAAACCAATAGCTTATTTGAATATCCAGCATGTGACATGTCATTTGTAAAAAAATAATTTGTTACCATCTTCAAGAACTGAGAATGCATATAAAATCCAAAAGGGATCTATGAACTGTGTTGATTTATATCTAAAAATGTCATCTGAATTATGCAGTTTAAAAATCTGATTCTACTTCAGAAATTCCCTAGACCCTTACCTCCGCTGATAGAACTTTGAAAATTCCAATAGGAAGACATCTTTGGAGGAGCCTTTGAACTTGACTTGAGAAGTTCAATTATATTCATTTTTCTCTGTGTAATTTTACAGAATTTTTAAGAGGCAAGAATACAAACCTTAATACTGCTTATTATCTCTTGAAACATATGCTTACAAAAGCAAGATGCATCAGTGCATGGTAATAGTATGACATTACGATTTATTTAAATTTTCAGATAGCCAAGTAATTATTTAGTATAGTCAATGTGCTCATGACAACATCAATTAATCAGTCATGCAGGTAATTAGATATGCAGACGGGCAAAATAATCTTAATACAAAGCTAAGGATACATTCTCATCTTGATACAAAGTGAGCTGCAGACATGAATCTCCATAAATTGCCACTAGAACATATTATAAGGGCATGGGGAGCATGGAAAAATCAAATATCACTGAGTAATGATAGTGATAGCACTACGATATTTGAAAGGGAAGACTTGTCACTATTGTTAAATATTGTTCAGACACAAGACATTAATCTTGCTACCAAATGTGTTAAGTGAAAGGTTAATTTAATTCACATACAATGTCACATGCTGTTCTTTCATGTCTCATCATGCTTACATTTTAGTTCTCTTAACTTCTTCATGCAGACAGTGTTGATTTCTTGGCATATGTCCCATTACATGTCAGTAATGTCAAGTTCTTACAGCAGCATATAATCCTATTGCTAATTCATCCATTTTTTCTGTTGCAAAGTGTAAATTGCATTTATGAGATCTTGCATATGTTCAGCAATATCCAGTCTTGACTCAGGAACTACATATCTTTATAGTTTTGACTTTTTAATGGTTGAACAACAACAAGTGGCCTGATTATCAAAGATGCTGATCCTATAAAGGTACCACTGACGTAACTGGGAGGGATGATCACAGTCTTTGGAAAATATCAGGCTATAAATACATTAAGATGAGGAGCAGAGGGGTCTATAACCACTAGAGAACATTTCCCTCCAGCACCTGGAATTCAGCCCAGGATTTCCAAGTCTCAATACTCCTCTCACATCAAATAGCTATGAACCCCATAGATAACTGAAACTAGTCATCCCTCTCTAGTAGCTGGTTCACTACCTCAAATGGCAGTGGTCCATACTGGAGATCTAAAAGTCCCAAACCTACAGATGACCCATGCAGTGGATGGGTGAGAAGGTTTCCACATGAATGTCTATTTATTCATTTTTGCTTTATTTAAATGCTCAGAAATTACATACAAAAAAGACGTTAAAACAGAATTAAGGTTACAGAGTCAAGCACTCAAGAGTTAGGACATGCTAGAATTGAGGTTGCCCAGGCTAGGCAATACACAAACACAACGGAAACTGTCCCTGTTCTAAAGAGTTTAATTCTTGTTGTTATTAATAACATTTTCACATTCTATCTTAAGAATTTTTATGAGTTGCTGGGCAAGTCACAAACCAAAATTTGTCACAGTTGCCACTATTTGAGAAGCCCTCATTTTCTGGGTGCCCAATTCGAGAGACATCAGATTTCCAAAAGTGCAGAGCCTCATAACTGCAACTGAATTCAGTAGGAACTGTGCCTTGAACATATAAAGTGATAGAAAAATGCTAAGTACTACTAAAAATCAGGCCATAGGTGTCTCAAGTGGGCACCCCAAATCAGTGGATATTTTTGTCAATTATACTTGATTCCTCTGGGCCTTGATTCTCCATATGTAAAATGGGCAGAGACACCTGTGCAGTGCACAGGGGTGGTTGTGAAGATAATTTTATTGCTATTTGTGAAGCACTGACACTATGCTGATGATTGCCATAGCAATGCCAGTTCCTTTTATATTCTTGGATGGAGATCTGGGTCCCCGATTTGGTCTCATTAAGCTGCTTGACTCCCATCTCAGGCGTGATAATTTCTACTTCCTTATTCTCGTTTCCATTAGCCACTCTGACACTATCCCCAAGCTCCTTATTACCCTTATTAAAAACTGATGTAAAGCATTCATTTAGAAGTTGGGCCATGCCTAGATTATCTTTAACCTTCTCTCCATCTTCAATTCTTAGTGGCCCACTTCTTCTTTCCTTGTTTTCTCTTTATTTATATAGCTATAGAGTCATTTACAACTGGTTTTTGTTTCCTTTGCAATTTCAAACTCTTTGGCTTTTGGGAGTTCTTA
Source organism: Dermatemys mawii (assembly GCA_007922305.1). Classification (NCBI taxonomy): domain Eukaryota; kingdom Metazoa; phylum Chordata; order Testudines; family Dermatemydidae; genus Dermatemys; species Dermatemys mawii. Next base: position 7,138,444 of record ML677359.1, read on the forward strand.
CTTTTCCTCTGCACCTTCTGACTTTCAAGATGTAGCTTACCTTGCTGATCCTTCCCATCTTCCATTCCTTGTAGGCTTTCTGCTTTCTCTTAAGAACCTATTTGAGATGCTTGCTCATTCAGCTTGGTCTGCAGTTCTTCCCTGCACATTTTTCCCCCTTGCTTGTGATGCAAGCATCAGACAGCTTCTGCAACTTTGACTTAAGTAATTCAAGTCTTCCTCTACATTCAGATCCTTGAGTTCTTCAGTCCAGTCCACTTCCCTAACTAATTCCCTTAATTTTTTTAAAGTTTGCCCTTTTGAAATCAAGGACCTTAGTTGCAGACCTATTTTTGTTTATCCTCCCATTTAGTTTAAACTGAATTAGCTCATGATCACTTTAACCAAGCCTCTCCTCTAGAATCAGTTCTTCATAAGTAGCAAGGACCTCACAGAATACTAAATCTAAAACTTTTTATTGGTTTGGTCATTATTTTCTGAAGAAATCTGTCAGCTATCAAATCCAGGAGTATCTGGGACCTACCATTATTAGTAGCATTTGTCCTCTAATCTATACATGGGAAATTAAAGTCTCCAACAATCACAGAATTCCTAGAAGTATTTATTTCATTTAAAATATTAAAGAGGTCTCTAACCATATGCAAATCAGATCCCGGAGCTGTATAACAGACCCCAAGTACTATCCCAGTGGAGCCTTTGTTATCTTTTACCCCCCAAGTGATTTTAACCTGAACAGATTCTGTTGTTGTTGTTTTCATTCTATCACTTCTGATTTCCTTACAATCTACCTCATCATTAATATACAAATTCCTAGCTTCTGGTTTATATCCATTACTATCAATTTCCCATTTCTTTCATATAAACTGCCTTCACTTCCCCTCTAAGCCACTATGTGTTTTTTGTTTTTTTTAAGCAGCATGGATTTCTCTCAGTTGTGGCTTTTGGGGCATCTAGTAAAATGTTCTTAAACAATTCTCAATTATCATTCACATTTTTCAGTTTAAATTCTACCTCCGATCTGATCTGGCTCAATTGTTTTGAGCACTGTGAAACTGGCCCCCTCAAAGCATCAAGTACATATATTACTGGTTTGGACTTTATTCTGTTCACACATACCAGATGTGATAAAGTCATGACCACATTTACATAAACTACCACTAATTTTTAGTTCTGTGATCAATTCTTCTGTCAACACAAGGTCTAAATAAAGATTTCCCCCATGGGGATGCAACACCTTGTTAGGAAATTGTTTTAGGACTGTCAGCACGAGACCTCTAGAACATGTATTTCAGACGGAAGTCTTCCTCACCCCTAAAATCAATCAGCTTCCCCCCTCCCCAGATTACAGAAAGGTGCTTTAGGAGCTGCTCATCCTATCCAGTAGTGTGATTTCATGCTCTGTAGCAGACACCAATTAATACCCCATCTTGTACATTATCTGTTAGGACACTGATCCATAAGTACTGCAGACATCTTCTTCCACACTGTCAATGACTTGGAAACAGGCTGTCGTTTTTGATAACCCTCCCCTTTTGCTCATTCAATCCTTCCTAAACAGGTTATAACCACTGATTTTAACATTCCAATCATGGAAATCATCCCACCAGGTTTCAGGAGTATGAACTAAGTCAAACTTTTGTTCATAAATAAGCAATTACAATTCCTCTCATTTGTTACGCAGGCCTCTAGCATTGGTGTGTAGGTAATTAAAGATTTTCTTCTCTTCACATCTTTTGGGTGTTGTGGTTAATTTTGTTCTCAACCTATTGATTTTGTGTTGAGTGTATGTTTGTTCCCTTTTGGTTTTGTGTAACTCCTTCCTGACTACTCTTGGAACAAAAAACATGTGTTACAAGATGGCGTACTATATTCTGGACGTATTGAAACAAAGACTTTAAGATCATGGGAAATAGCCAACAGGCTCTCACCTCCCAGAACATTGCTGGGCTAAATAACCATTGGATGCATAACAGGTCACTATCAAGTAAGAGTGGACAGGGGATATTACGTCTCCATACAGCTTTAGCAAAACAGTTACCAGAATATTGTGTCCATTTCTGGCAAACCCACTTTGAAAAAGAGGTTGAAAAATCGGAATGGTTTCAGAAAAGAGCTACAATAATTTCAGGCCTTGAAAGCACATCTTATAGTACAAGGCTGAAGTTCAGTGTATTTAGTTTACCCAAGAGAAGATTAAGCAGAGCCTAGATACCTATGTAGAGAAGATAATAATAGCAGAAAAAGGTATAATGAGATCTAATGGTTAGAAGTTTAAACTAGACAAATTCAGACTGGCTGTGTCTACATTATATGCTATGAGTGTGATTTCCAGCTCATACACATACCTAAAGCTAGCTAAAAATAATAGCATTGCCACAGTAGCACAGTCAGCAGCAGTGGCAGTACAGACTAGCCACAACAAGTACAAACCAGCTTGAACCCTGTGGGGACCTACTAGGGGTGGCTAGCTCATACAATCACTGCTACTGACATGCCACCGCTGCCTTTGTCACCACGGCTACACTACTATATATTTAGCATGCTAGCTCCAGATGAGAGCGAGCTGAGTATGTGGACGCAAGCAGGGAATCACACCCCTAACTTGTAGTATGTATATAACTTTGAAATTAGCTCAGTCAGAAGGTACAGGCTTGATTCAGAAATTGGGTGAGGGTCTATAGCCCATATTAATGCAGAAGGTCATACTATATGATCAGAACAGCTCCTTTTGTCACTCATTTCCATGAAAATCTCTACTAATTGAATAAAAATGTTAACTGCCCACCAGTGCTGCCGTCATATAAGAGTTATCTTTGGGCCAGCCACTAAAAAGGAACAATAATGAAACCGTGGGTACAATGTAGGAATAGCTCTTTTTACAGACAATATACTTAGATATACATTTGGCAAGTTCTTTCTAAGAAGTAATGTGTGACTGGTTATCACTCTGATTCTCAAGCTGCTCCAGCTCCAACATAAAGTTATATTACCCTCCATGCACTTCTAACTTATGGACAACTAGCTATGATAGCTAAGGGACAACACACTAGCTGTCTATTGGCACAAAATGAGCAGAAATCTGCTTCCCCACCTTCTCCCATTTCCCCTTTCGTGGCTTCTACACTGTGGTGCAAAGGGAAAGTGCTGGTGTAGGAATTACCAGTTTGGTAGCTGTAGCCAGATTCCACCCCTTTTGCAATGCTCAGGCAGCACAAAGGGGCTGGAACAGCAGTGGGATTAGAATCCAGAGACCAAGTGACCCTTAATCATTCTGTAAAATGGTGGGACTTGTCTCCCGACCCAGACTAGCAATGAAGCTGTAAGGATTTCAATGTACACATATATTATTACCAATCAGCAGAGGAGGCACAACAAACATATGGTCTTCTGGTTCCCAGACCAGTGCAGATTCTCCTAGTCCAGAGAATATTTTGATGGGAGAAATGCAGTAGTACCAGGAAGAAGAGAAGGACTCATTCTGTCTGTGTGACATCTGTCTGGAGGCACAGCAGGGGTGAAGTCCACAGCGTAGACTGAATAACTAGGCATTTCAGGAGCCAATATGTCAACTCCTACTGTGCAGAGTGCTGTGGCTTTTCTGGATGGATTTTCATGAGGATAGCAAAAGGAATTTCTGACCCTAGTAGCCTAGTGACCCTTGGCCAATCTTCCAAATTTCAAGTCCATATTCCATCTTATATAGCACATCTTGGCATGCAATGCACTGAGTAGCTTTAACAGCAGGATGTAGGTGCATGTGTCTTTCTTGACCAAAAATGTGATGCTCTGTACTGGGAGAAAGCGTTTTAAAAATATTAAAAAAAACTAAAATGAAAATATTACTATTATCTACGCTCTGTCTAAAAAGGACTCTGGCTGCATAGACCAATACGGATCACACTTAAGTTCACAAATTGCCAATTTAAGAGGCATGGTCTCACTCACACTTTTCAAAAATAAAAAATATTTAGAACTTTCACTCTGTTCCTGCCCCAGAGCATTCCTGTATTTCAAGGACAGATGCTTCTCTTTAATGCCAAATGCCCCTATTTATGGCTTTCAATTGGTGGTAGTACATGTGATTTTTATTTCACCCCTTGCTTGGTTCGTGAGTTTAGCACCTCCTGTTCACAATAAAACTATACAAAAATCTCCTTACCTAGTAGAGTCTGCTTTTCTTGTAAAGAATCAGGCTCTGCAGAACAGCTGCAAGATCGAAGGACTATCACTCCACCGAGTACACCATCTTCATTAGCTAGAAAAGGTGAACCTAGGTAGAATTGGGAGATAGGGAAGGAGTTGTTACTTGCAAAAGGATTTTTTTTAAAATTTACCTACCCCCCACCCCGCTTTAAACTTGCCATCTAGGGTAGAAGAGCCAAGTCATGATAATATTTCTATAAAAATGTCAATGTCAATTCTCTGTTGAGAACTGTCATTATTTCTGATGAGTAAATGTTGTACTCACTTGATAAGTCAGGAAGACCTAGACTCCCACACTGTCTACTTGGTAAAAGTAACATTGAGAAGTGCCAAGGCAGGTTCAGCACGAAGGGCTGAATATTCATTATTTTCTTCAGAATGGAAATTCAACCAGATTAAAGGATAAGAACATATATAAAAACACCCGACTGACAAGCTTTGATCAACTCTTCACGGTCATTTAGTATCCTCTTGCTTGGCTATCTGCGGCACAACTGCAAAGCTCTGATTTACTACCTCAGAATATATTTCAAACAAATAATAAGAAACAATGTTTAACACATGTATTTCTAGTAATGAAATTCTGAGGGTGACTTGAATATTTCAATTTCAGTGGAAGTTGCAGGTGCTCAGACTTCAGTATCAGATCTCAGAAGCCCAATTGTATTCCCCATTAAATTGAAGTTTTGCTATCAATTTCAGGTGAGGCAGGGTCCAATCTCAAGTTGGTGACATATAGGTTATTGTGACTTAAGGAGAATCATCACACCTGATGAGACCAACAGACAAAACCACACTGATGTTTAATCAAACTACATTTACTCCAAGTAGTGAGGGAATTTTTTATTTTTAAATCACTATAACTATTAAATATTAAGTTTATTCTAAATTATGATTTTTCCTTCACTACTAACAACCTGTTCCTCCCCCACCCTCCAAGCAACACACAGAAAACTGAGAAACAGTGTTAAAGTGACACTTATACTATACTGCCTTAATTCTGCCAATTTTCATCCCTTCCCAGAGAAGTCCATAGGGAGTATGCTTTAACATTGTGCTGTTTCAAAGCATGTTAAGGAACCTTAAGTGCACACCAGGCAGGGTCTACACCGACCAGTTAACGCACAACACTTTATTGCACTTTAGAAATCACCCCCACAGGGGACATTACCCCACTGTACAGACAAGCCCTTAGTTTCACCACTGATTCACACTGAGCCACCTGTTGGGGCGGTACATGCACTTTTAGCACTTTTGTGCTGCAGTCCAATAGTATAAATGGTGGAGCTGCCCCCAATCTTCCTTAGTTTCTTCTTACCTGCTAGAGACTCTGACCTACAAGGGAAGGACCATGGGTTGTGGAATGGACATGTGCAACACATCTTGAAGAACAGCAGTTACAGAACAGGTTAATAACCATTTTTCCTTTGAGTGATCACACATGTGCATTCCATCTCAGGTGACTCACACGCAGTTCAGTCTGCAGGAGGGTGGGTATCAGAGTCTACCTTAACAGTGATTATAGAACTATTCATCCAAATTTTGCATAATTTCCAGATTGCTGAGATATAGCACAGTGACTTGTAAAAATATGCACTGATGATCATGTTGCAGCTTTATAAATGTCCTTTATAGGTACTTGAGCCAGGAAAGCTGTGGAAGCTTCAGGAGCCATCAGCACCAAATTGCTACCACAATCCAGCAGTTGCTGCACGGAGGATGTTGGCTTTTCAGCAGGGGACAGTCTTGAAGGCCCAGAGGGAGGAAGTATAGATTGGTACCAGGGAGCCACACTGACACCCTACCTTCCATATCCAATGCTCTGCTAGTAGATGATACTGGAGATCTCAATCCTTCCGCCTTTGAGGAATGTGCTCTTTTCTTGGCACTGGAGAGGGGGATTGGTGCTTTCCCTCTGAGAGTCTCCTTGCAGAGGACCGGACACCACAATGTCTGCAGGGGCATTCCTAGCCAATGTGGAAGTACTGGGTGCCCGCGCTGAGTAAGAAGGTTCTGAAGTTGGATGTGAAGCTGCCTGCATAAGAATGTGGTGGATGTTGTTAAAATGAAAGCCTTACTTTACATTTCAAGTGTTTGTGTTGATGTATCTTTACTAAAAAGTTAAAAGGCTTTTTAATGGTGTGTTTGCCATAGTACAAAGCAGGCAGAGGTCTCTGAACTACTCCAGCGAAAAGTCCAGTTATACAGTATGTGCACCTAATGGGAAAATGTTAAACTGAAAAATGGCACTGTAGACAAAAAGTTATGAAGGGAATATTTTCCTGCTATTGCCCTGCAGATGTGAAATTCTGTTTTTTTAAATTATTGTTTAAATGAAAACACTGACACTCCCGTTAACTAGAGCAGTTAAAAACGTTATAATGTTATAATTCAATGGAACGCAGAAGGTAGTCCAGTTCCACATGATTATCACACACTAGGTGGTGCTGTAAAATATTAAGCTGAAGGCCAAGTGACTTTAATCTGATGATAAATGCAGCAATCCTTTACAAATGCACTGTCTACGCATATCATGTTTATGTTACTAACAGAAAGTAGCATTTGCTGGTGACAGGCTTGATGCTAGCACTAGTACAATTAAAGAACAGCTGGTGTCTGGTGTTGTAATGACAAGTCATTCCATATAAAGCAACGCATCCAAGTTCCCTTATTTTATTTTTAAAGTTCCTGTATTGTGGATCAATGGTCTAAGACAGCTTTACTGCATACAGTACATTTTTGAACAGTCTTTATAAATGCACCAGGTAAAGTCCCATGTTTGGAATACAAACAAAGTATTTGGCTGTCTGTTTTTTGCATATTCAAATAGATGTGCTTGCAAAAATATTTTAGACTCTAGGATTGAATTTTAGAAAAATAATGGGCTATATTTTTAAAATGCCTAATATTTAGATAGCATACGTGTTTTTAAATCATTATGGTAGTTAAAGAGAAACTGCTTTCTCATCAACACTGGACTTCAAAATGTCCAGTATCAAAGTAACTTCACTTTTCAGCATAAGGGGTCTAGACATCAGTAGGATTCACATGTATCAGTTAATAAAAAACAAATTCATTGCAGAGATAGTGAACACTGAAATGTCAAAACATGAGTAACAGAGTCCAATTCTGCTATTAGATGCATGGGAGCACTTTACCTTAAATAAAAGTTCCACATGAGTATTTGAGGGTAGAGTTTAGCTCACTGATACTGATCCTGCAGTAGACGTAACATCCTCAACCACTAACTAAAAGGGGAGTTGAAAGTTCAGTAACATGCTAGGAAATGTACAGTGCCTGTCAGAAATGAAACCTTAATGCAGTATGCATCACACAAAAATGTGTCTTTTTCCCCCCATGGTAGTGTTTCACTTTAAAATAAAATAGATTGTGTTGTTTCAAAATACTAAAACTGGCTGAGATCCATATTGTCTGAAGAATAGCTTCATTTCCTAGTCATCAAAATATTGGTTACTGGCCCTTTCCAAACAATAGTTTTTTTTGTTTTGTTTTTTAAAAAGCCCTTTACACCCTTTATTTTAATTGGAGTTAAGATACTGTACAATACAACCACATATGAACATCTAGCTAGTTATTACGATTTGACAAGGAAGAATTTAAAGTTCTCCTCTTAGAAACCAGAGTGCTGTGTTCACTTTACATTGATTTGACAAAGTAAAAAATATGTTTGATATTCATATATTATTGTTGAACCTTGGTTTATAAACAGCATAGAAGCAAATATTAAAAAGCCAAACAACTTCTATACTACTACAAGAAAGGGCTGTTCAGTGCTAAGTGAAGATGGGTAGGTAGTAAAGCATAACTGTATTGGTAACAAAAGTTACGTAACTTTGTATAACCACGTAGCATGGCCATTATAGCTCATAACATTCTTGTGCCTTCAGCGTTCACTTTTCTGAAAATGTTCATCCTTCAGCACTCAAAACCAGTATACGAAAGAAACATTTGCAAATAAAGCCAGACACATATGCCTTTACTTTCCCAAGTGAATTCACCTTCTTTATCTGCACCTAGAATTGTTATCCAGCAGCTAACCAAATTTTTAGCAGCATGAATAACTGACGTAACGTTGTATTCCCACTTAACAAGAGCCCCAGCTATAGATTTCTTTCCTTGTTACGGAATTAGTGCCAACACATTTAATGTTACATTTTCTCTAGATCCTTTTCATTTTCACAGGGATTTGTTTGCTGGAACTTATTTGGAGTCTCAGTCAAAGTTACAGTACATCCTTTACTCCAGGTACACTTATTGGCCTGGAAGTAAAGCAGGAGAGATGAGTAGAAACAGTACGTTTAGGTTTTCTTCACCACAAAAGCCTGCTCTCAGTTGTTAAAATTTAAAAATGTGTTGAGTGGTTGTTCCATATGGACTACTATAATAGAAGTTCCAAAATGGTTTTCATTAGCTTTTAATGCATTCATGTAGCATCCTGAAAAACTCGCCTTTGGGCCTGCAGTTTTCCATTCACAATCTCTGCCCAAAATATGATTTTTTTTAGAAGTCTGGCAAAAAAGGTTTAACTGGTTTGGAGTTCTTGGAAAGTGGAACAAAACAATCAAACAAAACATCATTTTCCTCACTGAAAGGAGGGAGAGGGAACTAAAAAAAAATGGCTGAACTAGGAAGCTCCAAACTGAGTATGTGCTTTACAAAAGCTTTATGAAGTGATTTTAAAATAATACAAAAATATTTAAAAATTTGTACTAATGATGTGTAGTTGAAGATTTCCGTAAGCTGAAACTGCCCTCCCAAAGAACTGTAGTACACAGACTCACACAGCGAGCTACGTTACAGCCCCTATCCTGCAAAAGCTCTGTACATGCTTAACCGTAAATATAGGGATTGTCTCGCTGTCTCAAAGGTAAGCAAGTGTTTCAAGGACTGGGTCCTCTGCACAGGCTAGTTCAATGAACTTAAAAGGTCAGAGCTTTGTTGGCATTTTCTAAAAATCCCAAAGTTAACTTCAGATCTGCTTCCTTTTTGCTGTTCTCAATTTTCTATTAAGTTTTCTTAAAAACTAGAGAATTAAAATACATTAACATAGCTTTTTTCAACGGTAAGGTTGGATCCTTAATGTAACAGCAACCAGCAAATGCATGAGTTACAGTTCAAATGGCAAAAGAAATTGGCTGCATTGTTAATAATCTTGCTCTTGTTGTGCTTATGGCTTTCCTATATTATATATATTGTAAAACACAAAAGATATGCATCATAGCTGTACCATTACTGACATGACAGTAGTCCCAGGCAGGTCCTTGGAGCAGGTCTAGATTTATATATATTATGGTATAGCGTAGAGGTCCCAAACAAAATCAGTGCCACATTGTATCAGGCGCTGAACAAACCTAATAAGGGACAATCCAAAAAGTTTACAGTATGGACAAGACAAAAATGGGGAGAATGGAACCGTTATACCCATTTTGCAGGTCAGGAATGGAGGCAGAAATATTTACTGATTTGCATAGGGTCACCCAGGAAGTCTGTGACTAAGCCAGGAACTGAACTCAGGTCTCTTCAGTCCAGCATCTAAGTCAGAAGGCCATCATCCCCTTTCTTCTTCATGGCAGTTAGAATGAGGGCTACCAGTAACATTCCTATTGTTCATATCCACATTGTGGAGCTGCACTAGTAGAAAACTAATAAAAAAAAAGTCTAGCATATACAGGTAAGGCCTGTGTGTTCAAGTTTCTTCTATAGAATACATTTCTAGCCAAACATTTAGCCCAAAATTGACCGGGGTGAGCACAATGGTACATACAAAATAAAGGATCATTGAAACATAGTATCTCTACAGATAGCAGCAAGTTTAGCATGTTTCAGCCGAGTTATTCTGAAAGCTGAAGATAGATATTCTTTTACAAATCTCTTTAGGTAGAGTTCTTAATCTTCTGATCCACCTTATCTACTGCTTACACCCTATTACTATACATGTCTAAAACAGGAAAATGTCCCCCCTACTGCATCCCATACACAAAGGGAGGCTGCTGAGATGTCATTGCTGAAAACTGATTAAAAGAGGAGGTTACTTCCTTGTAGCTGGAGTTTCTTCGAGATGTGTGGTCCCTGTCTGTATTCCACAGAAGGAGAGAGAGACCACACATCTCAAAGAACCTCCAGTTATAAGTAATTTCCTCCTCTTCTTCCTTGAGGGATGGTCCCTATGGTATTCCACTGATGGTGATTAACAAGCAGTACCGAGCTAGGAGGAGGATGCAAGGAAGATGATATAACTGTATGTATGGTGGGATGCAAGGTTGATGACAGCTCTCTAAATGCACTCAGAAATATAGCTTATGCAAAGACTGAGTATGTGGTGTCCAAGACTGCGCTGATGGATGGGATTGTAGGGTCTTCTGATGCTTAAGAGGAGGCTCACAAGGTTGCTGATGAAATAATTGAGGAGTTCTGAACTGTTGTGCAACGGGTAGGTGGTAGACCTTGTTCTTGGGTGCTGATATATATACATCTAGTGATCACAGGGTGGCTGTGCAATCCTTGGGGGAGTGCAGGGAATCATCGGTTTTCTAGTTGAAGAGTTGAGATTCATCGAAAGGGAGGTCCCTCAATGGTATTCTGCCCTTCCCTGGGGAAACCGGGCAAATGCAACCAGGATTCCCTCTTCATAACAATCCCTGTGGCCACAGTGCATGAAGAGGTGTCTGCCAAATCTACAGTGGCCTTGAGCATTGTCCTGGGAACTGGTTTGCCTTCCTCTAACATAGTGTGGACATTGGCACAGTCCTGCTGGGGAAGCTTGTCAGCAAAGTCTGCTAACTGGCCATAGTTCAGAATATCATATTTTGCTAATAAAGTGAGATAATTGGAGATCCGAAACTGAAGGTTGGCTGACAAGAAGACCTTATGACCGAGGAAGTCCAATCTCTTACCCATCTTGTCAGCTGGAGCAGAACATGCATGTTGTTGCCTGGCCCATTCCATTGCTGCTTAAATAACCAGGGAATTGGGTGCAGGGTGAGAAAAATTCAGAGAAAAACCTTTGCCGGTACACAGTATCTCTTTTCCACCTCCTTTGGGATGGGTATACAAATTATCAGAGTATGCCAGACAGTGCAGACCAATTGGAGAATGGCTTTGTTGATCAGTAGTGCCATCCTGGCTGGAACTGATGCATGCAAGATATGGAGTAACTGATGTTGGCTGTCCTGAACTTCCTTCACTGGGAAGTAGAGGGCATAAGCCACTCTCCATAACAATTCCTGAATCTGGCAGTAGTCATCCAGGGGGAAGAAGGAGTCGACAAAATTGCTGCTTACAGAGATGATGAGAAGAACTTCTTCAGTGCCAGTGATACTGTCAGAGTCAGGCTAATCGGTGTATCCTCCAACCCCAAGTTCAGAGACCTACTTGACGAAGGCCGGAGTGGCAAGACGAGGGACTCCTCTTGCACAGATTAGGAAGATTTTGAAGGTGGATACTGTGGCCAAGACCCCCAGTACAGGCAGATCTAGCAATTGCTGCGGAGGGCCCCTCAGAGTGGGATACCAATGGCTCCTGTGTTGAAAAAAAGGAAGAGTAGTGCCACTGAGAGGGTGAAGCCTTCAGATATTAATGGCAACGGTACGGGAGGAGCAGACTTTGTGGTCTCTCCAAGTCCTTGAATGCTGAGAAGTCAGACCACTGTTCAGACAGTGGTACCATCAGACCTGAGTGAATTACAGGGGAGTGGTCAGGAACACTAGCTGAAAGAAGTAAGTCCAATATAGGAGAGAGTACTCTCTTAGGAGGAGAGCGCACCAGGAGACACGGCGATCTCGCCTCTTCCCGGGAGAATAGTTCATGAGGTCTGGGTGCTGACTGGAGCCTCCCTGGTGTCAGTAGCATGTGCTCTGCAGTTGGAACTGGAGTAGAAGACTGTCTTAGAAATGAAGGTTCCCTTGACGTTGGCAATACTGATCCAGAACGGGTACGCAGCTCGGTAACCAGAACTGATGGGTTGGGTGTTCCATGTGACTTCTTCTCATGTCTGTGAGCCTTGGAACGTGCTGCTTCTCCATGGCTGGAGCTTGTGGAGGATGCAGTGTCCTTCCTGGGCCTTGAGGGAGACTCACTGCCATGCTTATGCACATTTCCGTGCCTTACAACTAGGTCCTGGAACAGGATCTGTAGTGCTGGTGCCAGTGGAACCAGACTGGAGCTCCATAGTAGGAGGCTTGCTCCTCAATTGCTCAAGTCAACATACTGGGGGATAGGGATGGGGGTGTCCCCAACCCAGGATCTAACTGCGGCCTCATGGCGACCTCAGTGAGATATTTCTTGAGGTGGAGATCCTGGCATCTCTGTGTACAGACTGCAAAGAAGAGACAGATACTGCACCTGGATGTCATGTGGGCTTCCCCCAAGCAGTAAAGGTAGTGTTGGTGCTCGTTGCTGACTGAGAGTAAGCAAGGGCAAGAAGTGCAGATCTTAAACTCTGGCATCTTTGGCATAATCCAGTATCCAATCATGGGTGCTGGCGGGGGGGGGGGGGGCCCCCAAAAGAGAGACCAGCAAAACAGCTTCCCAAAGTCTTAAAACCCTAAAAACTATTACTAAACTAAAACTACCACAAAAATACTAGCTATATACATGAATAAAACAGTCTTTTTGTGTTTTAGAAAATGCATCTCAAGATATGAGAGAATGGTAGAGGCTCTGACATGACCATGTGGTGAATCTGAGGGCACGGCTGATCCAGCCCACTCTTTTTCGCCTTGGATGAACCCATGAGATGGACCAAGGGACACTACTACTTTCAAAGCCTCTGGCTCCAGCTGCATGGTGCATGACTATAACTTTTAGTGGAATACAATAGAGACCATCACTTGAAGAACGTATGTTTACTGCAAATTGTTTAGGTAGATGTTTCTTATTCACCTAATTAAAAAGAGGAAAGAATAATTAATATTTCTGTATTTAAAACATTTTTGGATAGGTACACTTATTTTCTCATATTACTACATGACTATAGCTGTGCTAAAGGAGTTGCACATATTTTTATAACAGCCATAAAGACAGTATACATGAAGAGTTCCATCTGCTTAGTCTAGCTATGTTGGATGCTAGGTAAGTTTGATACCACACACATCAGAGTCAGCTATCTAAAACATTGATATAAAGAGGATCTTGAAACTGTTTTAATCCTACACATGTTCTTCTATGCACAAGGGACTTGACTTTGTAAAGTGCTGAGCGCCCTCAACGTTTCCTGAACTTAAAGTTTAGAACATATTTTATCCTCTTAGATCTAAAAACTACATCTGTTGCGAGCAAGACATTAGGGAGAAGAGAAATACAGACTGCTAAGGGATACATTAACAGCAATTAAAAGGAACACTTGGCAGAGCATTTTTCGTATTTGTTGAGCTATTTTTAGAAGTGTTAAAAAGATGTGAAAACTTGAAATGTGTTTTACTGAAATTTGATCCCGTATATTATATTCACCATGGTGTGTTACTAAAACAATAAGATCCAATAGTACCCACCCTGATTTTGCTTAATCCCCAATGGGCTCTTTACACATACCTTAACATAAAATTAAGACTTTAGTAAATGTATTCTATACTGGTTGCCTGAAAATGTATTTTATTACAGTGGAAAGATGCAGATGCTACACAAAGCCACTGATTTGCAAACTGCAAATATGACAGAGATAGGACCAAATTCTACTCTCATATACCAACACAGGTTTACAGTGGCATAAGAAGGAAGAATTTTGCACACAGTATCTAAAGATATAAACTTGATGAATTCAAGACGTTAAATATAACAACCCACCCCTGTGAAAAGACAATGTGGCCTTCAGTAGCTTTGTGCAACAGATACACAAATTATGTTTTACCATGATGGATATTAGCAATGACTTAACCTAACTTCAGAATTTAATAATTCAGCAATTTATTCCTATCTGATAGTTTGGAAGTGCTATGAAATGATTTGTTACATATATTTGTGTGCCTTATTCTTTTAATCTTATAATGGTCTCCAAAAAAAGGCGACCCGATTTTCACAGCGTAGGACTTACTGCTCCCACTGAATTCAGGCTGAGTGTCAATGTAAAGTTAGGCTAAAGCTCACAGGTTTCCTCTCAGACACTACACAACCAGCACGTTCTGTCTGTAAAATGAAACCGTGTAGATAACTGACCAATTTTTAAGGGAATCTAATTCTTATGAAAGGTTGTTAGACTACAACCACCAGAGCTTGATCCACAGAATAGGTATACAATAGTGCAAGGACACGATACTTGACCTTTCCGGTTTGCCTCAGACTTTAGCCCTGCCCTGGAGAGATAGGTATCTAGGATGGGCAAATTAGTTTCCAAGTCCATTTAAAGATTTAAAACTTAGTCTTTGCCAAGATTGACAACAAGAGTGCTCAACTGTTGTGCTGTATTTGGTGACGGTGGGGATCTGCCTATTAGAAACCCAGGCTTGGTGCCAACTCTTCATTTAGAGCAGTGGTTCTCAACTGTGGTTCACCGCTTGTTCAGGGAAAGCCCCTGGCATGCAGGGCCGGTTTGTTTACCTGTCGCCTCTGCAGGTTCAGCCGATCACGGCTCCCACTGGCCACGGTTTGCAACTCCAGGCCAATGGGGGCTGCGGGAAGCGGTGCAGGCCGAGAGATGTGCTGGTCTGCCGCTTCCCGCAGCCCCCATTGGCCTGAAGCGGCGAACCATGGCCAGTGGGAGCCACAATCGGCCAAACCTGAGTAGGCGGCAGATAAATGAACCGGCCCAGCACGCCAGGGGCTTTCCCTGAACAAGCGGTGGACCACAGTTGAGAACCACTTATTTAGAGCATTAAAGATCTGATATTGGATGATAGCTGATAAGTAAATCCATTGTAAGGTAGATGTGAAACTCGGCAGAAGTAGTGTTTCATTTACTATTACCAGCTCCATGGACTAGCCAGTCCCTCATCAGGTGTATTGTATTTAGATCGACTGTCTTCCATGCTACAGGAACCACTTCTAGTTCCCTTGTAATTAACTTTTTATGTCTTGATAATTTGGATGTAAACATTTACTATGGAAAGGTATAAGCACTTGAGTGGCAAAACTGTTAAGGCAGTACTGACAGAGTGTAAACTACCCAGTTTTCAATAAATTTGTACTATGTTAACAAAGAAGGTTCAGAGACCATTAGTCCACAAAGATGTTCATTTTCCACTATGCCACTGGACTTACTAAGCCTGTACCCTAAACCTCAAATGGAAATGAAGTTATTTGCCCTGTCTATGCTGATGTTATGCATCCCATTAAACTTGTGCTAAAGCTACAGAAGGTATCTTTGACAAAGATAATTGATATGAATACACACTAAATGGAGAGTCGGGTTTTGATTTCATGCACCTTCATTTGTTAAATGTGTAAGCACAAGAAAGCATCTGGATCCACAGATCTCTAAATTTTAGGATAACCAAGTAACAAACTACCAGAGCCATTTAAAATAACTTGCATTTTTAAAGAAGCTGCAGCAAAAATTTACTCTGCTTGAGACTTTACATGACAGATTTTAAAAGACATGTATATAACTGAATATAGTACACGCCATTAAAAATACATGTTCATTTAGGAGAACCATACAGAGATCCTTCAATACAGAAGTAAAAACAAGGCTTGCTAAAGCACCTATAGAAAGTTGTTTTTAAAATGCTCTCCAGTGTTAGCAAAAAACCTTAACAAAACCCACAAGAAAAGTGAGTGAATCTAACAAGAGGCAATTTCATTTAAGGAGCTGTACTCTTGTTGTCTTACGCAAATGATGAATGTTACAACAGCACTTTTTATTAAAGCTTTCAGCATTCTATTACTTATATTTGATGTGTACACACATGGCATCTAATATATTACATCAGAGCAGTAGTGGGCAACCTATGGCCCACGGGCCGCACGTGGACCATCAGGGTAATCCACTGGCGGACTGAGAGACAGTTTGTTTACATTTGCACGGCTGTCCACGGCTGGCAGTGGCTGTGGTTCACCGTTCTCAGCCAATAGGAACTCCGGGAAGCAGCGCGGATTGCAGGGATGTGCAGCTGCCACGCCCCGCAGCTTCCATTGGCCAGGAATGGAGAACCGTGGCCACTGGGAGCTGCAGGTGGCTGTGAAAATGTAAAACAAACTGTCTCATGCCCTGGCAGCAGATGACCCTGATGGGCCGCAGGTTGCCCACCACTGCATTAGATGGATATTTTTTAAAAAATCAGAAAAAAATACACACAAATAACTAAACAATGCTGTTTTGATGGTGAATACCTACGAGGACAAAGGAGGATCTTGACTATAATTCCAGATTTCCAGTATAATAGTTAAATGTATTAATTAGATTCTGGGCTGAAGAAAAAGGAGAGACGTTAGCTTCTTTACAGTTAGACTAGAAGCTCTCAAAGGACCTCTTAGCCCTCTGGCGATTTCATTTTCATGGCAGTAAGCTACAGAGCTTAGCAAATAAGGTGGATTGTGGGCTTTCAGAGCAAACTTACCAGTGTATGGAGTAAGTACGGGCAGACCCTGGCTCTCCACTTTTAGTTATTCCTTTCCATGTTAATAATGTAAATGGGTGTTAGTGTTTCTAGGTTGCTATTAAAAACAATATGCTTTTTATTAGGTTTTTATAGGCTTCCAAATTCCAAAAGTCAAAGACTTTAAACCAACTAATGAGTTTCATGGAGAAAATGAAGAAAGCATTTTAATTCTCTTTTTTTAAAAAGAATCACTAGCGACCATGATAGGGTTGGAAAGAACCACTTGGCTCATCTAGTCCAACCCCTTGCTTCAAGCATTAGAGTTTAATAAGGTGTTAACTAAAGTTTCTCCTGGAGCACATGTTCAAAAAGCTTTAGTTGTATTGCTTCTATTAACTTTCTAGCCAGTTTTATTCCACAAAGGAGTATTAATCTTAAATTTATTTTAAAAAAACATCCATACATATAAAATACGTAGAGTATATTTACTGTTAACGTGTAGCATGTTTCTCTTACTCTAGGACTGGTACAGTCTTTCCTCAGTAGGATCTCCCCCTGCTCACATGGGAAAGAGGCAGCAATGCCTCTATGGCAGTTTTCTCCCCACTACCATGGATGCTGCAAAGGTTCTGGGATGGCCCCATGGCAGAGCTAGGAAGCAGCCATGCTGTGTAACTTTGATTCCTGGGAGTCCTGTGGCTGTTTGAGCATGGACCTTTTCCCCATTAATCACCATGACTTGTGTGGTATTAGGAGAGCTCCCATCCTGGGACCTCCAAAAAACGTCAAACCCTTATCCCTAGAGTGGAGTTTGCAAGATTCTCTCGGCAGATTTTCCTGCCAGAGCTTGCTTGACTTTTTGAGCTCTCCTCCTGAAGTTCTCTTTAGGAAGGTGCAATATTAGCAACTGAAATGTCATTACAGACATCAAGATACAGTCAGGTTTATTGTACCTTGAATGTCCATAAACAATCAGCAACACATCCTCATTAGCACTACAGGTGAGTCAATTAAACTTGAGATATGAACACTAAATGTATGTCTTCAGAATACCTTGCTAAATATTATTTGCTACTTGTGTCAGGGCACAGTCACAAAATGATTACAAAGAAGAGAGATTTCAACAGGATGGTCCATAGGTCCATAGGATGTTCCACACAGATGTGGTTAGGACACTGAAGACCAGTTTACTAAAACGTGTTTGTTCTCCCCACTCTCTGCCCAAAATGTTTACTTTATAGAACGGTTATGATCTAGTATTTGAGAGTATTCAAGAATTTTAACGGCATGAGCTCTTTTTTTAAAGGACATATGCAATATAAATTATACTGCCAAAGAGCAATGCCTAAGTTATACGCCTGCAAACATCCCTATATATTCATGGAAGTAATGGTGTAGGAAGCACAGAGGATGAAATTCCTCTTGATGAAGACCAGTTAGACTTAATGGGGATTTGAGTGGTGTATAGGCCCTGTGCTGGTCCCTTCACAGGGGGGTAAATATTTCACTTAAAGTGAAAAACACACTTCAACTATAAACGAACGTTAAAAATCTATTTAAGGAACTCAGTATGGGTGTTTAAATCCTCTCATCAAAAGACTAAATAGGTAGCCAATTTTAACGAATATCCTGATGTGGAGTTTCATTTTTTTTAACTGAAGATAATTTCTCATAAATCACTCACGGGATTTTTCCACCATGATTCATGAGTTATAAGATCATCTGTAACTCATGTCAACTACAAAAAATAAAACAAAACAAAAACAAGCAAAAAATCCTGATAACTGGTGATGTAGACAAAATTGATCAATTTTTCTAAACATTTTTCTCTGCAGTCTATAAGACTCTGAATAACAATATCGTTACATGTTTAATTAACATTCTAAATCAGGAAATTAGATTTCAAAACTTGGCCAGCCAAGAATGGATAATCAGTGGTCAGTTTTCCTTCTCTCCCTCTAGGAAGAAGATGGCTTGTACATGAGTGTATAAATGTGAAAGCACCAGTGAAAGCAAGGTCAATAGCATAACCAAGGTAGAATGTTTTGCTGTAGTCAAGTCAGGAGTACAAGGGAGTGCAACAACTGAAGTCAAGGTATCATCCACCAGAGTAGGGCATAGTCAGCCAGCCAGCCATAGAAGGTAGAATGTTTTACTTGCAGAAGCTAGTCTGCAAGAGCTTGGTGTACTTAAAGAATTCAGGAGCATTTAGTCCTCAACGTGTTTTCCTTCTCCAATAAGCATGATCTCCAGTTTCCAAGGGTTCAACTTCAGCCAGGTAGCATTCATTCATAAGCTGTTCTCAGACTGGCACTGGGCAAGTCCAGTCTAATGATATTGTCATAGTGCGAAGATTAGGTGGACTTACGCATTATCTTGACACTTGGGTTCACGATTTCTCACCAGTTCTGCCAGTGGTTGAAGGTAAGTATTGAAGAAGAGCTAAAAGAAAATTGATCCTGTGAGACTCTGCACCTTTGCCACCAGATGCCATCTCACTTGCAGTTCCCCATCCAAACCCTTTAGAGGCATCCCTCCAGGAAAATCTCAAACAATTTCACTGCCTTTCCCTCAACCTCAGCAACCTCCCTCAGATGGGTCAGAAGTATCATGAACAAATGCCACAAAGAGGTCCACAAATATGAAAATAGAGATCTGCACATCATCCTTGGGCATCAAGAGATTGCTCATCACCACCACTAATGCCATTTCTGTTCTATTCCCTGGACTGAATTCAGATTACACAAGATCTCAGATAATGGACACTGTTAAAAAACTTGAGCTATAACCCCACCCCCATTTAGTTATTTTCCATTGAATTATTTAATGTTATAGTTAAGTGTATCCAAAATGATACCTAAATGTTTTCCAATGATAATTAACAAAAGCAGATCCATTATTTCATGTACAAACTGTGCCCTAAAATACATTAACACAGAAACCTAGGCGATAAAGATTTGAAAATATTTTTGCCTCCTAGGACTGAAAAGCATCAGATTATGTTTATGGTTGTCAAAGGATTTTCTTTAATACTTTATAAGAAATTTTAAACTACAATTCATAATATTTCCATGTGAATAGTCTGAATCTCCTGCCTATGTGATGGCACAAATGTTTACTCTCAAGAATGCATTCCTCAAACTTGGGCACATTTGAAAGGAATGGATGAGTAACAAAATCCACTGTTTTGTATGAAAGATATTTGTGTTTATAGAACACCTTTCTTATTCCGTGTATCAATCTATTGCTCTTCTATTTATTATATTAAACCCATTCCATTTAAAAAAGTCTAAATTTAATTTTCCCACCTCCTATTCAATCAGAAATTGTGTGTTATTCATAATATTTTGGCTCTAAACAAAGGGATGAGGGAAGCACATCAGCTGCTGTTTAAACAGCTCCAAGTGTCTAAGACAGGCATTCCCAAATTGGAAGAATTCACAAGGTTCTGTGTAGATTTCAAGAGTTCTGTAAACAGGAAATAAGATCAAATGGCAAAGGCCAAAATCAGCTGTTCATGGGTCCTACACAACTATATTTTTACTTTTGACTATCCACTTCAGTTCTGCCTTGCTAAACCATTCTTTTTGGCTTCGCCCAGAACTATTTTATTAGAAGTTTAATGTGACCATAAAGTACGGGTTTAAGAGGAGCAAAAAAACCAGCCATGTTGTCTTTAGTAGGCTACTAACCTAATTTATCCAGTTATTTCACAGTTGAAGGAAAACTTGTAAAGTATGATATAGCTTAAGTAAGTTTTATATCAGTGAAAGTTAAAATCTGTGAAAGTTCACAAGAAAATAAGAGTTACTTAGTTTTTATACCAAATATTTAAGCATAAATTTTCCCCTTGGGTAATATTTTGCAAAAATTAATGTTGAGCCTGATTTTCAGAATTGTCAAGCACTCACAAAACTGTATTGTTAAATTTGAGACTCCACTGTTGATATGTTACAGGAAGCAGTAATATTCATCTGGATTTTCTGTATTCATTCACAGATACCAATATGCATTGATAGTAAGTATGCGTAATGGATCAATATCTAACATGTACAAAATATTTTTTGGAAAGCAGTGATTGAAAATACATAATAAATAGGTTTTAATTACAAACTGGACCTAATGCACATTACAAAATAAGCACACACATTTTTCTTCATTCTTAACAAAAGCAATGAGCATTTTAACAATGAATGCTATTCATTTCAACTGTTTTTTTATCTGAGTCTTTCCAATAGTTTTGGAAACGTGAATGAGTTAACTCTCACAACTTCTGTGAATTTGGGCACTATCATCCCTATTATAAATTGGGAAACTAAAGGATACCGAAGAAAAGTGACTAATTTAAGTTCACACAGCACTTCTGGGACAAAGCCAGGGACTGAACTCAGATTCTGTGACTTCCGATTATGCTTGTAATCAGAAAATCTTTATCTTCAGGAAGGACGATAGCCTTTAAAACCAAGTTTAAGCACAGTCCTACTTCAAAAATGTTATTCTGTCCCACCCAATTAGATTTATAACACACTTTTCATTCCACATGGACTTTATTTCTACTTTGCCAAAATCTGCCTCAATTAAACAGCCGTAAGTTTGTCACTACTGAATGGCTTTTCTGTTCATCCTGCAGACCAGTTTGTTTGTTTATTCCTTCTAGCAAACCTTTCATATAGTAAGACGTTTTTCCAATTAGTCATCAAGAGGAATAGCTGCTTTTGGAGGAGTCTCCTTAATGTGCAGTCAGTACAGAGGATCCAGGGTAGATATAGGGCATTTGAGTTTTTTTTCTATCACACAAAGCTTAAGTAAATCTGCCCATCTTTCTCAGTCTTTTATAATGCACTTGTCACAGGTTTCTGTGACTGGTATACCCCATGATAAAACTGTATGTAAACATTGCTCTTGTGTTGGTATTGTCGTAACCTTATAGCCATAAAGTAAATTAAAAGAAGTCTACTTTTCCAGGACCATCTCTTTTCACATTCTCCTTCAACATCCTGGTATATTTTTTAATCTTTTCAGAATAGCTTAATTTAGATCAACTTTTTTTTAACTTAAATTTATGCCCACAGACCTCATGTTTCCTCTTCCAAGACTTTTGCTGACTGACTATCTTCTGTTTCTTATTCCTCACTATTTGTTCCTTCAATATCACACTGTTCTAATCTATTATTTCATTCATGTTTTCCTTCACAGCACACTTTTGATTCTCCTCCCAAAACCTTGTATATAGCACCAAGGTCATGAAGTCCCAAAGGTTATTCACTTATTACCTGGATCAACAGAACCTCTCATTATAATAGATATAATGTCCTCTCATTATCTAGTCCTATCTGGGCAACCTACTGACAATACATTCCCCAAGACTTCTACAAATTCAGTTTACCTTGCCAAAGTGTTTGCGCAGTAGAGCCCCTCTGAAACACACACAAGCACAGCTTTCAGGAAAATCCATGATGCAATAAACTGCAGAACAAGTGAGGATGAGTACGCATGAAAAGACACGAGCTCAGCAAAAGCACCTAACAACATACTTAAGCTCCATCAACTTTAATGGGGCTCAATTACTTTGCTGAATCTGGAGTTCAAAGGACACAATGAGGATTCATTCTTCTAAACTCAAAAAAGAAACTTGATAGTCCTGTTTTCCCCTCAGTCCAGTTCCCATTCTTACTTTGGTTCCATTCTTCTCTCTCCAGCCTGTTCCTGCACCTTTGCTCTAAATATGTGGTGCTTTGACCTGTATATTGTGGATACAACTCAGAAGAGCTTTGCCTGTCCTGAGCAGCCAGCACTGAAAATTACCAACAGATAGGAATCTTGATGGGGTTAGAGTTGACTAAGGTTTTCAAGATCTTTACCAAACAACATTTCAGTTTTCTCCATTATCCTCTTCACTATTAGCACCATAGGTGAAGCAGATAAAGGGCTAGGTAGCTTTCAACGTAATGATGTCCTTTAACATTATTTGCACTGGATTTAAAAGATTTCATACTAAAGAACATTGAATTTATATGTCACACTGCCTGGTGTGGCTCATGACTGTGAGCGCCTACCTGAGGGCACACTGTCACAAGCAGGACACCCCAAAATGGTGGAATGTTCTATAACTGATATAGTGATCTGGGAGTTCACATTTGTTACTGGCTTGGTGAAATCAGTCTTATCATGGAGTCACAGACAGTTCCAGTCTATCTTGTCACTCAATCCCAAGAGACCAGTTACAAATGCAGGTCCATTTTCATCCTAGTTCTCACACCAAAAGACAATGTTGGCAGCCAATTCTATTGTAAACTCATTGTTTATTAGCTGTTATTAGATTTATTAGAGTTATTGAGAGGTTAAATCAGGTAAAAATGTATGTATCAGTGAGTAAGAGTCTATACTTTCAAATGGAGTAGAGATGTAGTAATCTGTCAGTTTCCCAAAAGCCTCTCAACACTACCCCAAAAACTCTGGGGATCTCAGTTTTCTCATTCAGTTATTCTGCTCTGTTACAATCCAAACAGTCCAGAGAGGAAGAATATTTCCTTATGTCCATACGTACAGCATTTTCTCACAGAAAAGAAGCTGACAGGATGACTACCCAAGCCTTTTCTTCGATGGCAGAGAGAGAGGAATGCATTTACAGTCTTTGCTCTCTGATCATCACACACAATGTCCACTGGCCTTCAAATGCTCAAGAATTAGCACTTTCCAGTTAAAGTTCTTCATTTGCATGACACAAGGCGTCTCTCTCATTAGCTGAGTTATTTAGTTACATACAATATAAATGTTTGCTATTACATTATAACAGGATACAAATAAGTGAAAACCATACTGGTAACATCCCATTAGTTTTCATGAAGTTTAAACACTACATAGAATCAGAGGGGTAGCCATGTTAGTCTGGGATTGCAGAAGTAACAAAGACGAAGTGGGTATTAGCCCACGAAAGCTTATGCTCTAATACTTTAGTTAGTCTTTAAGGTGCCACAGGACTCTGTTACTTCTGCAAACATTACATACATTCTTACACATTTAACAATCACTTTGATCTGTATATCAATACACGAGTGAACTGGCCTGGCTTCCAGCTATGAGTTTGTCAGCTGATACTTAGGTCTTTGCCAGAGGTGGCTCTTGGCTTACCAGCATCACACATGAAATAGCCGTTTAAAAACAGAACAGTCTACTATACCAGATTGGTTCAAAAGCTTCTTACCACCAAGAATCAGTAAAAGTTATTGAAGTAATTAAAAAAATCCACAAATCAACCTAAAAGAATATCTATCCCACCCCTCCTTTTGATACTTAACTAGCTCCTGTTATTTTGTAATTAGCTGGTTAGCATACAGTATTATTAAAGAACTATTTTTGTCAACCGTTTTCTTATGGGTTTGGTGTGCTAACATGAAAAGCGGTTAAAAATACATGAAGTGTATTTTCTTTTATCCATCCTACTGCAAATCAAAATAAAGTACTGGGTCTAACAAAACTCTTATTTCTATTAGTAATATAAGGATTTCGAGAGCATATAATGTCTTGAACTGGGCTACATTTAGTCTTTCCCTTTAAATTTTCCATTATAGTAAATTAGAACTGCCAAGAATGTATTTTTTTTTTTTAAGACAAAGATTTGGATAAATTTGTCCAGCATTTGACCAACACCTTCAAAATACTGTTCCGAATTAGGCAGTAATGTTATAAAATGGGTAAATCCTGCTTACAATATAGCTGCTTGTCTTCAGCAGATTACTGCCCAATTCTGTGCCAGTAAGTTCAGTGGTATGTGGTTAAATGCTCTAAAAATGTATCTGCGCTACTTTTAAGTAGACACCATCATTGCCTAGCACAATGGGGTCCTGGTCCTTGACTGGGGCTCCGAGGCACTATGGCAACAGATATATTCTACTGGTACCGAAAAGATTGCATCTCTCCCCATATCACACCAATTGCAGTGGAGTTCAGAGGCAGTACTCAAGATGGAGATCTAGCTTTCTACATAGAGCAGAGCTAACGGCAAGACACTTGCAGTGAAGGCCCCGAGGGCTCTAGAACTTGCTTTTCCCTTTGCTTTCTGAACATACTGTAAGATCTGTCTTTTCTCCCAGTCATAGGAATAAGATCTGAAGGGATGAGTTTTGTCTTAGCCTAAGCTGTTTATTACTGATCTTATTTATTCAGGGATAATTAAACAGCATATTGGTCATATACACATTTACAAGAATAAAAATTTAGCATTGCCAGGGTGCCAAGAGCATGGTAGGGGCATCTACTAACTGATTATTTTTACAAATCATATTAGATAAGTACCTGTGTAAACAAGTGTTCTTTTTTATCATAACATGAATTAATTTCACTCAATTTTCCTTATTTTCAAACTGCACCTTGGGATACAGAGATACAAATACACACACTAAAATATAAAGCAAAGTGAAAAGTCTCTCTTTGCTTAAGGCAAAGTTTCTGACAAATATATGCAAGCAAATTGCCAATAGGTTATAAATATTTGGTCAAAATTAGGCAGCAACTTTTAGTTGACCTACATATCAAAAACAAAAACCTCATCTACAATTTTGAAGCAATCTTTCTGTTTCCAGAAAACCTCCAGGAAAGATCATAAACATTTCAGTTCCACTATAGCTACTTGACAAACTAATACCAAAATTAAATATTACCTCTTCAGAACTTCAAGTTGAATACCCTCATCCCAACTATTATTTGGCTTCCAGAGCTCGTCTCTACCACCACAATCTAGTTCTCCAGTTTTTCTCAACTTTGCCTCACCTTGATCTGGGGACAGAGCCCTTTTTGTACTGCAATAAATAGCATCAGACAGCATAATACTTTCAGTTATGACTAACCAAGTGATATTTAGAATTTTTAGGATTTACAGTTTTAAACAATAAACCAGCAACCTGACTATACCTTGATAATCTAGATTTAAGCATAATCAGAGTTTAAGAAATAGGATTAAAGCAGTAAACTGCACACAGTGCTGCTTTCCTATAATCAGAGTTAGCTTCAGGCCTGGTACCAGGCACATTATAAAATGTAACAGTTTTCTACTCTTTGTTCTAGTGGTAGCTAGAGGGGAGGTGATACTCAGACCTCAGTGGTTCAGGAGCGAAATTAGTGATCAACATTACCGCAAAAAGCCACAGTTCTGTGAATTCATTGTTTCATTTATTTTTTTATATATTCTCATAACAAAATGACTAATCAAGTATTCAACAATTGGTTAATAACAGTAAAAGCATCCTGACTGGTTAATAATTAAATCACACTGTTTTAATACCATGTGCTTCAAAGAGCTGCGGAAGACATATTAAAGATCCACTTTCAGCTCTTGAGCCTCAGTTTGAGTATCACTGTGCTAGAGGCTCACACATCTATATATTGTTTGTCCGTGAAGGTTTAACATGGTATTTCTAGATTGAGATAAAAATAAGTAATTAGTTGCAATTAAGAAGTTTTCCAGTAAGGCACTTCCCCCGACCACATCACCTAGGAGCAAGGTACTTGCACACTTAGAGAAACATGACCGATGCTCAACTGCTTAGGAACTTAAACAGTCCTTATGTTTCTGAATGCCGTAAGATTAGACTACAGTGAAGCCTGATATATTACATATGTCAAAAGTCTTACTGTAATCCATGGTATCTCCTGGACTCCAAGCTTATCTAGAATTGATTAAATGGTGAAAATCTGACTCCCAAATTTTGGGTGACATTTGTTTTCTTACTTTATTTTACTCAAGTATTGTACATATATTTTTCATCCATACAGACAATAAAATAGTCAAAAATATGTGACATAGAATGACTGAATAGGATCCACAACTGTAATCATTACGTTAAGGGGAAAGGGGAAAAAAAACAATCAGCGTTTGTCTTTTCTATTTATTGTCTTCAGTGAAATCTATATTTCTTTTTCAGAAAATAAAATAATCATTTAATGCATAAACCAGAATCTGTCCACATACAGGATTTTTAATCAAAAAATAAAATGTATCTCAATTTCCACGAGAAAAAAAAGGGGGCACACGAAGAAGCATGTTATAGCCTCTATGATTATTAAACCACTGATTCCTAACAACTCAGTCTATACTATAGTCAGTGATTCAATCTAGGAAATTCCTCCCTCTAAACTATCTGTTCCCTGGCTTTTAACATTCAATGACTTCCCAACCAAGGAATATATTTTCCTTCCCTGTCTGTATTTTTCTGTGGTTTAATTTATCATTCACTAAATACATTACAACATACTACTTAATCTCTGTCTACAGCTTTAAGACCACTGAGTAGCTCCAAGAGGAGCAGCAAACACATATTTGATTATATTTCAGTTGACTGTTTTTCTTTTCAAACAGAAATGATAAAACATGTACGGTTAGGCAGTTTTCTGATTAATTGTATACTTACTAATAAACTTGTTTTGCATAGTCTCTAGCAGAGCCTGGTGGGCATCTTCTGTTTGCAAAGCACGTGAACATTCTCTGGCCAGTATGGTCCTTACAAGGTGCTCTCCACAACCTATACAAATACCACCACCAAGAATGATTAGAATATAGTTACCACTCGCAGGTACTGATAGTTCTTTTAGAACCACACAGCAAAGAGCTGTATTTGATAGGTGATTTCACTATTCTATTAAAGGTTCTGATGTTGGTTCCCCTGCATGTCCCAATATCAGCAATCCAAACTGATAGTATACTTCACATAAAGCTCCATGGTAAAGACACACAGAGAAAAGAGGCAAGGATTAAATACACAGAAAGCAAACAGGTGAGGAGAAGGGTTAAGAAGAAAAGGGAAAGTATCATGCTGTATGATTAATCATGTCTCTCCAGATTAAGCAACCATAACTCACATGTGTCATCTACACACAAGTAATCATACTGGTCACTCAAGTGAATTATCATGTAATCTAGCCCTTAGATTATAAGTTTGTAAAGCACAGATCTACCTTACACAGATGATCTTCTGGTCATTACATACATGATATAATATTGCTAAACATAATAATCTGAGCTCAGGTTTTAAGAGTCAGAAACTTTCAAATTTAATTCCATCTTTAACACCACATCCTGGTATGATTTAGCCTTTCTGCCACAGTTTTCCAATCACAATATGGGAATAAGAGAAGTTTATTTATAATTAGGTTTTTGAAAGCACATCTGCTCTTGGGTTTTATGTTTCTTGTTAAGACCTCCTCTAGCTCTCAAAACTTTGTCTTAAGGAACTATAAGTGTTTCATGCAGACCTTTAGTCCCTGTCTTCTTGTTTTTTAGCCTTCTGCAATTTACTGACAAGCAGGAAGAAAAGTTAATTGACCTATGTTTCTGGTGTATATGCTAGTCTTTTCATCTATGGTTTTTCTGCTATGGTAGACTGTATGTCTATAATGTTCCTTTAGCATGTACAGTTGAGTTCAAGTTGTATCCTGCATGTTTATTACAACTAATGTTTTCTTGGACAGGAGACTGAATTTGTGATACTTTCTGGGCGTAAGATGATCCTATCCTCTTCTGTTTTCCGTAAGCTGGCAGGTTTTATTCCACTAGTCAGTGGGAAGATCAATCAGATAGCAATGGTCTAAAGAGGCCCCAATTATACCTATCTAGGGAAGCTGAAGTGGACTATCAACTGTGCTCCAGTTGGGGAGGAGGGAGGCGGGGAGGAGAGAGAGAGAAATAGGCCTCCTACAGAGCTAGCAATCATCCAAACTGAAAAGCTGAGAGATGACAAAGATTTAAAGTAATTTACATTTAGGTCACTGGTTACTGGCCCTGGTCATTAGGAAATCCCATTATCAATCCTCTGATTCTACTCTGTTTGGTATGGGGGCACCACACGTATACTTCAAGAACAAAGACTGTCACAATTTGGGTAATTTAATTTTGAGGCATTTTTTTTTCAGACATATGAAGGTCCTATGTTTAGTACTGAAAAATCTGTTTCTAAAATCAGTATTATTTTCCATGAATATCATTTTTTTCATCTAAACCACCACTCTATAAGCACAGAGGAGAGACTAGCCATTCTAACCCACAAACAATTTTCAAATGCTGCCACACCAGAAGGAAACAAGAAGCACTAAATAGGGCACAACTTCATTCACTTAAAATATCAGGGAAAACCCGATGCAGTTCAATTTATCCAATAACCATATCACTTCCGTAGCTAGTACCTGTACTGGGCATTTACCCCATTTTTGTAGTTACTGAATTAAGACATTTTAACCTAACTTCCTGACAAATCCCTGAGCCTCTGTGGGGAAGACAAAAAATCCACCTGACCATTCCTTTCTAGCCTCCCAAGAAAAAAAGTGACTAGCATAAATGCCCACAATGGATCATGAAGAAAACTTGGTTCTCTGATTCCCTGGTAGGAGGGTGGGTGTTCCCAGCCTCAATAGAGTGAGAATCCCTAGAGTCAACTGGAAGGGCAGTACCTTCTTGCCCAGTCCAGTCACTGATTGTTTCTCCCTGCTCTGTCCAGGTATACTTCCCCCTTCTCCCCTCTGCCACCACTTGCAGGGAGATCTTCCCCCACCCCCTTCTTCCAGCCAGCAGGACAAAGGAGCCACTGCATACAGTTCCAGTTCATTGCCAGAGTATGGCAACTTTACTTTGGCTTCCTGGCATTCCTATGGTTTTTATTAAGTAATTAAAACAATCCCATTACCTAAAAATCAAGGAGATCTACTGTACAGGTCTTTGGAAAAAAAAGTCTACTATGTATTTCCTCAGACTGCTAAAGCTAAAAATGTTATACCCACATTTATCTGTTTACTTGATGTCACACACTGAAATGTGCGTCACACACTGGAAATTGTTATTTTTAAAACAGGTACCTTAGTATATATGGTTCAAGCATCTGCAAATAAGGTACAGTTAATATTTTGTCATTAAAATATGAGAGTATTGTTTCTTACTTTCTATACACAATAAAATGCAATTTTATCTGTTGATTCATTTTGGAAAGTAGCTCTAAAAGTTTTTCTTTTCTACTATCACAATCTTAGACTTAGCACCTCAAGTGCAAAACTAATGCAAAGCAATTGAACTGCCACCTTACTTTTTTATAAACTAGTCAAAATGCATAATTTCTGTGGTTCTTCCCACAAACTCCAAGGCCTCTAAAGCCTGGCTGCTACAAAGCCCATTCTAATGCAAAAGTGATTCTAACGCAAAAGGCTTCTGCTCTGCTGCTTCAGAGCTTAAAACTCTGGCTTTTGCAAGATGCTCTTCCCTCACTGATACAGAGAAAATAAGTCTATCACCTCATAAGCTCAAATAAGTTAACCTATATTAATGGTGTTTTACAAACTGAGAGAACAGCTTCACTGAAATAAATGGGTGGGATAACAGTAAAGAATACTAAGGCCATGGTTACACTGGCACTTTATAGCGCTATAAAGCCCCCAGGAGCTCTATAACCTACTCCCCGTCCACACTGGCAAGGCACTAATAGCGCTATAACTGCTGAGTTATAGCGCTATTATAAATCCACCTCCTCATGGGGAATAAGGGCTGTAGCGCAGCTGCTGTAGCGCTACAGCAAGAATGTGGACATCCACTGCGCTACAAGTAATCTCTGGAGATGCCTAGAGCCATTTAAGGCAATTGACGTCTCTTCCCTTTGTTTTGAACTCGGCTGGAGGAATGCGGAAGTACCTCTTTAGAGTTTCTTTCTTAACTCGGCAGATAAGCAATGCAAATGTTTAAGGAGGGAGCCTGTGTGAAAACAAAGCCCTCTGTGAACGGAGGCTCACTGACAGGCTTTCAGAAAAACGGAAAAACCACTGTCTCTCTCCCTCCGCATACACACAACGCATCCCCCCTCACCCCCCTCGTTTAAAAAGCACGTTGCACCCAGCTGAATGCTGGGATACCTGCCCTAATGCGCTGCTCTTAATGCCGCATTAAGTGCCCCAAATGTGGCCATGCTATACCGCAGGAGCATCTGAGTGTGGACATACAATAGCGCTATACATATTACTGTATAAGGGGACCGCTATAACCTATAGCGCTATAATCTTGTAAGTGTAACCATACCCTTAAAGAGAGAACTCAAATCAGGGCTGAATTAACCTTTCGTGGGCCCCGCCTCCCGGCTCTGCCCTGAAGCCCTGAAGGGTGAGGGAGAGGGAGAAAGGAAAGGAGTGAGTGGGGGGCAAGGCTGGGAGGGAGCAGAGAAAAGGAAGCATCAGCAGGGCTTCGAGGGGAAGAGGCCAAGTGGAGCAAGGCCATGGTCTAGGCACCAGGGCCCTTTCTTAGTGTGAGGCCTGGCGCCATTGTAAACCCAGTACTGACTCAAATCGCCTGTCGAATGAATTAACTGTTGCTAGTGCTTCAAGATTTTTTTTTTTAAAAATAAAGGTATGAACATTCTTATTATTCTACAGCATTTAAAATACTGCACTTACTACAAGTTACCATCATTGCTTTGATTCTTCAAAAAGCAGCATAAATTAATGGATTGAGCACCAGGCTTGGAGCCAGAAACTCTGAATTTTATTCCCAGCACTGCTATTAACTTGATCTGGTCACGGGTAAATCATTTTTAGAGTCCGATCCAAAACGTGCTCAAGTAAATGGAAAGACTCCCACTGACTTCACAGGTCCTGACTTCTGTGCTTCAGTGTCCCCATCATCTCTGCTGGAGGGTAATTACTACTTCATATTTTCTAAGCATGTAGAAAGTATAATCCCAGGTATTTTCTCTATATTTGTATGAAGCTCAAAATACCCATTGAGCCAAAGGCTAACATGCCAGAAAAACAAACCACTCAAACATGGTTCTGAGGGGGGAAGAGAAATAACTGATGGCACTCTCCCAAACTCAGCCAACAACCTGAGTTCTGCAATGCTAAAGTAAGATGCAACTTAAAGAATATTGTGCAGATTTTCATGTGATCAGTGAAAACGTTAAATGCTCATATTTAACGGTTAGGCTTCATCATAATAGGGAAGGTACTAGTCATGGCTGTTCACTTTCTATGTAAGTCAGAACCTCAGATAACAGACCTGAATGCAGTCTGCATCCATTTAAGAAGGAAAATATGATCCCTTGGGCAGCCTAGTGGAAGTTTCACTGTGGCATGCTAGCTCAGTCAGTCATTCCTTCCTAGATTGACAAGACCCAGGAGTACAAAGGCGATTCTCAAGGCAATTTCTAATGACATTTAAAACCAACTCAAGCAGTAGCACTGATTACTCCTGAACAACGCTATGTCTACCCTCTTTAAAAATGAGTAAGTTCAGCATGATGGAGGGTCAGAATGGGGAGAGGGAGGGCAGGGAGTTTGAGGGAGTGGCTTGAGAATTCTCATAGCAACGAGGAAAAAAGGACATTGATTCTCCAATACAGTTTTCCTCATACAGATAAAGAGTACGTCGATACCGCACTGGGAGGGTGCTTACTAGAGCAGGTAGACAGACATATGCTAGCTCTGCTAGAGCTAGCGCACTAAAAACAACAGTGTAGTCAGGATAGCACAGGTGGCAGCTCAAACTAGCTGAGTACAATACTGGCCAGACCCCCAGAGTAGGTACTTGGGAGGCTATTCTGAGTTGCCACTCGTGCTCCCCATGACTATACTGCCATCTTTAGCAAAGCTAACACATTTATCTACCCACATGCTCCCAGCTTCAGCCTGGACATACCCTTAGATGACTGCACTCTCTAGATGCATTGAATTTGTTTCATCTGTTTTATAAAACCAGTAGAAGCACAGATTATAAATGAATCAATGCAAGTTATTCTCCTCAAGTACTATGTACAACAACATCCAGATATGCCCAAACTAATATGTGAAACCACATGGTAATGTAGCAGAGACCCCGAGAGGGCAACCCAATTTAGAAAAGCCACCTACCCGCTGCTCTGAACACACCCGATGCCTTTGAAAATCCCTTCGCAGTCTTCCCTTCAAAAGTTCTGATTTCACCTCGTTGGTCATCTTTTGCCCCTTCCTCCTTATCCTCTGCCCAAGCCTCACTAGTCAAGCACTTGTTTCCTTCCCATTGCCATCTTAATGCCTCCTTTGATGTAGCAATCTAGTCCTAGAACTTCCTGTCCTGTTGCAGTTTGTCGCACCACCACCCTCCCTTAAACACAGAAGCTACATGCCCTATTCTTCTCTTCAGAGACTGTAAACAAAAAGCAAGATTTCAAAGAGTTACGGAATTCTCATGACATATTCTTTAGTAGTCAAAACTGGTCACATTACATGATTGCTGAAAACCTTGTACACATTTCACTCCATTTTTTTTGTATCCTCATTCATCTTAAATGTAGGGCTCTACACTGCAAAACCCTTTTATAACACAGAGCATATAATTGTACATAATTCATTGATAAAAGTTTGTTGGATCAGACTTTCAGATTGAACTGTGGCAGAAGAGTATTACTCATGCAAATTATATTCCTGAGGAAATTTCACACCAAAAAAATACAAATTCTGCAAAATTCTGCACATTTGTCAATAAATAAATGTGGAGGCTCTAGCATGGCAGTGGGGAGCACAGGCCACTGGCTGCGTGGAGGTGGGAGATCATCCTACAGCTCCTCCCCTCCCGCCCGCCCAGGGCAGGGATTCAGCAGGGAGGCTGCACCCGATCCTGACAGCGCGAGAAACACCCTGGGATCCTGCCCCTCTGCACCAGGTGTGGGCAGGCAGGCTCTGCCCAACAGGATCCAAGTGTGAAGTGGCTTAGTGGGGGGAGGGGAAGTTCCAGGTATGGGGTGACAGGATTCTGTTTGGGGGCAATCTGGGTGCAGCTGGCTCAGTGAGGGATCTGGATTCACAGGGGCTTCTTGTGAGGGTCTGGGTGCAGGGGCAATGGGGCATTTTCTCTGGGAAAATAAAGAAATTTTGCGAAGGGATATGAATTCTTAATGTGCACAGTGATGCAAAATTCCACAGGAGTAACATTAGTGGCCCTGCAGAAATACACACACTTAATTTGCATAATTTAGAGCAAATAAAATGCAAATTAACTGTTGCTCATATGAAAAGTCTGTTACATTCAGTCCATACCCAATTATAAGAAAAATGGGTTTAAAATGTCGTGCGATATGATATACTTTAGCCGTAGCAATTTAAAAACATAGGTTTCATAGTACAAGGAGGCAACCCTTGAGAGCACAAGGGGAGGGAATGGAGAAACACTTCCATGGATCCTGTCAACTTCTTAATCAACAAGAAAATCCCCTTTGAAATGTAAGGTTCCCAGAAAACAGAAAAGGCGCAAGAAGCATCCCTCACTATGATAATACAATATGAAGAATGGATATACTCTGCTGCAAGCAGTTATTCGTGAGACCATCCCAATATTGTCCTGTTACTTCCCATGGCAGAAAGCCCCGGCCCAAAATGGAACTGAGATATTCTCCCATATGTATGCAAGATACAGTACAGTATAAAAAGACATGGAAAGTCCATGGGGGTGCTACAGAATGCATTTTGTTAACAGGCCACAGTTTGGGTACCATATTTAGTAACAGGAGAAAAAGAGGGAAAGAAAAAGATTTTGAACAGTTTCTCCTGTATCGTGCTCTTAAAATAGAGGAAATCCTAAAATTTCTGTTAAAACATGAGTAATACTTTGTAATTCTTCACTGAAATTTCTTTCTCAACAACTTCCTGTTATTCTTCATAGAGGTTTGGGTTTTTTCATTCTCTAAACAAACTGGCTCTATTCTTATCTGGTGACAAATGCAATCAAACCTAATGAAGGAAAACTAAGCCCACAACTATTTGTTCGTGTGTGAATAGTAGTCAGAATAATGGCTTGAAATCAAATGAGAATTTTACTAATGAACATTTTATCATTGCAAAAGGTAATGTTTTTATAACAAACTATAAAAAAACCAGAAAACCAGATGCTGCAGTACAATGAGTGATGGAAGAGTGACTCTGCTCCTTTTCTTAGGCAAAATAGTTTGCAGCTTTTTAAAAAACACATTTTAAGTTATATGATGCAAAAAAGTACAAATCTGAGATTGAGTAAAGCAATTAGAAAAATCACCAAGACAAGCCCAAGTGTCTCCAACTTTGAGTGCAAGCAGATGTTTACTAATTCAAGATTTTGACGTAACTCCTAAAACAGGCCTCAAAATGGGATTAACCATCTTTAAACAAGATGTATAAGATCATTTTTCCCCTTGAGAATGACTTTCTTAAAGAGCTCTGGCATGTCACTTTTGTTACAAAAGGCTGAGAGAGAGAGAAAAGTGGAAATGGGTTATAGGACATCTGCAGCGCACTGACATTCCTGGGAAATCTGAATTTGGAGAGATAGAGGATCAGCTACCAGGAAGACTAACTTTCAATACTACTACCATACCACACACCCCCAGGGATTAACAGTGATTTTTTTTTTTTTTTTTAGCATTCATGTCATCCTATTAATAAAGCAGTAAACTTGCAGAGTGTTGCTAGTAGTGCATTTGGAAATCTTTCAACACATCACATGCTAGCAGT
The DNA here is from genome assembly GCA_007922305.1 of Dermatemys mawii. Classification (NCBI taxonomy): domain Eukaryota; kingdom Metazoa; phylum Chordata; order Testudines; family Dermatemydidae; genus Dermatemys; species Dermatemys mawii. Next base: position 7,173,615 of record ML677359.1, read on the forward strand.
CTGTAGGGACAGATAAGTAATGAGAAGAATATTTTCCCAATTTTAAAAGGAAACATTAGTTACTTCAGTTTTCAATACAGCAACAGCTATTTTTCAACAGGAGAATTTATTATACAATACATCACCTACTCTTTGACAGGGCAAAGGATGGGGAAAGGATTTACTATATTACTTTGGGGATGGATTACTTAGAATTTTGAGGGCTATAGAAAGTAACAAAATGGGGAAGCTGATAAGTATTAGAATATGTATTATTGCAGGCTTTGCACTGTCTCCTTCTCTACCCAAACCTGGAAACTATTATATATAAACAGACTAATGCAGGAGCTACAGATGAAATAAGTGATGGGGTAGAGAATCTTCTAATCTTTTCTAGATTTTACAGTATACACATGTTTTGGGTTCAAATTTGTGTTTTGCTCACCTGTAATCTAGCCATCAAAATCAGCTCATTTCTGTGGAAGTTAAGTTTAAGTATACTGCATTAAAAAAAGCACACAATGAGAAAAAGTTAACACAACCTTCAAACCTCTCTGGAGAGAGCAGTGAAAGTGGCAATCACAACAGATCTTCAGAGAACAGCAGTTACAGATAAGTAATGTCCTCTCCTCTGAAAATACAGTTGTGATCACTCCCAAATCCTGGAGAAACAGCTATCCTCAATGGGATCTGGGCACTTTATTTGCCCAGGGTCCTTTGAAAATACCAGCCTACATCGCTAAGATGAAAGTGTTGAGAGAATTAACTGTCACTGGCAATTACTTAATATGCCAGGTTAAAATCCCTTGAACCATATTTTTTTTATATTTGAGAGGGCTTAATATCTTCTGCCAGTTTGTGTTTAACATATAAGATCAGAGCTCTCAATGAACCAATCAGAGGAAACAAACGCTACACTGAGAAAGTTGGTAACATATGCAAAAAAAAGACATCTATTAGAGTTAGAACTATTAGACTTAACCTTGAACCTGATTTATGGACAAAAATGTAAGCAAAGGTGAGAACCTAGAGAATGTGCACGTTGCTTCTTCTTGCTCAAGTGGCTATCGAAAATTCACGGCTCTGAAGTTATTTTGATGATGGAGTCAGTTATCTTTGGTGCAATCTTGTTATTTGCAGAGAAAGTACAAAGTCTTGTTTCCCTGAATACAGCAGGAAATAAACAGGGGATAGTTTTTCCAATCACAGCTCCAAGCACCTTTCAGCCTGCTAACACTTATTCCAAAAGCATTCTCCCTTAGCTTTTCACAGGGTCTCACTCCCACTAAATGTTCATGCTGCATATGGAACGTACTTCTCTCTGCTCCTCATGTGGTTCTCCCCTCCTCTCCCACGCAGACAAAAACCTCTGAACAATAACCAGCAACAACTTTCTGTCCAAGCAGCTCTAATTCTTGAGAGATTTGGAGGAGGAGGAGGAGGCAGATTTGCAGATGTTTACGGGGAGTCCCTCCAAGTGTGAAGTGCAGCATGGGAGAAAGCACAAAAATGCTTATTTGAAAATGCAATAAGTGGACAATGGAAGCTGTATCATGGGCCAATCAAAGATGGGAGTCCATATCTCAACAGTGCGTGAGAGATGATAGGCAGAGTGAGAAGGGGTATGAATGACCCTGAAAGTGAAAACAAGCAGCTTATAGAATCATAGAAACATAGGGAGAGCTGGAAGGGACCTTGTGAGGTCATTTAGTACACCTTACCCACCCATGCTGAGGCAGGACTAAGGCTATCCTTGACAGATGTTTGTCTAACCCGTTCTTAAAAACCTCCAAAGATGGGGATTCCATTACTTCTCTTGGAATCCTCTCCTTAAAGGTAGAAAGTTTCTCCCAATAGCTAACTTAAATCTCCCTTTCTTTAGATTAAGGCAGGGCTCAGCAACCTTTCAGAAGTGGTGTGCCGAGGCTTAATTTATTCACTCTAATTTAAGGTTTTGCGTGCCAGTCATACGTTTTAATGTTTTTAGAAGGTCTCTTTCTATAAGTCTATAATATATAAATAAACTATTGTTGTATGTAAAGTAAATAAGGTTTTAAAAATGTCTAAGAAGCTTCATTTAAAATCAAATTAAAATGCAGAGCCCCCCAGGTCGGTGGCCAGAACCCGAGAAGTCTGAGTGCCACTGAAAATCAGTTCATGTGCCACCTTTGGCACCTGTGCCATAGGTTGCCTACCTCTGGATTAAAGCAATTACTTCTTGTCCTACCTTCAGTGGACATAGAGAACAACTGATCATCATCCTCTTTATAACAGCCCTTATATTTGAAGACTCAAGTCCCTCCTCAGTTGTCTTCCCTTAAGATTAAACATGTCTAGTTTTTTTAAACCTTTCCAAGTAGGTCAGGTTTTCTAAATCGTTTATCATTTCTGTTGCTCTCCTCTAGACTCTCTCCAACTTGTCCACCTCTTTCTTAAAGTGTGGCAGCCAAAACTAGACAAAATACACCAGCTAAGGCAACAACAGTGCTGGGTAGACTGGGATAATAACCTCCCGTGTCTTACATACAACACTCCAGTTAATGTACTCCAGATTGATATTCTCTTTTTAAATATTTGTTGACACTTGCATCACATTATTACTTCATATTCAATTTGTGATCCACTATAACCCCAGATCCTTTATAACAGTACTACAGCATAGCTAGTTATTCTCCACTTTGTATTTGATTTTTACTTCCTAAGCACAGTACTTTGCACTTTTCTTTATTGAATTTCATTTTGTTGATTTCACACCAATTCTCCAACTTGTCAAGACTGTCTTGAATTCTAATCCTGGTCTCTAAGTGTATGTCTATACGGCAAAGGAAAACCCGCAGCTGGCCCATGCCAGCCAACTCGGGTTTCTGGGGCTTGGAATGTGGAGCTGTTTCATTGCTGTGTAGACATCCGGGCTCCAGCCTGAGCCCAGAAGTCTATCCAGCAAGGAAGCAGCCCCACAGCCTGAACCCTGTGAGCCAGAGTTGGGTGGGATGGACCAGCTGCAGGTTTTTATTTGCTGTATAGACATATCCAATAGGGCTTGCAAACCACTCCTCCACCCACTCCAGATTTGTGTCATTCACAACTTTTATAAGCATACCCCACATTTCATTTTCCAAATCATTAATAAAAACATTGACTAGTACCAGACCAGGACAGACCTATGCAGAACCACATGAGATAGGTCCTTCCAGTTTGACTGAAACCATTAATAACTACTTTGTATGTTGTCTTTCAACCAGTTATGCACCCACTTTACATGAAGTTCATCTAGACCTTAGTTTGCTTATGAGAATGTCATGTCAGACTATGTAAAAACCTACATTAAATCAAGATATATCCCAGCTACTGCTTCCCTCCTATCCACTATGCTAGTAGACCAGTCAAAGAAGGAAATTAGGTTGGTCTGATCTAATTTGTTCTTGAGAAATCCATAATGGTTATTACTTATCACCCTATTATTATCTTCTAGGTGCTAACAAATTGTTTGAAACAGTAAAGAGGGAGTCACTGAAGGGAATCAAAGAGAGGTGTGACATAGTCAAAGTGATGGGCTAGTAAAGTGATCTTCGCAGCAGCATTCTGAATGGCTGGGTTGGGCAAGATTGTGTTTGTCAAGGTGTGCAGGGAAAAAGATGTTCCAGTAATTTGAGACATGAAATGACAAAAGCCTGGATGAGAGTTATCACTGTGGATGGCTAGGAAAAACTGTATCTTAGGCTATGTCTACTTTAGAAACTTCAAAGCGCTGCTGATGGAGCGCTCCCGTGGCAGTGTTTTAAAGTGTGAGTGTGGTCAGCACTTCTGATAATCCACTCCACGAGGGGAATAGCTCCAAGCGCTGGTGCTCGGAGTCTTTCTACACTAGTGTTTTAAAGCACTCATATTTGTTGCATTCAGGGGAGTGATTTTTCACACTCTTGAGCCAGCAAGTTAGGGTGCTATAAAATACAAGTGTAGACAAGCTCTTAGAGATGTTATATAGAAAGAATCTGAACCATTTAGTATTCTTACCTTAGAGAACAGCCCTTAAAAACAAACCATAAGCTGTAGGTCTGTTAGGTTACCGACCCCCGCAAAAAAAAAATAAAAAAAAATTAAAAGGTACAACCCAAAAGAATTACATATCTCTCTTGGACACAGTTTCAAATAAACCTTCAACCAAAAAAAAATCCCACAATCCTGACAAAGTTCCTTGAGATAAAATACAAGGGATTTTCAGTGAAGAAGGGTTTCGCCAGACAGAACATGCAGATATAGTGTTGGTAGGATGATTACAGTGCAACACTACAATTACTTTAGGAATGTATTTAAGAGAGACCTGTAGCATCACTTAATCTTTGCAGATTTTTAATATAAAAAGGCTGATCAGTCACTGGAGTTTAGCTCAGTCATTTCAAGTTGAAGTCACTGCCAAATGTAACTTAGTGTTATATTAGAAACCCTTATCAGCTTGTTATGGTTATAGATCTGCTCCTTTTCAGAACTGGGTATATTCCCCACTCCACTCAGGTGTATAGTCCCTTACTCTTGCCTGTTTCTTGATGGAACCTCATGAGTCTTCTGTACTGAGATCAAGATTCGGGTACATTGTGCCAACCAGTTACCACCCTACAGGTTCAACTGGGTTTCAAACACGTGCATTTCCTCCCTTTCAGAATCTGTGATACTGACAACAGGCTTCTTAAAACACAGCATTTTTATTTAATAGTCTGAAAAAAGTATTAGAGGAAAAAAGGCATTTGAAAGCAGTGTACATGCATATTTAGTGTCATCTAATCTTAAGCTTCACCACAAGCAGTCATATAGACTTTCCTCCTAAGTTACAGTAATGGAACAGGACAAAACTTACATCCTCCTAGCAAGCCCATACCCTCCTTCATCCAAGAGTCTTTACTCCGTCTGCCCCACCCTTTCCAAACCTGCGGGTATATCTGCACTACCAGTGCTGCAGCTATGCTGCTCTAGCATCGCAGTACAGATACTTCCTAACTCAATGGAAGGGACTTTTGCACTGATGTACTTAATCCACCTCCATAAGCAGCAGTAGCTCCGTCAACAGAAGAATCTTACTCATGTCAACCTCAGAGGCTAAGTTGGCTTAACCACAGTAGAACCTCAGAGTTATGTTCATCTTGAGAATGAAGGTTGTTCGTAACTCTGAAATGTCTGTAACTGTGAACAAAATGTTATGGTTGTTCTTTCAAAAATTTACTCACTCCGGTATTGTCTCTTGATCATCCCTTAAGTGTAAGTTATTAGGCAGCTATTAGAAAGGGCCTCTTCCATCTTACCCTAAGTGGGACAGATCCCAAGGGTCAAATATCCACTCTTGTTTATACTGGACACCATGATAGTGTGGATCTATATCCAGAATTAATCACCAAAGACACATTTTTCACATATCTACTTTAATATTCTAAGAACTATAAACTAAAGGGTGGAGAGAAACAAATGTATCAAGCCTTCATGCACTAACAAAATACAAGTGAACCCAAAATTGTCAAACAGATAATTATTGTGCAGAAGATTAAATATTTGCTCACTTATACATATTAAGTATTCTATTACACTAATACATGCCAAATTATGTTAGCTATGCACAAAGAACAAACTGGCAGACAAATGAGGAAATTTTGGACAAATGAGCCACACAGCCACTTACATAATGAGGCCAGGAGCTACAATCCTGTATTGTCTATTCACTACACTGCTTCAAGCCACTGACTACTAGCTGCCTGCCTATTGTGACTGTTACCCCTACACTCTTAAGAAACTTGTTATTAACTTACGGCAACAAATGGAGCCAATGTACTCCAGTGGCATAATGCTGGAGTAGAGCATATACTATGGAATATAGCTGTTACAGAGAGGACTGAAATGTTGCACTTGTAGAAATTTCAGCTGCTTTGAGGAGAGGACAAGTAGGCCACATAACATGGTTACTTGGAAGCAATAAGCGTCTCAGGGTACGTCTTCGCTACCCACCAGATCGGCAGGCAGTGATCGATCTATCGGGGATCGATTTATCGCATCTACTATAAATGTAATAAATCAATCCCCAAGCGCGCTCCCTGTCGACTCCTATACTTCACCTCCGCAAGAGGCAGAAGTGGAGTCGACCGGCAAGCAGCAGCGGTCAACTCACCGCCGCATGGACAGCCAGGTATGTCGACCTAAGATACACTGACTTCAGCTATGCTATTCGCGTAGTTGAATTTGCGCATCTTAGGTCGACAACCCCCTCCCTTTCCCCCGTGTAGCCCAGGCCTCAGTTTCTTCAGAATAGCTTGCTAAAAGAGATTCTCTGTAGTGGGTGAATGAATAGTTGTTATCCCATGTACAACTTTCACAGAAATCAACTATTGGTTTTCAAACTTCAATCACCATCTTTGACTTGCAGATACTAAACCGGGTCTGACTTTAAAGTACATACAAAATTGAAGTTACTAATTTCCTACGACAAACATTTAATCTGCTGCACCAAACAATAACTGTTACTGTACCTCACTGATCAATTTATATAAACCATTACTACTTATGATCATTGTTCCTAATTTAAGCTTCATGTTAGAAACTAGGAACTACACTACCGTCTTTTCTGTGCAAAAAACCCCAAAACTTTACTAGTAGAATTTTAATGCTTGAAATAACCACAAGGTTGTAAAAAATCCAGCACAGCATAAGATGAACAACCCATATGATGTGAGCTCTGTATCTTACAATAATCTTCTACCGATGGAACCAAGATGGCAAAGCAAAGGAAAGCCTTCTGCAACACAAGGGCCTCTGAACAGCGTGTCAGAAAGAAATTGTTTTTCTGCTTCTTTTGATGGGTTATGCTTTCAAGTCAGGAAATTAGAAACAGGTATGCCAGAGGGCGCACACACATCCATGCACCACACTGAAAAACACGCGTTTTCAATTTTCAGACATGAAAGAGACTCCTGTTGAATGGAAGGAGAAATGAAAATCCAGCTGTTTCTGGAAGCCATATGCAGAGGGCTTAGAGAGCTTTGACAAGTTGCCTAACTCTGTCTAGCTATTGTAAAAGTACTGTACCTCAAAAGGAAAGTGTAGGAACTTGTTTTAAAGGAAGATTTCAGAATGGAAATTTATACTACTTTGTGTACATACACACATGCGCACAGCCCACCTCATTGCAAATGGATGACTATTCTCTTCTCCAAAGCTATTTAGAGACAGACATTTTCTTTTACTATCTGTTTCATATGCCAGAGTCTAGAACCCTTATGCTTTATTCATTTAATTTCATTCCTATTTTTAAAAGTTTGAATAGTAATGCCTAGAGAACAAGATAGTTGATGTGCTGAAAAGTTATTAACAAAATCTATCATCTTCACTTTTCCAAAAGTGACGAGCAGTTATGTACAATGGAAATGTACAGTACTCAGCCTTTATTTTAAAAACTCTGGTTGTCATTACCAGCATTTCTAGAAAAAGCTGACGAACCAATACGTCGATGAAGTTTTAAAAATAGATGTTATACAAGCCGTACATTAATAGGCTAAACATAAAAATACATTAAAACAACATTACAGTTGCAAAATCTAGCAGTCAAACATTAGGAAATGCCAGAATTAATGTTGCCTGTGAACCTCAATTAAATCCCCCTATGTATTATGATACAGTTTTTGTTACTGTACTCCAGTCAGCCCGCTTCCTCCTCCGGTTTGCACCCTAACAGAAGGAGCTTTGAGAACAGAAGGAAAGCCTTCCTAACCTCAGTTCCTGTGCTCAGCACCAGAGAGTCCCTGGCTGCCACAGAAAAGGAAAAACAGGGAATGCCTTCTCAGTGCTCCTGGCCTGGGATAGAGCATTCTCAGGGCAGGTCTACACTACAGTCCCTCCTCTCTCCGAGTGACACAAGTTTTGTGCTGTCCAAGTGGCACGATGTCGGCAGGAGACGCGCTCCCACCAATACAGTTTTCGCTTCTTGCTGAGGTGAAGTAATTATGCTGACAGGAGAGTGCTCTTCCGTCGGCATAGCGTGTCTTTACCAGATGTGCAGCTACGCTGATTTAGCGCTGTAGTGTAGACTTGCCTTTAGTGAAGATCTTCACCGAATTAAGCTGCCAAACTAAGAAATCTCTAGTAAGAGTGTGTGAAAGAGATTCGCAGAAAATTTTAATGACCAAATCTGGGCAGGTTTCCCAGGGATGAAAGAAGGCACATCTGACACCAGTGCAACCCCTTGCCAAATCTGAAGTGCCTGCTTCAAAACACAGTAGCACTAGAGCATTCGCACAAGATAGTTGTAGGAATTGCGTAAAATGGTCTGAACAGGAACAAGATTAAATCTATTCATTCCTATCCTGGAAAATGGATGGACAATGCCCCTGTTTACCATCACCCAGCCCTGTGAAAGTTATGTCCTTCTATAGAGATAAACTAGTGAGGAGTCCGCTCTTATTTGTTCATAACACATTGTTAAATTAAGTGCAATTTAAATTACAAGTACCCAAATCCATCCATTGGTGGCATCCAACTACCACCAAGTACTTTTTCAAGACACACCCACCTAGCAGGAACTTTCCTGAAGCCAGTTCAACCCCAGCGCTATGACTACATGTGCCAAAACTGATCTCTGTGCGCTGGCTCTTCTACTGTATTTCTCCATCTGCTTTTTTAACTGGCATGCTGGTGAAATGGGGGGTGCTGCCAGACATGGTCTCTGGAGGGGGAGTCTGGGTCTGGGAGGGGCCTTGGGGCAGATGGTGGGGGTGTGGTAGGGGGCTCAGGGTGCCAGATGGGGGAAGTGTGCTCACCTCCGGCAGCTTCCCACAAGCGGCTCCCCATCCCTGCTGCTCCTGGTGGAGGCACAGACAGGCGGCTCTGCAAACAGGTAGGCACGCTGCCTCTGTCTGCAGGTGCCACTCCCACCCTGCCCCACGGCTCCCACTAGCCCCGGTTCTCGGCCACTAGGACTGTGGAGTCAGCGCTCGGGGAGGAGGGACAGAGGCAGTGTGCTACAGAGCCGCCTAGCCCTGCCTCCACGAGCAACAGCAGGGATGGAGAGCTGCTTGTGGGGAGCCACCGGAGGTGAGTGCCCCTCCTCCCCAATCTGGCACCCCGATTCCCTCCCACAGCCCAGCTCCCTGCCAGCCCCACGCCAATTAACCGGATTTTCAGTGCAGATCAGAAATGGCCGTTCATAGAACTTGCCAGTTGGTAAAGTGCCAGATAAAAGAGCCTTTATTGTAGAACATTTGCAGTCTTATAAATAGACTTTGTCTGCTACTAACTTCACCTCCCATAGCCAGTGACCAGTCCCTTTCTGGGAGACCTCAGGGAGGTAGTGTGTGCAGACCACTCAGAGATTTAACACAATTCTTGGATGTACAAATAGTGGGATATCAAGTAGGAGCAGGAAGGCAGAGAATAACATTGCCTAGACTATTACTGGAATACTGTGTTCAGCACTCATGTTTCCCCCTTTTATAAGATGTTGAAAAATTTGAAAAATATTATAAGATTGCCACAAGAACGTTCAAAGGTCTGGAAAAACTCAGATTTAAGAAACTCGATCTAGTTTATCCAAGAGAAGTTTAAGAGGTGACTTCATCATGGTCTATAAGTACCAACACGGGACAATATTCTGATAGAGGGCTCTTCGTAATCTAGCAAAGGCACAACAAGATTCAATCGTTGAAAGATGCAACTAGACAAGTTTGAAATAGAAATAAGAAATAGAAATAAGGCCAAAAAATTACCAAAAAATTGCCAAATAAGGCCAAAAAAAATGTAACAGCAAGAGTAATTAACCATTCAAAAATTTGCAAGCAATGTGATGGGTTCTCCACTATCTGAAGTCTTCAGAATAAGACTGGATGTCTTTCTGGAAGATGTGTTCCAGAAGTTATTGACTCCAAGCAGGAATTACTGGGTGAAATTCTATGGCCCATGTTATATGGGAGGTCAGATGATATCATGATAAGGATCCTTTCTGATCAGAAAATATTAATTATCAAAAATGTAAAATCTCTACACTTACCTGCCCTACATCTTATCTTTGATTATTTTTTCTTTACAAGTGATTGTCACTTACGCAGTTCACCTTAGTTTCTCATCGATTTTGACAGTTACAAGATAGACATTTTCATATACCCACAATTTTTGTTTTTTGTTCACAGTGCCAAGCCTCTTTCCATTTGACACTCTGCCCAAAAAGCTCTACCTCAGGCCGTGACAACAGCTATTTTCTTGCTGGCTGCTTTTGCCCACAGACATACACTCCTCCACCAAACAATACCCAGACTCAAGCAAAATACTCCAGCAAAATCCTCTAGCCCACATAGCTCAGCTTCTGACTGGCCCTGCATGGGCCATGTGTTTTTGGCAGTGGCTCCTATTATTTCCGGCATCTTACTCCAAAAAGGAACTTAGCTGTTTCTTACTTTTATTTGAAATGAAGGGTGGTTATCGCAATCACCAGTTTCAACAAGATTTCACCTAACGTCTCTCATAACACTGCCTGTTGGATACCACCATTAGTTAAGTTTCACCTTGAATTTCCTAGGTTATTATTCTTGATTTTAGGATAATTATAACATTATTATAATGTTTTTTACCCTTAAGTTACATATACTGTACACACTCTCAATCTTAACTTCATCTTAAAGTAGTTGTCTGGGAATTGGACAAAAAATAGAATTTATATTTTGGAAATCTAACACTACTGTATTTTGCTAAAATACAATGAATCAAAACAGTTATTTTAAAATAACTAAGAAAACAGATGTGAGATTAGAAAGCTTCTACTTGTCTACAAAGAAACCTATATTATGGATAAAGTTTTTTTTTATTATAGTATAACAGTTGAAAAAGTTCATTCTTACAGGTGTTTTACCTATTACGGCAGAAGACCCAGCGACAAGCAGTGTTTAATATGAAAAGCAATGAACAAATTCCTTGTCTGGATCTAAAATGTGTTCATGAATAATACTGTATCCAACAATTTGACCATTCTCCATATAAGCCGCGTCATCAACAGCGCCTACTGTAGTGGAGCTTTAGCCTTACATATTTGCTTCTGGGAGCAAATGAAATTCAAATTACTCTTTACAAGTATTCCCTTCGAAGAATCTAAACGTCACAATATGTGAAGCGTTTTGATGAATTCAACTCCAAAAGCATCCTGAATAAATTACTTCACCAACTACAGTTTTCAGAATGTATCATTTACAAACATTCAACAATTCACAACAATTTTGACAAATCTGAAATCCCTGGTTAATTCAATAAGCAAAAGAGTATTAATAAATATTTTGCTTTATGTATTTGGCATCTGTCGTGAGTTCTGCATCCTCACAGCAGTTTGTAAAGTCACAGCACTAAATTACTGGATATAAATTATTTTTAGCTTTTCAGTCAATTAAAAAGAAAATCTCAATGCCCACTGGACAAGTAAATTTTCTGTGAAGATGTGGAAGTCGACACAGGCTATCAAATCAATATGCAAAGCAAGCAAAAAGTCTAATTTTCATTCTTGTTCAAATCCTTGGGAAGCAAAAATTCAAAACAAACATCTGCCAATTTATAACTTAGAGCGGATGCAATAAAAAATAAATTAAAAGGTTGTACTTTGAAAGCTTGTGCACAGCCACAGAAATCTCTAAAAATTAATTTTATTGAATCCAGACTAATAATTGTTTTTATGGATGTGTTTAAAACCCTTTACATAAGTTATAAAGAAAGGGAGCCCATTTAAATCAGGACTCACCTATCCATCTTCCCAAAACACATCCAAAAAGGTATAGAACAAGTAGTATTAAATTAAGTTTGAGTGCTAAACAGCAAAAAATTCATACAAAACTACCACAAAATGAGCAGTGACTAGTTAACTTCAAGGAAATAATGAATTTATATGTATAATCTTAAAAATGTTAGCAAAACACAGCAGTCATAATACAGACATTTTCGCTACAGTAAAATTGTTACTCTTCTATATTCACTTATGTCCGTTTCTCCCTCTCTTTTAAGGTGTAAGAAAGAGGTACTTGCACTTCCCAAGAGTGATTCCCTCCAGATGATGAAGTAGTGGTAGTAAGAGGGTACCAAGTGAATAATGTTTTGTCCTCCCTGACAACATGGAGGGAGGGTGAAAGTGACGCAATTAGAGCGAGAAAACAAGGTCTCCAAGGCGGCATTGGAAAAAATGAGTGTACACAACTCAAGACACATTCGATCTAATTAGTGGTAGGGAAACACACTAAAATGGTTCCTCTTCAGCAGATGGGTTCACCACCACCACCACTCAATTTTATATTTGGGAAATCTGCCTGAGCTGTGCCCCAGTAGGCTCTTTGAAAGGGGGAAGAACATGTTGAGCTCAGAGCTCAGCTCCGGTGCTGCCTATACATATAACCTTGTCCCTGTGAAGAAGAACAGTAAATTTGACATGAAATCAGTGGTTACCATAGTTGGCACTGGAACAGGACTATAAGCTCAGCTGCTGAGCCTTCTTTCTGCTATCTGAGATCACAGTCTTTGATGGGTAGCTTCACTGTCAGCTCACATTCTGATCTGACAAATATTTGCAGATAAATATTTCCTACCCAGTCTGTGCTTGAGACATAATTGACCGGCAGGGGCAGGGGAGGGAGAAGAGCCTGACTGACAAGCTGGGTAACAAACTGCAGGCTCTAGGTAGTCTGCATGTGGCTGGAACTACCTGAATGCCAGGTAAGAGCAGCATTTGTAGAAAAATAACTGCTGCAAGGAGTCTGGTTACAGCAGTCAGAAGAAGGGCAGTACTGGAGCTGCTCCCGGCAGCATTTTCTAGCTCTCAGCCACAGGGCTTAACACTAACCCGGAGGACCGAACCCCAGAAGTGAAAAACCAACCCTAAAGACTCTGATACCATCAGAAGACCATTGGACAGCTGAGTGTGGATTCAGGCCTTAGGGAGCCCATCGACACGAAAGAGAATACCGTAGGCCAGCTCTCCACGGGACTGCTGCTCATGGACAATTCACTGGGAGGAGTGCCTCACAAAGTCCCTTTAAGGCTGCTTTGCACAAGTAATGCAAAGTGACTAGAACGTACAAGTGGATTTCACCCCTGCACGAGGCACAGCCTCCCTGAGGAAAGATGAATAATGCCTTTGAGAATACTGTAAAATGAAGCCCTCTGTTTTCACCCATAGAATGGAAAAGCACCAACAGCTTTGATTATAGTACTCTGGTGGGAAAGCTGGTAGTAGCTTTCCCACTAAAAGTGATTCAATCCCTAGAGGAAGGGACTATATCTCCAGAAGAAGAAATGTTTCTCTCATATTCTTTATAAAAATATGCTTATGATATGAATGTGACATAACTGAGATATACTTTATGCAAAATGGCTCATGTAAGATATCATTGGAAAGGTTATATTTCACTGGACGTGATTATCCAATTTGTATGCCTGTATAATTTCTGAATCTGAAGTTAGTAATACTGACTATATATCTGTATTTCAAACGTGTTACTTTGGGTGTCACCCCCAACTAGCCCTTCAGATACAACAATGGAAAATCCAGACAAGACTAATGGGCCATTAGCAAAGACATGGACTGTGAAAGAACTTAGGCCATGGTTACACTGGCACTTTATAGCGCTATAAAGCCCCCACGAGCGCTATAACCTCCTCCCCGTCCACACTGGCAAGGCACGTAGAGCGCTATAACTGCTGAGTTATAGCGCTATTATTAATCCACCTCCGCATGGGGAATAAGGGCTGTAGCGCAGCTGCTGTAGCGCTACAGCAAGGATGTGGACACCCACTGCGCTACAAGTAATCTCTGGAGATGCCTAGAGCCATTTAAGGCAATTGACGTCTCTTCCCTTTGTTTTGAACTCGGCTGGAGGAATGCGGAAGTACCTCTTTAGAGTTTCTTTCTTAACTCGGCAGATAAGCAATGCAAATGTTTAAGGAGGGAGCCTGTGTGAAAACAAAGCCTTCTGTGAACGGAGGCTCACTGACAGGCTTTCAGAAGATCGGGAAAATCACTGTCTCTCTCCCTCCGCATACACACAACGCGTCCCCCCTCACCCCCCTCATTTAAAAAGCACGTTGCACCCAGATGAATGCTGGGATACCTGCCCTAATGCGCTGCTCTTAATGCCGCATTAAGTGCCCCAAATGTGGCCATGCTATACCGCAGGAGCATCTGAGTGTGGACATACAATAGCGCTATACATATTCCTGTATAAGGGGACCGCTATAACCTATAGCGCTATAATCTTGTAAGTGTAACCATACCCATAGTCTTCCTGTGGAAGCTCCAGACAGCCTACAAGCAATGACTGACACAGCCCTGGAGAGACACGGGTCTCAGTTATCTGGTACAGGGACCCACCTCTTGGAATGCCGTGGTCTTCCACTGGGAGACAAGGGATTCTCGCCATGCACAGGAGCTATATAAAGCAAGAGAGTGACATGGTGGTTCTTCTCTGCCTCTCCGCCCAAAGAGACACCGGGAAACACCTCTAAGCAAAAACTGAACTGGAAGGGTGTCTAGCTTGTGAGTAATAACACCTGAGGTCTCAAGCTGGGGACCAGTGCAGCTGCCTTTTGAGACTTTCTATAATCTGCCTGCAACAAGATCTAGGGTGAGAAATTACTATCTGTAACCAATTTCTATAGTGAAACAAACTTTGTATGAGTGTTTTATTTGCTTAGTAATCTGCTGTGTTCTGTTTGCTGTCTCTTTAACCACTTAAAATCTGCTTTTTATAGTTAATAAAATTTGTTTTGTTTATGATTAAACCCAGTTTTTGTAATTTCTGACAGGCGGGGGCGGACACAAGAAGTTGTGCATACCTTCCTCCACACTGAGGGAGGAGGCGGATTTCATAATATACCTTTGTGTCTGCACTCCAAGTAGGGTGACCAGATGTCCCTATTTCATAGGGACAGTCCCAATTTTGGGGTATTTTTCTTATATAGGCTCCTAGTACCCCTCCCCCTGTTCCGATTTTTCACACTTGCTGTTTGGTCACCTTAACTCCAAGGGAGGCGAACATCTGAGCACGGGGGCAAGTCCCTTAAGCTGAGGCTTCCCAAAGCTGATCTCCGTGTCTGTGTCATTCTGCAGTTGGGTGTGGCCCTGCCTGTGTGTGTGCTGGATGAGGCTTAATAGCCTGGCTCAGCAAGACAGGTAAGAAGGGTGACCAAGCTGGCAGAACAGGTGGGCTCAGTGGTATCCCAGTACATCAAGTGGCATCCTAAGGGGGACAGCCCATCACAATATGGGCAATCATTCTCCACCTCAATTCAGTTTTTACCCTCTATGCTTCCAGTCAGTAATTAATTTTGGTTACTACAGCTCTTGGTCACACTTGAATCAGTAATGTAGAGATGAAATGCTGTGTGCATCTTTAAGTGATTGATTTAGTCTCACCTTCCCTACCCCAACAAGACATTATCATTTTCACCACTTGATTGGTCAGTTGGTCAGATGGCAAGTTCTGTTTCAGAAAAGGAATCTTGGTAAAAGCTCCTAAGCACTTCCCTATGACGAAATCCATATGTTGTTATACTTACTGGACTGTTTAGTCTAATGAAGGGAAAGCCTTATCACACAAGGTTACATTTTTAATTCTATAACAATACTATGCAGATGAATGGATAAACAAGAGCATAATACAGAAGAAAATAGTTTTATAACTTAATGCCCCAGTTACAACTTACTTTACTGCAATAAGCTTCCATTAATAATTCCCTGCACCTGGCTGCGCAGGTAAGCAAGTTGGGGGGGGGGGGGGTTCTGGGGAGGTGATGGTTAGGGTGGGTGGGGGTCTTGGGAAGGGGCAGTCAGGGACCAAAGAGCAGGAAGGCTAGATGGGGGTGGGGTCCATTAGGGGACAAAGAAGGGGGGGGTTGGATGGGTCAGAGGTTCTGAGGGAGGCAGTCAGGAGGCGGGAAGTGGGTGGGGTCAGATAGGGGGATGGGACCAGGCTGTTTGGGGAGGTACAACCTTCCCTACCTGGTCTTCCACACAATTTTGAACCCCAGCTTGGCCCCTGGGCCAAAAAGTTTGCCCACCCCTGCTCTACATCATGCCAACCTCTTCAAATTCAGCAAAAGAGGAGAGGTGTTAGAGTGGATGAGGCAATATGGGTTAGTAAATGTCTTAAAAGTCCATTTTAAATTTTATCCCTGTGTCACAGGGTCTGCACAGGTTTCCGTCTTTTCCCCGTGCCCCAGCTGGTAAAATAAGAGTCCTCATACCCTCCTCTGGTGTTTCACCCTACTGCTTTTATTTACAGTGCAACCAAGTGGTTCCCTTTAGCCCCCAACAGTGATCCCTTTTCTAATCCGTTCAGGGTCTCCTGGCCCTTGAGGCTCCCTGCCCGTAGTGAGGAGACAGAGTTGTAGCCTCCTATCCCGTCCCTGGCTAGCCTCCCAATAGAGTTTTGCTCAGGGCTTTTCTAACCCTCTCATTCTTCAGCCCCAGCTGTGGCAGCTAAGCTCAGCCCATTGCAATGAGCCAGCCCTGGTTAGGGCCCACAGCTGGGCTCTTTGTTGACTGTTTTTGAGCCACTGCACCTGGCCTCTCTGCCAGAAAGCAGGGCTTAGCGAGCAGTGGCAGGGCACTCAAGGGGTTTTACCCCTGCCCTGCCACACCCTGTCATATTGTTCACAAATTAATCACGCACAATTAAATGAAAGACCTTTTATGGTCATTTAGTTCATCCTTCTGCTAATCATGATTACTCATTACAGTAATTAGTCCAATCTGTTGTTAAATATGTCCGGTGATAGCACTTCATTAAATTTCCATTAAGAGATTGTTCCACTGTCTGAGTTCTGACTTTCAAGAATGTTTTCCTGGTGCTTCAGGCAATATTTCAATTTTTTTAATCACCAAGTAAATTTCTTCCCTTCCTCAGTGATTTCACCCTTCAAGTAGTTGCACGTGGTTATGTCGCTTTTCCCTTCCACTAGTGAAGTCATACATTTAGCATTTTAAATCTTTCCTCAATTCAGTCTCTACAGCCCCCAATCAGTTTTGTTATTCACACTGCTTGCTGAGCATATTTTAAACAAGAGTCAGACCTGAATATATTTTATGTATGTCCTAAAAACACATTACATTATAAAATAAAGCTTATGAGCTTCTGAAAGTGGAAAAAGAGTGGTATAGATTACAAGACATCTGACTTCCTGTCAACATTTCTGTCACACACACAAAAAGTTTATAGAAAAACCAGAATAAAAGATTAAACATGACTACCCTGAATTTCAAATCATTTGGTGAACAGATGGCTAAGCTTCACAGACCATCAGCAGTCTATTTCAGTTAGCTAGAATTGCAATTGATGTAATGTCACACAAAGTAGGACTAACAGATTTGAAGAAAGATAAATAATATACATATAAATAGCCATTAAAGTATTTACCACTATAAAAAAATAGTACCAGTGTTGAAAAAGACTTCTATTTAAGGAAGACATTAAATCTAAATATCTTCTTAAGTGTATCAGGATGTTTGCTTGCATAGGCTTCAACAAACCCAACTGACTATTGTAAAGAATAATTTAAGAAAATTAAATAAAGCTGCCCTCTGATTTTTCATCAAACAACCTCCAACTTCAGAAACATGCTTACTAACTATTATGGCCCCAATCCTGCAAACACTTAAAACACATGAGTAGTTCCATCTACTTCAATGGGACTATTCATGTGCATATGCATTTATTAACTGATTAATGACTGAGGTTGTACAGGAGATTTGGAGTATATCTACACTGCTCTATAAAATCAGGCCTGTGGGACCCGGGTTTATGGACTTGGTGTTTCTAAGCCCATGCTTGAGCATGCACACCGCTTTGTAAACCTGGGCTTACAATTGCTGGACCCGGGTATCCCAGCTGTGTTAATATGTCCATTCTGCACTGTGCAGGCCTTCTGACTTGGACCTGCAACCTGACAGTCTGATACACAGTGGGATTTGGGCTCTGATCCACTCCCCTACTGGGATTCTAGGGCCTGAATCTTAGTGCTTGTTGATTCAACTTTTGTGTGGACTGACTTGGGGGGGGGGAAAGAAGTGGGGGATGGACTCAACCCTGAGTTACAGCCAGGCTTAATGCGCAGTGTGCACATCCACTGGAGCAGAATAAGTCCCAATGAAAGATTATTTTGGATGCTATCAAAACAGAAATTAAGTTCTATTTTGAAACTAATGATAAAGGCCTAATATCCCAGAGGAAAAAAAGAAAAGCAAGCAGATAAAACAAAATTACTAAGAGACTGATCGGCTGCAAGCTTTGCATAAAAGAACTGAGTCTAGAAGCACATTTATACACCTATGATCCTGAGGGCAACTAAATGCCATAGTTATAGAAAAAAGTGAAGAGGCTCTCGAGCTGGCTGAAAATAGGTATTTTAAAGGGTGGGGGAGACGAAGGCTAATAAGCTGCTTATAAATTAAGACAAAGAAGGAAAAAATTAAAATATGCCAAAGTAGTAGTAAGTTTTAAGGCCTGAGAGATTGTTGAAGAACTCAGGAGGTTCTATACAGTTCTTTATGCTTTCAAACGATAATGAGACCCAAGGGAAAAATTACTGAAAATATATTAGAGAGGTTAACATGCCAACATTAACTCAGTAACAGTTAACATATTGGAAAGATCAGTAGAGACAGAGAAAGTTACAAATTTGATTAAATTAATGCCAACACCAATCCCCAGGACCAGATGGGTTTTCAGCAGAGTTTTATCAGGTGAAATCACATCATTGCAGACAAACCATAGACAATGTTTTTTGTAGGGAGTAAGGAGATTCCCAATACAATGAAAGGGGCAGATATCATAATACTAAAGCCACAAAAAGAGAAGTTGCTATGTGGCTTGTTAAGGCCACTCTTGCTTCTTAATATAGACATGAACATATTTTTCAAAGTCTCTTGCCAGAATAGAAGCAGTCCTTTCTCAGCTAATACAAATTGGTTAAATAGGTTCCACATGCAATAGACAACCGAATAACATTAGAATATTCGGATTATTTAATAATATACAGAACAAAAAACTGAAGGTCTGCTATTCCTAGGCATGGAAATGGCATTTGATAAAGTAGACTAGCCTTTCTAAAACACAATGCTACTGGAAATGGGTTTTGGAATCAACATAAAAAACCTGGATAAAGATGACTCTCCTTCAGATAAAACAGAGCAAATGGGGCATATGCCCAAGAATTTCAATTACTAAGAGGAACCAAATAAGGTTGTTCTCTTTTCCCTTTGTTGTTTGCTCTCTTTATTTAACCCCTGGCTCAAAATGTAAGGCAGAAGAGCAAGTTAAAATGAATAAAACTGAACTTATTGTTGTGCTGTATGACAACTGTGCGATACTAATCGTTACCAATCCAGTACAATTTATGACCCATTCTCAAGGTAATTAATTCAGAGATATATTAGCCTATACAATTATATTATATCCAAAATGAGATATAAGGATGGAAAGATCTATGGTTTAACAGCTGCACAATACATTGTTTGTTTAAATTACACAAATTCAGAAGTATTTAGGAGACAATATTTCTCCTAACTTCAAATCAGCTACATGAAATGAACTTTCTTCCCATTATTTTGAAACAGAAAAGTTTGTTGGATTGGAAAACACTACATTTGTCTTGGCCACATAGCAGCAGTAAAAAAAAGCTGTTGCCAAAAAGGTCTCCTACTCCAGGTACTATTAGTATGTACATTAAGAAGAATAAGGAAATTTAAACAGGAGTTACATTAGTATCGGACAATAAACATAGACCACACTGGAAGGGGAATTGGCAAGACCAAATTTACTAAAAAATTATTGAGGGCCTAAGTTTCAGATGATTAATAAGGATAGAAACTCTCATTACAGAAAAGGGCAACCAGAAAGGGCTGAAAACCAGATGGTGCAACAAGTTGTTACTGATGGATCTAAATATACATGAGAAGATGAGCAGCCACAAATGGATTGCTTAAGGATAACAAACACAGATTCTGAATACATTTCTCTGAAACTTCCACAAACGTGAACACAGGCTCCTTGGTCGCTAATGACACTGAATTCACTGGCTTGAAGAACACACTTTCTGGCATGCTACCACATGAGGATTTTAATTCACTATACATTAAATGACTTATTTTGAACTTGTAGATGAAAGAAAGTTGAACTGCAGTTCAAAATATTTACAAAAGTAGCAAATACCTGAAGTACTCACAGCTGTGGAATAAGGGTTATGAACGCCAATATTTTCAGCCCAGCAGCCACATCCATAAAGAGCTGCCTGAGAAGAGAAATGGACCTTTTATAAATTCAGGTACTCAGTTTTTGGAAAAAAGGGAGATTATTACATAGGATAAAGGAATAAGATTCAAAATAGATACTCCAGTACATTTTGCTACATCCTCCTACAGTTACTCAATCCTGAAGAGCAGTACCTTGGAGATGTTCTTATCTTCCTAGCTAGTGATGGAGGGCTCAATCTTGCTGCAATGGCAAAACTCACATTCATTTCAACAGGACCTGGAATGGGCCCTATTACCATAGAGCAGGAGTCGGCAACCTTACAGAAATGGTGTGCCAAGTCTTCATTTATTCACTCTAATTTAAGGTTTCACGTGCCAGTCATACATTTTAACCTTTTTTAGAAGGTCTCTTTCTATAAGTCTATAATATAGAACTAAACTATTGCTGTATGTAAATTAAATAAGGTTTTTAAAATGTTTAAGAAGCTTCATTTAAAATTAAATTAAAATGCAGAACCCCCTGGGCCAGTGGCCAGGACCCGGACAGTGTGAGTGCCACTGAAAAATAGCCCGTGTGCCACCTTTGGCACACGTGCCATGGGTTGCCTACCCCTGCCATAGAGTGAAACATAAGAGTGGTGGATCCTAATCCAACGCTCTTATGCTTTAAAGAGTTCTTTAAAACATGTTTTATGTTTAAAATATTAAAACATAAATGCTTTCAGCTATACATTTTAAAGTACCCTTTAAAATGATGTAGCTAAAGACTCTTAAGGTCAGTCCAAAAAAGGGTTACCCATGGGATGATGCCAAATAATGGACTAACTAGTTGTACGTAAGCTGTAGAGCAGGGATGGGCACACTATGGCCCATGGGCCACATCTGGCCCGCGAGCTAATTTGATCTGGCCGCGTAAGCTCCCAGCTGGGGAGGCTAGCTCCTCCCCACCATTCTCCCCCACGCCGCGTGAGCAGCACTCTTGGGGGCGGTGCTTCATGACAGCGTGTCTGGCTCCAGGCCAGATATGCTGTGCGCTCCATCGGATCAGCGCGGCAGTGTGTCTGGGTGGTGTGGTAAGAAGGCTGGGGCCAGAGGCGGCGGGTTGGAGAAGCTCCAGAGGGTCTCAGGAGCAGTCAGGGGACGGAGAACAGGGTGTTGGACAGGGTTTGGCAGTCCCAGGGGTTGGGGATGTAGCTAGGGGTTGAGGCAGTCAGGGGACAGGGAACAGGGGGGTTGGATAGGGGGTGGAGTCCTGGGGGGTGACTGGGGTTGGGGAGGTCTCTGGAGGGGGCGGTCAGGGGACAAGGAGCAGGGGGGCTTAGACAGGGAGTGGGGTCTTGGTGGGGGTGATTAGAGGCCGGGGTCTCCAGAGGGAGTAGTCAGGGGACAAGAACGGGGTAGGTGGATTGGTCGGAGGTTCTGAGGGGGGCAGTCAGGGGGCAGGAAGTGGGAGGGGGTAGATAGGGGGCGGGGCCAGGCTGTTGGGGAGGCACAGTCTTCCCTACCCAGCCCTCCATACAATTTTGAACCCCGGTGTGGCCCTCGGGCCAAAAAGTTTGCCCACTCCTCCTGTAGAGCGTACAGACTCCTGAAGCTTCTCAAAATTGTTACTCCATGTTGATAGACCTATCTATGTTGCGTGTTCTTATAGAATCATATCTTTATCACCTCCTTCAAAAGATTCTAGCACAACAAAAGAGCATCACTGAATTTGAAAATGGACAGATTATCCTCACATATTAATCAAAAACTTGTAGAACTAGTACATTTATCTAAAAGTTAGCAGAGTGTCACTTCTTCTTTTAAGCTTTGTGGGGTATTTAATGAGTAGCAAAAGTGAGATACTAATAGCACTAGCAAAAGCTAAGTGTACCAAGAGCAGGCTCTAGCTTTCTTTACCAATGTATCCCAACTGAGACCTGCAACCGACCTGCTATTCCAGTCTTATGTAATAACCAGAAAGCATGCCAAATTAGAAGGAGTTTTGCAACACTGATAAAGATTCTCTAGATTAGACAAAACTCATTTCCCCATGTAGAGTAATCAAGAACTGTCTCCAGGTCTTCAGATTTGAATGCTAACGCATCAATGCACTATCACCTGGCTCTTGCCTAGTTTACAGTTGCTCTGTTTATTAAATATGTAAGCCATTCTCTGGTAATACTAAGTAACCGTCCCCAGTTGAAAATACGTAATCACCTGACCAACTCTTCCAGGATGCTTCAAAGCTAAGCCTCCACTGGAGACAGCAGCAGCAACATTTCCTTCTTGGTCAACAACGACCGCACCAACTGTATCCAGTGTTCCTGAGTCATTCTCCTGCAGGTCATACAAATAGAAGCAACTACTAAAAATAGTATATTAACAGAGGGCTAAAATTAAATTATATTTCTTTAAAAGTATGCAAAAGCGGTGCTAAAAATCTGATGACTAACTGGCAGTCCAGCAAAAAAACCCAGCTTCTTTATTGCTGTCCACAATGTACTTGGTCTATAATGTACATTTTCATTCAAAGTGGCAATCACTTATTCATGAATAGTCACTGAATCAAGGAAAGAGAGAGAGAATGACTCTCAAGCCATTGAGCCAAAAGTTATAAGAAGGTACTGGCACTCTCACCACCTCCCCATTTTGTTACAGCAGCCCAAAAATGTTTTGGCAATGCCAAAATTAAGTTTCATTCCAACACTACTGGTTATGTTCATTTTTTGGATTCGCCAAAACTATTTGGTGAACTTGACCAATTCACAAATAGTTTCAGATCAACTAGAACTGGTTTTTTTGGCAATTTAATCATGGAAAAAATTATGCTCAGTTCTACTATCAACTCATTTACATGCATTTTGTGTCACTTGCTCCATGGCATACGTTAAAGCTGTTATAAAAACTCAATCCTGCAAACAAATCACCCTGGTGAACAGTTCCACTGAATTAAATGAAGACACTCATGTGAGTAAAGTGACCCATCTACATGTTTGCAGGATTGCCCCTCTAATCCCCCCCAAAAAGCTGCTCTTTACTCAATTATCAATACTTGAGAGTTCCCAGTTCCAAATGTCTACTAATTTAAAAGCTGATTCTGTGGGACAAAGAAAAATTTATGGCTTAACCTGTTAACCCAGAATTTTTACCACTCAAAGAAAACGCATATGTTACATAGTACTTTAGTTATATATTTTTGCTTGCAATTTTCACATATCACTGTGATATGAACTCGAACTCAGTACTACCTCAAGGTGGTATAACACAGCTCACCCACACAGCTGGTACTCTTGAGGGAAAAAAGGGAAGTTCGTCCCCTTTTTCCTACCCAGTAACAGGCAGCTTCTTTCTTCCACCCACATTATTATTTCTAAACCAGCACCTGAAACTGGCACCAAACACATCCAATATTACTCCTAGAACCGCCACCTATCTCAGGCACTTATCTGGCCCTCATGATCACAGCACTTGAGCACCTTCCAATCTAATGTAATTTATCCTCACAACATCCCTATGAGATAGTACTTCCCGACTTCCATTTTTCAGATGAGGAACTGAGCCAAAGACTAAGTGACTTGCCCCAGGCCACCAAAAAAATCTATAGCAGAACAGAGAACTGACCCAGGTCTCTGGATTGCCAGGCTAGGGCCCTGAACCATCCTTCTTCTCTGACTGCAACTAACACTCTTCCTCCTTTCTACTCACTCATCACCCCTCAGCTTCTGTAAACAAAAACAAAATATTTAAGACCAAGTGAGGAATTCAACACTACCTGCTATAATTTTCTTCTAAAGATCAAAACTGCAGCATCACAGGGGCAGTCACTACCCATGCACCTCCAGTGGAGCTGACAACTAGGACCACAGTCAAACTGTACTGGTAATTTAACTTTTTAGAAGTTAAGGAGAAAGTGAAAGCTAGAACTGAGTGTCTTCCATGGAAGATTCTCCATAGAGTTCATTAATTTTTCTCTACTTAAAAATGAGATATAGGAGGAAAAAAAAGTCTCCTCAAATATACAAAATTAGAATTCCCACTTCAATTTTAGCATGTAAATAGCTTACTAACTTAAAAGCTGGATGTAAAATATCACACACTAAGGCTACTAACTCCAGTTAAGAATCAGAGAGGTAGCCATGTTAGTCTGGAATAGCAGAAGTGACAAAGAGTCCTGTGGCACCTTAAAGACTAACTAAAGTACTGAAGCATAAGCTTTCATGGGCTAATACCCATTTCATCCTCTGCATGCATCTGACAAAGTGGGTATTAGCCCACGAAAGCTTATGCTTCAATACTTTAGTTTGTCTTTAAGGTGCCACAGGACTCTTTGTCACTTCTAACTCCAGTTAAGACATACCAGATTCCAAATTTCTAGTGCCTTTTCTTAGGAAACTAAGTTTTCAGACACTTAAAGAGGAATAAGAAAAAAACTTTATTTTTAATTATTATTAATCTTCCAACTATGTATATTTGCAAGTGTACCCCACTATTGAATGTTACAGCCTGGTGCTAGCAACTGTTGGTCTCTATCTGGGTGTTTTATAGTAAAATTGACCAGAGGATGACAACTCCATTCTCAGTAACTTTTGAGGTTTTGCAATTTGATTTTGTTACAAATTAGAAGGAAACCACATTGAATTGCTACTTAACCAGATCAATTAACCAAATATCAGAAAGAACTATTTCTCTCTGGCATTAACTTCTTCGGTATTTGCATTAATTCCAGATACAGGAAACAGTTCTCCATCATTCCCCCAGAAAATGACACCACAAAACTACAAAGCGATCTGGGCCCCAAATGGAGCTGAATATTCCACCATATTATATTACTTTGTCTCAATGAGAAAACATTACAATTTTACGACTTTCTCTCCACTAAATACAGCTAAAAAAACAATGAATTTTTAGTTAAAAGGAGTTATGTCAAAGCTTAAGTAATCCATTAACATACAGTCACCAGGAGTGAAAACTCAAATAATTAACTTAACCTAAAGCAATGTACAACAAATACCATTTCTAGTCACATGTTAAGTGATTCCTTCAGGCTGAATATTTCTGGAAGGTTTTGGCCAAAATGGTTCATGCCACGCTTTAACTTAGCATGAAATGCTGTTGTAAGCTTTAAAAGTCCCCTTACTCCACCTGAATTACAATGGCGAAGGCATGTGCTAGTGCACACTCAAACAAGGATCTGATATCCTCATATCACATTATCCAAAAGATTTAATGGATAGTGATTCCTGCAGCGTGTGTTCCACTGACTCAATTTTTTTAAGCCAAACAGTGGAGTTTCCAAACTAATTCAGACAAATGAACATGCTAGTTTTCCAACACACAAATACACTGGTCCAAATGTTCAATTGACGTAGTCATGCTGAAATTAATGAGTTATGCTGATTTACACCAGCTGAAGATCTGGTCTTTTGAAACTAGCTGAAACTATAATTTATGCTGTGCTATATGTCCCTCACTGGCTAACAACCAATGAAATGTAAGCGTATATGCCTCTGAATGGCAACTGCATATAGCTGAGTCGGGACACTTCTATTTTCTGAAGAGGCTGCAGTGAAATTAGGACAACACTCTGGCTGTAATTAAAAACGTTGGGTTAAAAACATTCACTTGCATGGAACAGATATGTTAAACAAATGAAAGACACCCAGGGGATCTCTGCTGGGGGAGGAAATAAAAATCCATCTCATTAGGGTTTTATCCTGTAATGTACAAGTCCTACATAAAGGCTCCAATCCTTATATTTTTTTAATATTCACTTTATTGCCTATGCAAGTTCTACTCCACTTCATGACTTCTGAAAAACCCACCCACCAAAAAGAATGGATGTCTAAAATGAAACGTTAAATGAGTAAACACTATCTAAACAAGACATTTACATGTGAACTAGCCCTTTGGAAAAAAATTAAGGCAGGAAAAAAACTGCGTCTTAAGGAAGCGGAAATTCAACTGGCTTTCACAAGACCCTCTGACTAGTCAAGCCACCCACAGAGAACTGCTCCAATTCCTATTGCACCCCGAGGGAATCTTAACTGGCATTAGCGGGCTCAGAATCATGTGTTATGTAAGGGCTTGGGTACACTTGCAGATGTAGAGCTCTGGGCATTAAACCAGCCTTCGGAGACCGCAGCAGGGAAAACGCTGTCGTGAGTTTACATTAGCAGCTCTTGCAATGCCACAAAGAGCAGTAGCTATCCCAGTGTGCAAGTGACTGCAGCGTGCTTTTCAATGTGGGGGGGGGGAGGGACAGGGAGTGTGTTGTGTGTATGTGGGGGGAAAAACTGTGTTTTGGGGGCAGAGAGAGAGGTTACAAGCATGCTGTCTTGTAAGTTTAGACAGCAGCAGATGCCCCTAACCCCAGCCCCTCTCTCTCTCTCTCTCTGACACACACACTCAGAGCAGAAGCATTCCACAGTAATGGTTTTCTTTGTCCCGAAGCAGATAAGCATGCCTGCTAGGAGCTTTGAAAGTGGATATCTGCAGCATGCCTGCAGCCTGAGTTCAAAACAATGACAAGAGTGGCCACTTGACTTCCAGAGATTATGGGACCTTTCCAGAGGCCAATCACAGCGCAGTAATGCAACACGTCGTCCACAATGATACCCAGGCATTTTAGGGTGACCAGGTGTCCCGATTTTATAGAGACAGTCCCGATTTTTGGGTCTTTTTCTTATATAGGCTTCTATTACCCCCATCCCCTGTCCTGATTTTTCACACTTGTTGTCTGGTCACCCTAGCTGGAGTGCAGCAAGCTTTATGCTTCTCGTGGAGGTGGATTACCAGGAGCACTCCAGCTGCAGAGTCCGGGCGCTCTAAGAGCCTTACCAGAGGGATACCTCAGGAGTTAGGGCACCCGGGGCTGATTTAATGCACTCTAACTTGCAAGTGTAGTCAAGCCCCAAGTCTGGTTTCAGTATAATTTTTGTTGAGTGCGCTACAGAATTGCTACATCCAATTATTTAATCCCTCGTCCCAACCGAAGGAGGCCAGGGACTAACAAATCCTTTAGCCCTAAAGCTGTTCCCTTCAGATCAAGTTTGATGCATATTGAAAGCTTTCTCACTGGCCTGCAACTGGGTGCATTCTACATATTACATAGACACATTCTTTCAGCCGACAGTGTTGTCAGTTGGATTTCTTTCACAAGGACTGAATTCTCTGAAATTTAGAGAAAGTGGTGGGATTAATCAAGTTACTGGTTACTTACTTACCAGTAACTTGATTAATCCCACCACTTTCTCTAAATTTCAGAGAATTCAGTCCTTGTGAAGAGTAAGCAGAGTTCTCATATTTGATCATCTCCTCTACATACTATCCTGGGTCTGTGGGTTAACTACTGCCACATGACCCTTGAAATTTCAAATTGCAGGTTGGTAAGCTCATGCACCAGCACATGTATCAAGCATTGACTTGCCCCATATTACATGAATGTTAATACTATGCAAAGACTCCTCCTCTCTCAGTTACAGGGAAGTGTGCACAAGCCTGTAAGCAACAGACATAGTTCAGATACCAGTAAATAACCAATTTTCCCCTTCTAATTCTTATCTCCTCTACAGAGCCTCAGCTTTTCGAAGATTGAGAAAGGAAGATATGATTTGAGAACATAGAAGAAATAGGCCTGATTCTTCACTGCCTTGCACCTTGTGCAGTCATTTATATCTTTTCAGAACAAGGGTAAATATTATTCCACATTCGTATGCAGTGTTATTGTAGCCGTATTGGTCCCAGGGTACTAAAGAGACAAGGTGGGTGAGGTAATGTTGGTCCAATAACAGATATTGCCTC
Organism: Dermatemys mawii; assembly: GCA_007922305.1. Taxonomy (NCBI): domain Eukaryota; kingdom Metazoa; phylum Chordata; order Testudines; family Dermatemydidae; genus Dermatemys; species Dermatemys mawii. The sequence continues at coordinate 7,201,615 of ML677359.1, forward strand.
ACCCACCATGTCATTCCAGATCCACAGCATTTATGTGCACTTTAAATGAGGGTAAGTGACTACAAGGCAGTGGAGAATCAGGCCACTAGAGTCTCGAGATCTGGCTGTCCAAGAAAGGCATCGGCCTCAAACAAAATGCAGGTAAATGTTTAAAAAAGTAACAGACTAGCTTTAGCTTTCACAGTTGTCGTATTTCTCTAAAGGGATATATTTGGCATAGGCTATTGCGGTTGCCTTGCTGCATCACTTGTAAAATCTTCAACAGACAAGCCTTGCAGGTGTGAATTACACAGTCCAGCACTAATTTTTTCATTTATATCCTACTGTACTCACTAAGTATCCTACTTTAGCCAACTATATATTAATACTCCTACTGTAAACCTATATATTAAGCAACAAAGAGACATGACACTCAAGTGACAACAAAGGCTCAAAACTTAAACTAGCAGGGAGGGAAAGAAATGAAGGCGAGAACTGCGGCAGTTTTGTAGTAAAGGAGCATGAGTAACGTGGGACAGGTCAATGCTAGATGCATGAACTGATGCACATTTACCTACCTGATATTTCAAATTTCACCATCTTCAGGTCCACAAAGCGGTGTTCTCAGGAAACGTTAAAAAATGGGAAATAATGATAGATCCCAAGATGGAGAAAATTTTTTATTAGATATTTATCTGCTCATATTTACACTTTAAAATATGCAATAGTGTAGGTATATTTACAACACAAACAAGACAAAAAGGCATCTTTTACAAGGTTCTTTTGAAACTATAAATAGCAAGAAGTTCTATCACCACAGAAGATAATTTAGATGATCTGATATTATACCAATACTAACATGCATAAGATGGCCAAAGATGCGTGGTTTGTGATGCTATATCAGGTCACTTCATCTACAAAATGAAAATGTAGATGTAAAATTATCTTTGTGGTAAGAGTGACAAAACATCTACTCACCTTTTCACTTGATTGTCTTCTTTTCTTTAGCTGAATAAGATCTGTTTCCACCTTTTCTGCCAGCTCCAGCTTCCTTTTGTTCCTCTTAAAAGCTGCTAAACTAAACCCTATAAAATATTTTAAAAGCATTTAACTGATGAAGGGTTATTCAAACAAATACTAGATTAGTAAGGTATTACACTTCAAAAGTCTCTTCCACCTCACATGATCAGCAGTAATAGCCGAAGTTAACATATAGATTGAAGTGAAGTTTCAGCAATACAGATTTTACATCTTTTCCTAAATCAAAAGGAAATACTGTTCAAATATAACCTTGAGCAAAACACCTAATGCAGACAAGTCACTGAACACATCTGGAAATCATGGTGGCCTAAATATCTCCCTGTTTGGCAGTCATGTAGCAACACTAGACAAAAGAGAAAGCAATAAGTGGCTTGTTAGAATGATTGTTTTGGACTGCTAAGATGTAAATAGATGCCAAGTGAGCTTGTTTTGATGATATCCATAAGTTTATGTCGCCTCTTTACTAAGTTAATTACATATCTGTATGCTCATTCACATATTTAAATCCACATAACACACAGGCAATATTTTTATGCACCATAATCCAGCACAGACTAAAGATCAATACATCCTGAGGATGAATACATGTGGTTTTCCACATTTAATAACTACATTTAAAAGGAAATGTTTTCTAAATTACAAATAAAAATGTGATGCTCAATAAAAATGATGGTGTATTCTCAGTTTGAGGGCTTTGCTTTACAAAAAGCGTATCGACAGGAACGCTTTTGAGGATCAAATTAGTTTTGACTTAATGTTACCTCAGATTGTCTTAATTCCCCCCTACACTTCTAAGAGGGAAAGAAGAAACATTGCAGCGGGTAATCCCTTCAATAAGTAGAGATATATACAGGTGTAATCCAAAGCCAGTGAAAGTTAAATGCAACAAATCTCTACATTATAAAAGAATGTTTAATTATATTTCAAATATAGCTGAAAAGAGCTTTATTCCTGTATCATTATCATTTAGAAAGCCAGTACTGCTCCAGGAACAATCTATTAGTTAAGTGATAATGCCTAGTAAAACTGGCCAAAATTCAGAGTTTCCGGCTCATGGAATATTTCAACATTTCAAACATTGGTTCCGGCCAGATTCAAGCTAAAACCAAATGTTTGAAAGTTTCTCATGAATCAGGAATTCTGGGGGGAAAAAGGGTTTCAAAAGCACCAAAACATCTTGTTTCCAAAACAAAATATGATCCTCAATTCCTGGCACCTTTTTTGTGAAACTGACACGATATCAGTTTCACCACTGCTATTCAATGGTGGACAACAGTGAAACTGAAAAATTTCAGCAGCTGCCAGGGATCCTAGGGTCCACGGCTGTAGGGCAGCTGTGTTATGCAGACTTCCTGGGAGCTGGGCAGCCCAGGGCTTCCAAACTTCTGGACCATCTAGCTCTCTGAGCCAGCTGGCCTGGAGTCTGGGCTCTCAGGACTTCCAGACTCACTGCCATGAGCCTAAACCCAAGCAGTCACAGCTCAAACTGAGATTTCCAAACTCCTGGGTGCAATGGCAGTGAGCCTAGGACCACTGTGACCCCTGGCTCCTGGCTCCACAGCAAGTGGCCTGAAGACTCTTGAGACCCAACTCAACCCAGAGGCCCCAGGCTTCCCACTCTGCTGTAGGGACCCTAGAAACCTGGGATCTGTAGCCCTGAAGCACACTGCATAGCTGGGCTATACCCGAGTCATGGACCTATGGTTCCATGGTGACCTGGCAGGGACCAGGAAGGTTTCCTCAGGACTTTCCAACCTGCTTTACTGCCTAACCAGCAGAACACAACTTAACTTTTCAATGCCCACAAAGTTTCATGGAAACTGTAGTTACATCTTTGGCAATTGAATAGGGAAGATTCAAAGACACCCAGTACATTTTCCTCAATTTTAAACTATGAAAAATTTGGGGCCTAAACTACCAGTCTCCTTTCCTCTTTGAAGTAATCGAAAAAGCTAGTCTTCACAAATCCACTAAAAATTATGAAGGATTTCTTATAGACTCAGAAACAGGACAACTTGCAACAGCCAAGAAAGGAACCTATCCCGTAATTCGGAGCATACTAAAGCAGAAATTCATTAAATGTACCAGTATATCATTCAAGACAAAGAGCTCGTTAGTGTGTAAACTGATCTAAAGAATGAAAAGAGAGCAACACTTCACTGGAAAAACTACTCCAGGTACAACTTGGTTTGGATTGAGAAACTGTCCTAAATTTAGAACACACGTGAATTTAAGTTCAATTTTTAACAGGCAAACTTCCAGGTTGACTTGGGCCTCAATCCAGCATGACATTTAAGATCGTGTTTAACTTCAAGCAAGTGAGGAGTCCGACTGATGTGCCCAAGTGCACTTCTTGGAACCTAAACGGTTCAAGGACAGTGAAAAGGCTCTGGAGCCCTTCAGTTGTAGGTTACCAGTAACTTAAGCCACTGTCATCTGAAAGCTGTGTGGCAGTTTAAATGAACAAATTGGTGGTTTCAGTCCTGAATGAACAAGCACACAAAGACCTCTACCATAATTAACACTAGTTGGTACTACTGGCAGCATTGCTGGCAATGGCAAAGGACTGAACGGGTTTGGAGACTGAACTATTCACCCTGGAAGTGATCCTTCTAGAATAAGACTCATGCACATTGACAGGACAGGGTGGGGAAGCTTACACTTCCACTACTCTTGGCTTATCTGTTCTAAGTCCAAATATTTGTGTGGAAGCTTATTCCACCAGCCCATCCTACCTGCCCTAAGGTTCCCCTCTACTACAACTGCTCTTCCAGCCTATGTAGTGAGTAAAGGCCACAGCCTTTCTGTACCACTTGTGTATCCACTGGCCCAAATGCCTGTACATGATTATGGAATATATAGGCCAACTCACAACTTGTTACTAATACCGTCCTGTGAGCTACTTTATACTGGGAGAGCACCAAGACTAAATATGCAATAAGCAGACTGTAGAAGGTCTCCCATCATTCTTGAACTTGGATGGCTACTTCGCCACTTCAACTGCACCCTTAACATATGAAGCTCTTAAAGGTTCAAGAGGTAAACTTCACATGCTGTTAACAGAAGACATGAGTCTCTAGCACCTTTCACCAGCATAAGAGTTCACTAGTTTTGACTTTAAAGTGTACTTTCATTTTTAACTTAGCTAAAGGTTTGTGCTTTCAACAAGCATACTGTCCTAGAGATTTGCTTTTAAAGTCAATTGTATACATTGGTTTTGATTCAGTGTAGTATGCTGTAATAATATTGTCACAAAGTCTTTTCCTTTAACATGGCCTTTCAAGAGGGCAATACCGGATTACCAAATGCAGGGCACAGGACGAAGGCCCTCATTACCCAAGAAATTGTACATGCCTATAGGTAATGAGCAGCAAATAAGCATGAATTTGGAATCCCAATACACCATTCAACTCCAGAAAACTGGTAAAAAGTATTAATTCCATAGCAGTTAAAATTTATATAGTCATGATGAGATTAAAAGATTGGTGGGTATCATGGATTCAAAAAAAATCAATATAACACATTACATAGATTAAAAACTGATCTCAAAGAGTAACTGAGAGTCATTTTGCATCCAAAGCCAAAGGTCATGTTTCTAGCGGAGGTCCAAAAAAATTGGTTCTTGACCCAATGATCTTTGAATCTATGATTTTTGAAGGATATAAAACAGCTATAAAGCCACAGATGACAACAACTGGTAATATAGTAATGATAGATCAGTTCAACAGAGGTCTGTATTTTCTGGAAAACTGGTGTTATTTGAACAAGTGTTTTTTAGGGTATGTCTTCACTACTCGTCGGATCAGCAATTAGTGATCGATCTATTGGTAATCGATTTATCATGTCTTGTCAAGACGCGAAAAATCAATCGCCAAAGGCACTCCCATCCACTCCAGAACTCCAACTCACCGCGAGGTGCAAGCTGGAGTTGATGGGAGAGCCCGCTGCTGACCGCTGCCGCTGTGAGGACGGCAGATAAGTCGGCCTAAGATGCGCCAACTTCAGCTACGTTATTCACGCAGCTGAAGTTGCATATCTTAGATCGACAACCCCCCCTACTGTAGGCCAGGCTTTAGTGCAGTCAAATTCAAGGTCATACGTCCAGGAAAAAGGCAGGTCACACTTACAGGATGGTTAACTGTATCCCAGAAAGCAACCATAAATGCATCTTAATACAGTTTGCCTAAGACACTATAGATCTGTTTTGCTTTTCAGCTAAACTATGTGATTTTACAAAGGTTTTTGATAACTATTTCAGAGTTTTCAGAATAAAAGCTCTACGAAATAGCATATATAATGCTCAACAGTACTTTGGTCTTTAATAGGCTTCATGACTGCAGTGATACCTGTACAGTCCAAGCTGAGGCATCTCCCTAAGTTAAGCTCTTCAGACCAAATTTGTGATATTAATTACAAGTCACATAATAAAGTTTGGGGTGTTACTTTATGGAATAATATTTCATGGTGAGTATTTACTGAGCAACTTATCTGGATACATTTCTTATCTTTGGGTGCAATTTTATAGTTCACATATGAAAAGACATACTTTAATACAAGATGTGGCATACTTCAAGTGTCACTAACTATTTTGGAAACTAATCTAGCATTCCAGATTTCAGAGGACAAGTCTTAAGACCAGTCTCACAACATTAGAGCTTTCCTGTATGATGAGGACTTCATAGATAAGGTACAAAGTGCAAGAAAATTTGAATATTTTCGAAAAGCAAGATTTAGCCAAATCTACCTTTTCTTCACTTGACAGCAGTACTATTTATACATAAGCTTAAATAATCTGATATTTCTAGGACTGCATGTTTCAAATAGGAATCTAGTAAAATAAATTAAACAGATTTTTCGAATACCATAACTGAGAAGTTTACTAAAGTCAAACGCTTAAATCCTACTTTTTGTTAGTGCACAACAAAAAATAAGTTATAGAACCACACGGTTTTCCATTCCACTCTCCTACTAAAATCCGTTCTGTTCTTTTGAGCGGTATTTCTAATCATTCCAACCTGGGTTCACCATCTGAATATTTCATTAATTTTTTTCAAATATGATTAATAGAAACAGCAATAAAAAATATCTATCACTGTAAAATCACAAACATTAAATTCGGGTTAATGATAAATCTGATACTTTTCTTCAGTAACTGATATATACAATTACAAAAATAGATCTTCATAAGTATAATGTGATGTTTCTGTTGGAGTAGGTAACATGGTGTTTCTATACTGAAATTACCATTAAGGCAACATGTATGTTAATGATTCAAGATAGAGGCCAAGTCTACACTTACCAAGGATTGATGCTGCTGCGATCGAAGCTGCAGGGGTCGAGTGAAAACCCACTAAATCGACCGCAGAGCACTCTCCAGTCAAATCTGGAACTCCACTGGAACGAGAAAGTAGACGGGAGAGTACCTCCTGTCGACGCAGCATGGTGTGGACACCACAGTAAGTCAACCTAAGCTACATCGACTTCAGCTACATTATTCACATAGCTGGAGTAGTGTAACTTAGATCGACTTACCTCAGTAGTGTAGACAAGGCCATAGTGTCCAAGTTTAAAATAAGCTATGAATTAAAGATATTGGGAGTAGTAAGGATATGTTTTCTATCTCTGGAGCTCAGATCAAACTCTGACTAGGCATATAGCACCCCCTAGCAGTCAGTTTATACAGTGGACTGAAACAGTATCAGAGAGGACGTTTTTGTAAACTTTCCCTTTTAATGCAGTTTGAAAAGAGAATACTGCAGTTGGAGGGAGGGGAGATTGCAAAAGGAGTATACCAGTGAATTACAGGAATTAAAGTGGCTTAGCACAGCAATCTGTTGAGCAGCTGCTAAATAACCACTGCATAACTGAAAACAGAAACAGATGCAAATAATTAAAAATAGGTATGTTAAAATGAAATTTAACTCTGATATATTACCCCAGCTATGCTTGGGCTAAGCTTAGTGACTATATTAGATCTAATTTTCCTTCCTATTGCTCCACTTTGACAAAGACAGCAGCATGTAAAGCAAAGTAATGTTCAGCTGTAAATAGTGTCACAGATTTTAACTCAACATGTGACCAGATAAAGCCAGGCAGCCACTAAGTTTGTGTTTGCAGGAGTGAATCAATCTGTATGTCCCTGCACGTGTAAAGTCTGTTGCACCCAAGGAACATGATTCACCACGAGAAGAGGCAGGCAACGGTATATCCATCATCTGCCCGGGGCTTCTACCAGGGAGGACAGTTTTGTTTTACTTTGGAGCTCCATCAGAACTCAATATCAGATGCACTCAGTCAACACATCTGGGGGCATCTCCTGGGTGTCCTCACCCCACTTTACCCTGCTAAGCTTATATATTGCATGGGATGCACTTTGCTGCTCTGGGGTCTGAGAGAATTGCAAGTAAGCTTGCATCACAGTGATCCCTTCAGGCAGACTTTACACCACTAGCAGGCTAGAGTTCTGCCAGCAGAACACAGGCAGTGAATTGAGCTCATTTTCTTGACATCTGATGAGAAGTGATAGAACTTCCATAGCTAAGCTTTAGCCAGAGTCTTCTGTTTAAGGGTCGTTTTTTCCCCAAATGTCCTAAAATCCATATGTACACTCAGATTGTCAAAAACATGAGCTAGCTAAGTCTGACTTAAACTTAATCATTCTTCCTAACCAACAAGCACACACTCTTTTCCTAAAGATTTTGAGTTAATAACCCTTTCATCATCACCTTAAAAATATCTTCTAAGAGAGAACCTTCAGTTGCCTTTGTGGAACAATGTCTGTGCCACGCTGCTAGTATTCACTGGAGGAGCAGAGGACAGAGAGTGTGCATGGCAGTATGAGAAAGCCAGTGCACATCTGGAGATTTGAGTGGGCACTCAGAACATGGCAGAGGATGTTAGGATGAGATAAAGTATTCTTGTACTCCACTTGTGTAGACATTAAGTGGACATAGCATATCACGGATAGTACAACTGTCCAATTAGGAGTGAAGCAAAAGCAGGCTGAGCACACAATTTCTTTATTCACAATGCTGTTGCTATTTCCACAGAGTCAGAGTTAAGGATGGGGGCCGGCAGGGGAAGAGGGATGTTACTTTAACTCTTATTTCCTGGGGTTTAGTTTACATTTAGGCACCCTCTGTGTTCTAAAAGGGCAGAAGGCAGTGCTAGGCTACCTTAAAGTGCACCATAACACTATCAATGCTAGTGGGTTAATCCAAATGTTGCAATCCTAAATTAAGGTTTTATACAAATTTGCATTCCATTAACCCACTTCACTGAAACAGAAGTCTCTCTCCAGCCAGTGGGTCATCCCATCTAGACACACAAGGTGCATGTTATCAGCCCTGATCTTCGGTTTGTACTTCAGAACCTGATTCCTCAGAATAATCAGCTCCACAATTTGTGGAAACTGCAGAATATTTAAATCTACCTCCCTTTGGTAATTTCGGTAACATGTCTGTACAGCTTATGAATTCTGGTTGATCCTATGAAGTTATTAAAAGATTACTATATCAGGGAATACCTAATTGTGGATGTTTTATCCACCACTTGTTGACGTAGGCTGAAGCATATAACTACCAGATGAGGGACAACGGAATGTATATTCACCCAAGGAGCTGGAAAAAGATACTTCATATACCTTGTCTGCAAAGGACTGGTGAAGTCAAAGTGGAAAAATATAAGCAGTAGAACAAAAGAACCAGCTATTAGTAGGGGGGACATATAAATTTGAGAAATTCACAGGCAGGAACAGGAACCTTTGGGCAGGAAAGGGTCAGAGATGGGCAGGCTTTTGTAGCAGTGTCCTGTTTAACTGCAGACCAGCCAAGGTCAGAGAAAACTCGCTAACATAGAGAGGTTCCATGTCTCTGAGGGAAGTCAGGAACTGCAGAGAAAGGATCCCAGACAGCTCTGCTCAAGGCCTGAGAGCTCACCAGAGAGAACCTGACAAAGGGAAATGTGTACAGGTGAGTTTATTATTTTGTATAGATCTATTTCTTGTGCTATTAAGCAAACAGCAATGGTGTTTTGGAATCCTGTCCCAAGTCTGTCTCGCTGTTGGCTTTCACTACCCTCAAAAAGTGTGTTTTTAACCCAGGATGCCTACACAGCTGGAATTCTGGAAGAAGGTATGTTTAACCTACAGGGGACCCTGAGGGGTCAGCATTGGTCCCAGGGGTGAAGCAGTTGGACTATTGGGTCTCATCTATCAGAAAGTGGTGTTAGGCTGAGGAGCTGTACCCTGAGTGAGTGCCTAGAAATCCAAGCAAGGGCCGGTGCCTGGACTCTTAAGACTCTGGAGGTTAAAAGTCACACAGGGCCCAGTAGGTTGCAGACACTTCTTGTTTTCAGAAGTTTACAACTTCACCAGACTTTAATCATTTATACTGAAGTTTTCCTTACTACATATACCCATGCATAATGAGACTGTGCTGAGGTGATACGGAATTCCTGACGTTATCTAAGCATTGCCCCTGCTATGCTTATTGTCCTGAAGTTTTTATAAGCTAAAACAATGTCAGTGGTCATGAGTATTTTTAACCAGTGGCATCTAGACCTGCTCTAAGCCATTTTATGACAGCGCTTAATGCCATTTGGCACTCGACATTTGAACATTCACTGTCGCTTCCTCCAATAGTGCTAGCAACAAAGGAAATTTTAGGTAGGGGCAGAGTTAGTGTAAGAGATCTCCTTGACTATCTCCTAGGACTAAGTGGCAACTGCTGTATATAACACTGCTTAAACCCCATTGACTTTAGAAATAGAAAACAGAGAGTGTAAAGATATTCTGTCTAATCAAACCAAAGAATTTTTTCAAGACCTTTGCTTTTTTAGAAACTGGAAAAATTATTAAGAGTTTCATTCAGCAAGGACTATGAATCAAGTTATCTGGAAAATGAAATGTATTGTGGAACTGTATCAGAGTTAATACGATCAAGTATAATGTTTAGTCTTATAGTTTTGGGGGGTATCTCTGATTATTTGAGAGTCAGCAACTTTAGACAGGAAACTTCTTTATGTTTATATACATTATATCATTGATTTGCATTACCTAAAATGGAGCTAAAGTTTTAATTATAAAGGTTAATTATCCAAGTTCTACAGCATAATTGCTCTTAAAACATCCTTATGTACCATGAATGATACCAGTGTAGTGAAATATACTTCAAAATATGAAACCATTTTTGAAGTCACTCTGACCTGTTCCTCCTACTCACACCACCAGTTTACTCACTTGTAGTCATGATACCTGGAGGACATGCTGGTATCCCATGATCAACTGCCCATCTGTAAGCTCCTTCACCAACCAAAAAGCTAAAACACACAGAAGAAGGAATTTAAACAAAAAAATTAACAAGTGCTTCTTCCTGGGCAAATTGTTTGTTTTAGTGGCTTTTAAATGGCAAACTATCTATTTTTGAAAGAAAGTCCCCCACTACCTGTACAGTTGACCCTTTGTGTAGTTTTACTATGAGAGAGGAGGTGTAGTTATGAGACATGAAATAAGTTTATTTCCTGCAGACAGTCCCTCCTCAGGTCCTATCACATTTAAAATAAGTTACCAAATCACATACAAGAGCTTTTTTTTTTAATTAAAAAAAAAAAAAAAAAAAAAAAGGTCTGCTTTTTCAGACTGCTGATTATTTTGAAGACTCACATACATCAAATAAATAGGGATAACATGGAAATACATTTCCAGTTAAGTATGTTTCAAACAATATTTAAGGCTATGCAGTAAATGATTTCTGACAATAATTTCCTTTCACCTATATTTCCCAGGATAAAGATCACATGCGGTTTCATACCCTGGCTGTTTTTGCAAAACATTTGATGAATCTGCTGAATTTGAAAAAGATTTGCAAAACCCTGTCTGAAGTACTGATGTTTCACTTGGCCAGTGTCAACCACTGTATTACAGTAGTAAGATAGCAGGCAGTATCTCTGTGCATGCAGACAGCAGTTACGAAAGGGCTTTAGAACTCTGGAAATAAATATTTTAATTCGCTGTCAATACTCATGGTAAATTCAGGGAATAAAATGGAATTTAGAACATAAGAATGTCCATACTGGATCAGACTAACATCTATCTAGAACAACATCCTGTCTTCCAACAGTGCCCAATGCCAGACGCTTCAAAGGGAATGAACAGAATAGGGCAATTATCAAGTGATCCATCCCCTGTCATCCAGTCCCAACATCTGGCAGTTTAAGTAGTGTTTTTGATTAACTGAGATTCTAAAGTTTGCTTTTTCATACACTAGTTCTTAGCATTGTCTCCTGATTTCACTGTTACCTGATGTGCTATTGACAAGCATAGTTAAGTTTCTTTCAAAATATGTATGGTACTTAAAGTCTGCAAGGTATTTCACATTCCCTCTTCAACCTTTAGGCAGATTTATAGTAAGAAAAATATTGCATTTTTAATGCATTGTAAAGATGCTCTACATTGTTCAGCTGCATCTTTAATAAACTGTTTCCCATTTGGATATGATCACTCTTTTGGTTAACAAAACACTGTAATCTTTATTTTCCAACTTTAGGTTAAAAGATGGAGTCACCATAAAGGTAGAGAGTATGATAAAGGATTTCAAAATCCATTATTCTTTTAACTCTATATAAATCTTAAATTTAAAACTTAGAAAACTGTATCTTGTCATAAGAAAAGGGAAACAAAATAGGTTTCTTAGAAAAAAAGGAAAAAAATCATTTTAACTGACAAGTTTACAGGACTTCTTAAAAATCAAATTAGGAATAAGAACTTTGTAATAGTACAAATCTGTGTTAACAGCCATGAAGAAAGAAATTAACACTCAGCATAGTATCATCTTCTAGCCACAATATTTCATTCTATTCACAGCTGCACCAAGTGCACACTAATATGTTCCAAGATGAGAACACAAAGCAACTCTTCCTTTTTGAGGCATGCTATTGCTCATGTGTAACAAACAGCATCAGCCTTCTGTGGATAAGAATAACCTTCAAATATTGCATTCATTAAAGACCAAAGGCTAATGGAAAGTCAAGCAGAACAAAGCAATTACCAAGGTGGAATTCTGCCAGCAGAGAGTTTTCCCTTCTGCCCTTCACATAACAACCTATTTGCAACTGAAACGGGATTCTTGATTCCTGAAAAGAAATAGGGACAAAAAATTTTAAATGTTGTTTCACAAATGTTGCAGGGTTTATTTTTCACTAACCAACATTAGGAATTCAGTGTTCTGTTGATATTACAAGTTTGCATGATATTTGTTAAGGCAAAAGACATTGCCCGCAATATCAGAGATTTCAATATAATGGTAAACTGATAAGTGTTCAAAGGCTTGGCACTTGCTGTTAAAGTTAGCATTTTCTTTAGGAGTGCACTGAAATGTGACTGCCCCATTACAAGAGTCCAGAAATTCAAAGGTAAGAGGGAAGAGACAAAACACTGTAGCAAGGAAGGGACACTCCTTTTCAGGCCTCCTATAAATCATGAAGTAGTTTAAAAAAAAAGCAAGTCCATTCTTTCTCACAATCTTTTGTGGTCACCTTTAAAACTGCCACAAGAGAAGGCAACAGGTTCAGGGTGATCCTCTTCCTGATTCTCAGAGATGTTTGCTCATTTAGTTCTTCATTTCTATGATTACCAGCTTTAATGATATGGAGGAAAAACAGAACAGGACATTTTGCAGTCCTCAATGGTCCTCTGGTTTTACTACATGTACTACATGTACTCACTTTCAAAGACAGAAAAATCTATAATGCCCCTTGCAAAAGTGTGTAAAGGTATATCTATACTACGCACCGGATTGGTGGGTAGTGATCAATCTATTGGGGGTCGATTTATCACGTCTAATCTGAACGTGCTAAATTGATCCCCGAGCGCTCTCTCATCGACTCCTGTACTCCACTGCCATGAGCGGCACAGGCCATGAAGACCTCTCGATAAGTCAATCTAAGTACATCAACTTCAGCTACACTATTTTCCCAGCTGAAGTTGCTTATCTTAGATGGATTCCCCCCCACCACACACTTCAGTGTAGACCAGGGCTAACTCAATAGCCCACTTTCTATGATATTTTTCAACATCTCAGGTCTTTTGAGGCTTGACAAATTGATGCTGTCTCTTGAAAAGTGTGTTTCATAGGATTCTATAAGTGAAGGGACATTTTAAATTGACCAGAACACAAATGTGTTAACAGCAAGGTTCATTTCTCATCACACAAAGAGCTGCACCAGCATTAGAGGAACACATTTTGTAAACTACTTTTCTCATTTTTTACGTCAGAGTTGTGACAAAAAAAATCTTAAACTCAATATGGCTTAGCCAGTGAGAGTAACAACAAATATCTGTCTCAGACAGCTCTGGAAAAAATTAGTCAGATAATGTATGTTTCAAATGAAATGTAAAAATGTACACTTACACATCATAACATGGAATTAAATCAAGTCTGCAATTAGACACACTGTAAAAGCAGATTAAGCCATATTAATGGTTTCATTTTATCTATCCAATTATCATCTCAACGCTATTAATGTTCTGCTGCAGTGGTGTCCAATACGTTTGCCACTAGCCACATGTGGTAATAGGCTACTGAATCGTGGCTAAAGCATGTCATTTTCTTATAATGTGGCTTAATGTGGTTTTTTTATAACGTGGCTAAAAGGAAAATTCAAAACCACAAGTGCGGCTAGCACCAAATTTCTATTGGACACCGCTGCTCTACAGCATAGCCAAAGCCCCAAGCCTAAAAGGTGCTCCACTTGAACAAACCTGTATCCATGGGAGCACCTTACAGGATCAGAGATTGAATTACCTTCATGACAAACTAGAACACTAAAAATAAAATACTTAAAGCAAAGTACAGTTTTATAGTAATTATGAGCCCAATCTTCCTTCCATTGACTTCAATGGGAGTATTTTGGTGGGAAATTGAGATCTCTTCTCTCAAGGGAAAGCATTAATCATCTTTACACCTGAACTGTACTTATGCTTTATTGTATACAGTTAACATACCACTCAGTGCTCCAACTGCTCCAAAATTTAATGACTTTCCATCCATTATACTGGCATCACATTCTATCTCACCCAAAAGGTTTAGGTTAGATCCCATTCCTGCATTTGTAAAGGGGGAATCCTAAAAACATAAGAACAGGCCACAGAGTAAGATTCGTACACATACCATGACTTCATATATCTGAAGCTCAGTATTATTAGGCTGACAATGCTCACCTGGACAAAAATCTATGGAACTTTCTACAGCAAGTAACTGAATTGCTATAGAATAGGAAGCTTCCTAGATGCTCATCTTAGGCATGTTACAGTGTAAATTCAATATACATTACAATGATGGTGTATTTAAAATGCACTGTGTTACCAGAAAAGATGCCTCTAGCCATACAGCAACCTAGGAAAACCTTTTGTTCAAGACTAGATTTGGGGCAGAAGCAAAATTCTCCAAGGAAAAAACAGATCAGTGCATTTGGAACCAAGAACCCTCTACCAACTAATTCAGATTCACAAGTGCAGCCTCCACTGTAGAGGCCACACATACACAGTGTTTTCAACTAGACATTGAGTACAATGACTGGTGATGACTTACTGAGACAAAATGGTGCGCCAATGGAATTGATAGCTTCCCTTAATATTCTAAAATTAAGTAAAGTTTGAGCTTTGCCCACACAACAATATCTACCTGAGGGAACAAAGAGAGGAAACATCACCGCCAAAAAAAACCCAAAAACATTTCATAAAATTTCTGTTTCACCATTCACCTGGAGGTGGTCATTTTGATGGGCATGTAATTTCTTCCATAGGTGGAAAAGTACAATTCCACGCTTAGTCTGTGTTCTCATAACAAATTTGCAAAGCTAGTGTATATTTGTTATGATTGATAATCTATATTTCTACAGCACTTTCATCCTCAAGGATCCCAAAAAAGTAGAGTCACCTAAACTACCACAAATTAAGAAAACAAACAAACAGAATTATTCCAGTAGTGCTGCCTATTTTCATATTATCCACCACTCCATAACTAGTTCAGTTTTTACTAAACTGAACTTGAATTGGCAGCAAGACATTCGGAAAATGTCACAATGTCCAACACAAACAAAATGGAATGGGGAGGGGAGAATAGGGAGGAAAAGGTTAAGTCCAAATCTTAAGCACGTCTTCTCCCTTTAAGTTTTGTATCTCTATTTCTGTGACTGAAGTGAAATAGCCTCTGAGGTGGCACAAGAGAGCTGTTTGACATCAGTACTAGACAACTAATTTTAACTGGAGAAGAGACCCTATATCTAATTAAAGGTGCAAGATGAATGTAACTGAGTAGTGTTAATTGAGTTTTGTTTCAGTTCCCCATGGAAGCACCCTAGAAAAGGATTAGCATACACTAACTTTGGTCCTAATAAACTGAGAGGATGATGCAAAAAGGCAATTTAGACAGAGATGGAGGGTCTAGGGCTAGAATGTGGAAAATGGCAATCCTGAATACAGAAGAGAGGGGCTGGGAAATCCAGATCAAACAGTAGAATCTCAAGCTGAGAGCAGCGTCCGGAGGAGGTAGGGGGAGGGGGTCGATTTCACATTGCACATACAAACGATGAAAAAAATATTTCCATCAATAATTGAAATTTACAGAGAGTCAATAAAATAAAAATGCTGCCTGAAAACTGAAGAGTCAAAATCTAGTGATTTAGACTTTTTAATTAGGCTGGTTATAAATGAGCTAGTGAACAAACAGAAAAAATTGGTACGATTTAAGGATATTTATTTTGTATACTTTGACATGGGGTGTTGACAGTTTATAATTTAATGGTTTATAAATAGGGCCCTACCAGATTCACGGCTGTGAAGAACACGACACAAACTGTGAAATTTGGTCTCCCCCATGGAATCTGGTCTTTTGTGTATTTTTATCCTATACTATACAGTTTTCACAAGCGAAACCAGCATTTCTCAAACTGAAGGTCCTGACCCAAAAGACAACCGGGAAGAGGGGAGTCCCAGGGTTATTGTAGAAGGAGGTCGCAGTATTGCCACACTTACTTCTTCACTACCTTTAGAACCAGCTTTGAGAGCAGTGCCTAGCCAGCAGCAGGACGGAAGTAAGGTTGGCAATACCATACCATGCCACCCTTACTTCTCTGCTGCTGCCTTCAGAGCTGGGCAGCCAGAGAGCTTAGGTTGCTGGCCAAGGTCCCAGCTCTGAAAGTAGCAGCACCGAAGTAAGGGTGGCAATACTATACCATGCCATTCTTACTTATTGCTGCTGCTGGAGGCGGTGCTGCCTTCGCAGCCGGGCTCCCGTCCAACAGCCACTGCTTTTTGGCCACCCAGCTCTGAAGGCAGCACTGCTGTCAGCAGCAGAGCAGAAGTAAGGGTGGCAATACTGCAACCACAGATAACCCCAATTTGGGTCAGGACCCTTCCGTTACAATACCATGACATTTCAGATTTAAATAGCTGAAATCATGAAATGTATGATTTTTTAAATCCTATAACCGTGAAATTCACCAGAAGGGTCCATAAATTTGGTAGGACCCTATTTATAAACCTTTTAACTTGTTGATTTCAATGTCTACTATCATAAATGTCTAACATCCATGATTTCCAGAAAATAAGAAAATGTAAATAAATAAAAATTAAAAAATACTTCTATTATCCCTCAAAATTATTAAAAAAAAAAAATTCTGCCAAGCCTATCATAGGCAGTTCCATCTCATGTTCCTGAGGGCAGGGAAGCCACACATCCACCATGGATGTGTCTCTTGAAGCTAGCTGGTTGTACCATACGTATAATGGTTATATAATACGAATCATACAATAAAAGTATATTCCCCTCATTTACTCAGGGTAAGGCTTTGCACTGTGTCCATGTATAGTCTGAAGTGAGTTTGTGTGGGGTTTCTTTGGGTTTTTTTGCAGGTATCAGGGTCTACAAAGAAAATGAGAAGGTGACTGTGTAGATTTGAACATAAAATGGATATAAATACACCACTATTTTATTAGCTTTATAAGTGGTCAGTTATGAGAAATTCAAAGAATCTATGTCGATACAATCATTTTAGCTTGTGAGGATGTGAAGTCCAGATGTCTTCAGTGCACAGACAAGAAAAAAAGTTACTTCAAAGAAATAACAGTGTCTTTTCATTGTAACGACCTTAATACAGAATCCTTAGAATAAAAAGTGCTCACTCCACAGGCCCCTTTTACAACACCCATCTCTGTATTTCCCTGCCTTCCTCAAATGCAGCAAGGAGAGAAAGAGCATATGGCCCCCATACTAGAAAAACAGAGCTTCCCCCACATCATATAGAATGCACGCACTAAGCCAAGTCAAAAATCTTTAACACTACTCCTTTGTTATGAGTCACAAGTTGTGTTAAAAAAGGAATATTTGATTAAGACTGTGGAATGTTGGCAGGCCTAACTCAGTGCACAGGGGGCCATCACCTCAGCAGTCTTAGGAAAGGTACAAGGATGAGGAGAAGCAAAAGACTGTCAACTTTACAATCTTCCAGCTTTCAAAAGTATGAAAAATGCTGCCAATGAAAGTCACAGCCCTAGGGCTAAAAGGGAAGGTAAGAGTGGGTCTGAGAGGGACTGCTCCAAGAGGATTTATAAACTTTTTGTGGAAGGCAGTAAACATTCAGCTTGTTTTCTCTTGTTTTTATGTTTAAGGGCAGCTGAGGTGGCACTGATGCAGATTTGTCCTATAAGCAAGTTTGACGCTTTTGAGATTTTAACCAATGAAGGTCCCAGCATTAATAGATGCACTATGATGTGACAGGCTCAGACTGAAGATCCTAGGATAGAGGGATAGCCACATCAGATTGTTCAATAAGAACAAGGCTCAGAAGTGCCAAAGGAATTTCCTGCACTGACATACCAGTAGGTGTCAGCTTGGTTTCCATATTTCAGTATCTAAGTAGTTCTTAGCACCAAAGAAGGATCCTTAGAAGCAGAAATTAGCCTTGACAGCAGTAAAATTTCAGCAACAAAAACGCCACTTCTGAGCTAGTGTTTATTTGTGCCAATAAAGCTCCAAAGCTTACTGAAGACCTCTCTTTCTCTCTGGCCCAGACTTCAGTTCTGTGGTCATGCCTGACTGAAGAGAAAGATGGTCTGCTCCAACATAACAGGCCTGAAAGTTGGTCCAATGACAAACCTAGTGACTCAGGACCTCATCTCAGAAGGCATGGATCCTGTTGTCTACTGTTGTTGTCCCAAGGCGTGCTGCTCTGTATAAAGGGCCTTCAAAACTGGACAAAGTGAGCAGCCCTGTCCGAACAGAAAATGGCACTGTGCATCCACTTCTGGGAGAATGTGGGAGCATGATACACCACCTACGACCATCTATTTTTATCTGAATCTTTGGAAGCCAGATCAGCCATGACCAAAAGGTCTAAGTACTCTAGTTCAATAATACGTGGCCAAACACTAAATAGCTATCATGCACTTTAACAAAAACAGGGAGAATTTTAAAATGAAAAGTGAATTCTTCCATCCAGGAATACAGAGATATTCTTAACACTGAAAGACATCCCTGGTAAAAAATGAATTGACCTGGTGGGGGCAATCAGACCTTTTTTAACCTCAGCTCCAACCATCTGATGCTGGCAAGAGGGCAATGATGTAGCTTAGGCACTACTTTGCAAAAGATTTCAAGAGCATCAGAGGAGGCATGTTATATGGGAAAATATGCAAAGGCCACTTCAAAGAATTTACTTTTTAATTCTTTAAATGGAAGCAGAGCTCTGCTTTATATTTCTAAGTAGTCTCATAGACTTTAAGGTCAAAAGGGACCATTATGATCGTCTAGCCTAGGGGTCGGCAATCTTTCAGAAGAGGTGTGCCAAGTCTTCATTTATTCACTCTAATCTAAGTTTTCACGTGCCAGTAATACATTGTAATGTTTTTAGAAGGTCTTTTTCTATAAGTCTTTAATATATAACTAAACTACTGTTGTATGTAAAGTAAATAAGGTTTTAAAAATGTTTAAGAAGCTTCATTTAAAATTAAATTAAAACGCAGAGCCCCCTGGGCCAGTGGCCAGGACCCGGGCAGCATGAGTGCCACTAAAAATCAGCTCGCGTGCCGCCTTCGGCACCCGTGCCATAGGTTGCCTACCCCTGGTCTAGCCTGAACTCCTGCACAATGCAGGCCACAGAATCTCACCCACCCACTCCTGTAATAAACCTCTCACCTATGTCTGAGCTATTGAAGTCCTCAAACCATGGCTTAATGACTTCAATGTGCAGATAATCCTCCAGAAAGTGAGCCGTGCCCCATGCTGCAGAGGAAGGCAAAAAAACCCCAGGGGCCTCTGCCAATCTGCCCTGGAGGAAAACTCCTTCCTGACCACAAATATGGTGATCAGCTAAACCCTAAGCATGTGGGCAAGACTCACCAGCCAAACACCCAGGAATGAATTCTCAACTCATATCCCACCCCATCTAACATCCCATCACAGGCCACTAGGCATATTTACTGCTAATAGTCAAAGATGAATTAATTGCCAAAATTAGGCTATCCCATCATACTATTCCCTCCATAAATTTATCAAGCTTAATCTTGAAGCCACATATGTCTTTTGCCCCTCACTTGCCCCACTTCCCTTGGAAGGCTGTTCTAGAACTTCACTCCTCTGATGGTTAGAAACCTTCGTCTAATTTCAAGTCTAAACTTCCCGATGGCAAGTTTATATCCATTTGTTCTTGTGTCCACACTGGTACTGAGCTTAAATAATTCCTCTCCCTCCCTGGTATTTATCCCTCTGATATATTTATAGAGAGCAATTATATCTCCCCTCAGCCTTCTTTTGGCTAGGCTAAACAAGCCAAACTCTGAGTGTCTTTTCATAAGACAGGTTTTCCATTCCTCGGATCATCCTAGTAGCCCTTCTCTGTACCTGTTCCATTTTGAATTAATCTTTAAACATGGGAGACCAGAACTGCACACAGTATTCCAGATGTGGTCACACCAGTGCCTTGTATAATGATACTAACACCTCCTTAGCTCTACTGAAAATACCTTGCTTGATACGTCCCAAGACTGCATTAGCTTTTTTTCCCCACAGTCAAATCACATTGGCGGCTCATAGCCATCTTGTGATCAACCAATATTCCGAGGTCCTTTTCTTCCTCTGTTACTTCCAACTTATGTGTCCCCGTTTTATAACAAAAATTCTTCTTGTTAATCCCTAAATGCATGACCTTGCACTTTTCACTATTAAATTTCATCCTATTACTCCAGTTTACAAGGTCATCCAGATCTTCCTGTATGATATCCCAGTCCTTCTTTGTATTGGCAATACCTCCCAGCTTTGTGACATCTGCAAACTTTATTAGCACACTCCCACTTTTTGTGCCAAGATCAGTAAGAAAAAGATTAAATAAGATTGATCCCAAAACCAATCCCTGAGAAACTCCACTAGTAACCTCCCTCCAACCTGACAGTTATCTTTCAGTATGACCCACTGTAGTTCCTTATCCACCTTTCAATTTTCATATTAAGCCCCATCTTTTCCAATTTAATAATTCCCCATGTGGAATCGTATCAAATGCCTTACTGAAATTGAGGTAAATTAGATCTACTGTGTTTTCTTTGTCTAAAAAGTCTGTTACCTTCTCAAAGAAGGAGACCGGGTTGGTTTGGCACGATCTACCTTTTGTAAAACCATATTGTATTTTGTCCCAACTACCATTGACCTCAAAGTCCTTAACTACTTTCGCCTCTCAATTGACTGGGGAGGTGAGCAGTGCAGTCATGAGTTTTGCAGATCAAAATGCTTGGCCTCTCATCATATAAAAGTGGAATAGAGGAGGGCAGAAGAAAAGAAACACTGTCCATAGCATTTTAGCCAAAAGAAGCCTAGTCACATGAAATAGAAGAGATTGTTTAAGAAACCTACATCCACTGCATTTACATCACCAGCAAAGTACATTTAACTTATGACTCTTGCATCTACTGAAATGTGAAATTTTAGCTTCTAAAATAAAAATTAGATTATCAACAAAAAAGTTGCACTTCATCCTGCAATTGCTCCTAAATTACTGAAGCTATCATTTTCTTTTTTGATTGCTTCTCTTCTTCAAGATTTACTTCATTTTTTTTTTGCCAGTTTCATAGCATACTAAATTTGTTAGCTGTGGTCAAAGTTGGAAGGCTTGTAGAAGTTACTCATCTTTGACAGGCCTGGAATTACACCTAGTCAAATAGTTATAGTGCTCTACTTTCAACATGTGTTAAAGTAACACTTCAGCTCTTTGACATAGTTTTGGCCAGTCTGGTTATGCAAACTTTGTGACCATTAAATGTTATTCAAGAGACACACATATAGACAGCCACCATTTAAACAATAAGATTATAAAGTTGCTTTCTTACTGGAGGGTTTGTGGCACTGAGAAGTAGCCTCCTGGGATGAATCAAGTCCCATTTTGTTTAATCAGTTAAAATGTTCCTAAAGAAAATCTTAAATTAAAGTCAGATAATTGAACAAAGCACAACACATACCTATGCATTATACTGTGCCAAGTCAATAAATGGAAGTCATAAGCAAATGGAACCAGTTTTTTTTATTTTAATATTATAATTAACAATTTTGAAAAACTAGGTCAGAATCTCTAACTTTCCAGTTTAACATAGACCCCTTTACTGTAGTAGTGCTGTGCTTCTCATTGCAAATTTATTGTTTGTACTTAATTTTTAAAACAGACTTTTGTTTCAAAAGTGTACATCTGTGGAGGTTAATCTTTTCCTATTTATGTACTCAAATTAAAACTCAGTCTAGTTCTACAAAATAGGTCATATCACAGAGCTCCCTTCATTATTTAATCGAAAGCAATACATTTGCAGTACAGAACACCATAGATCTAATGTTAATTAGACTTGCACACTTGATAATTTAGATTTGTTTTAGGTTCTTTATGGTATCTAGTAAGAGGTACTGAAAGTGTCCTTCCCAGTACAACTGCAACATTAACATACAGTAAGTGGAGCAGATTCAATATTAAACACAAATCTGGCATTTAGTTATATAGCATTTTCCATCATAGGATAAATAATCAGTTCTGAGCTCTGACTTTAGTATCATCTGTTTACAGCCTTGTAATAAGTCAGAGGAACACAAGCTAATGCTATTGCGCAAACTGTGTCCATTATATGTTTAGATAGAAATCAGAGTGCTTGCAACTTTGATCAGTAGAGTACTTGGCTCTGCTTGTGATTATTTTTCCCCTTCTACATGATCAAGACTTAAAATATTTATCTGGGTATCCTTTACTGTCTCTTTCCAGCACCTGGACGGTGATTCTCTGAGGTGCTATAGAGATACATAAAAGCTTAATTGTATGGAATTCTTTCAGTCTTCCATTAAAAAAAAGCATGTGGTTATAGCACACTGCAAGTCAAAAAATTAACTCAATTCTTGTGTTGAAAGATGAAGTCAATAGTCAACGCATATGTTGCAACTGATAACAGAATTGTGCAAAAGCAAGTGGCTCAGAGATCATCTCCTTAAAGAATCATGCAGTGTTTTAATGATCAGTCTTATGAGCTATCCACTAATTTATTACTATAACATAAAGAGACTTTGGACTTAGCATCTTCATTTGTTATATTCAACTATGCAGCTCACTGAAATTCTGGGAAACATTCACCAATGCTGCCATGATCAGGTTGCCAAATATGATGAATGACACTTTATAAAATTCAGCAGTGTCGTATTAGGTTACATGAACAGCATTCACAGGTAGTTGCTATTCATTAGTTTGTACGTGTAAGCTACTTTTCCTATATAACTGCTAACGTTTTATCTTAATCATGGAATTTATTGCATTGGAGATGTTCATGCAGTCACGCAGAGATGGACTGTTCTTTCTCCACTTAGAGGCTGCAAAAATAAAAAAAATAAAAAACAGTCAGCATACCACAAGCAAACTTTCAGCTTGCTCATAAAAGATCAAGAGCGAATTTTGTTCCTCAGCAACTCTTTGAAGTGATGCCTCTTGGACTGGCTGGAATTCCATGTAAGAGGAGTTGTGTAACTAAGCAGAACTGAGAAAAATCCATCTTTTGTGACACTTGCCTAAAAAGATAGTTGGATCTTCCAAAATTCTGAAGAGAAAGTAGTTTGTGAAACTATAAAATATATCTAGACAACTGGAAAAAGAGCAATGAGCTATAATCTATTCTATAGCATCCAGAGGTTAAGTAGCAGCATCAGGACTCATGATTTTATTCTGTTGTTGCAGGCTAGAAAGGTTCTTTGTACTTCCGCTGAAAAGATTTGTTCATACTGTCTTATAAATTAGGGCTGTCAAGCGATTAAAAACATTAAGCATGATTAATCGCATTCTTAAACAATAGTAGAATGCCATTTAAATATTTTTAGAAATTTTCTACATTTTCAAATATATTATTTCAATTAAAACACAGAATACAAAGTGTACAGTGCTCATTTAATATTTATTTTTTATTACAAGTATTTGCACTGTAAAAAAACAAAATAAATAGTATTTTGCAATTCTCCTAATATAAGTACTAAAGTGCAATCTCTTTGTTATGAAAGACTAACTTACAAATGTAGAATTATGTACAAAATAAACTGCATTCAAAAATAAAACAATTTAAAATTTTAGAGCCTGTAAGTTGCCTCGGTCCTACTTCTTGGTCAGCCAATTGCTCAGACAAACAAATTTGTTTACATTTGCAGGAAATAATGCTGCCCACTTCTTGTTTACATTGTCACCCGAAAGTGAGAACAGGCGTTCTCATGGCACTTTTCGTAGCTGGCATCGCAAGATATTTACATGCCAGATGCACTAAAGATTCATACGTCCGTTCACGATTCAACCACCATTTCAGGGCTAATGTGTCCATGCTGATGACAGGTTCTACTCTATAACAGTTCAAAGCAGTGTGGACTAATGCATGTTCATTATCTGAGTCAGATGCCACCAGCAGAAGATTTTTCTCCTTTTTTGGTGGTTCGGGTTCTGTAGTTTCAACATCAGTGTGTTGCTCTTTTAAATCTCTTGAAAGCATGCTCCATACCTTGTCCCTCACAGATTTTGGAAGCCACTTGAGATTCTTAAATCTTGGTTCGAGTGCTGTAGCTAGCTTTAGAAATCTCATATTGGTATCTTCTTTGCGTTTTGTCATATCTGCAGTGAAAATGTTCTTAAAATGAACCACGTGTTTACTCATCATCCAAGACTACTGTAACATGAAATATGGCAGAATGCAGGTAAAGCAGAGCAGGGAACATATAATTCTCCCCTAAGGAGCTCAGTCACAAATTTAATGCATTATTTTTTAATGAACATCATCAGCACAAAGGGACAAACAAATGTTTAGCATATCTGACATGTAAATACCTTGCAATACTGGCTACAAAAGTAGGATTGTTGCCAGCAGATCGGGGAAGTGATTATTCCCCTCTATTCAGCACTGGTGAGTCCATATCTGGAGTATTGCATCCAGTTTTGCCTCCCTCCCTCCCCACTACAGAAAGGATGCAAACAAATTGGAGAAAGTCTAGTGGAGGGCAACGACAACGATTAGGGGGCTGGGGCACATGACTTATGAGGAGAGGTTGAGGGAACTGGGCTTATTTCATTTGCAGAAGAGTGAGGGGAGATTTGATAGCAGCCTTCAACTACCAGAAGGGGGTTTCCAAAGAGGCTAGAGCTCGGTTGTGTTCAGTGGTGGCAGATAACAGAACAAGGACAATCGTTTCAATTTGCAGTGGGGGAGGCCTAAGTTCGATACTAGGAAAAACTATTTCACTAGGAGGATGGTGAAGCACTGGAATGGGTTACCTAGAGAGGTGGTGGAATCGTCACCCTTAGAGGTTTTAAAGGGCCAGCTTGACAATGTCCTGGCTGGGATGATTTAGTTGGGGTGAGTCTTGTTTTGAAGAGGGGGTTGGACTAGGTGACCTCCCGAGGTCTCTTTCAACACTCATCTTCTATGATTCTAAGAAGAGGACAGCATTATCTCCTGTAAATGTAAACAAACTTGTTTGTCTTAGCAATTGGCTGAACAAGAAGGAGGATTGAGTGGACTTATAGGCTCTGGAGTTTTATTGTTTTGTTTTTGTACACTTTTGATTGCAATTACAACACAGAATACAATATATATGAAAATTTAGAAAAACATCCAAAATAGTTAATAAACTTCAACTGGCATTCTATTTAACACTGTGATTAAAACTGTAATTAATCACAATTAATCTTTTTATTGTGATTAATTTTTTTTAGTTAATCACGTGAGTTAACCGAATTACACCTCAGAAGACAGTAAAACAAAGACTACGCAGCTAGAGTTCACAAATATGAAAATATTGTGGTGACTGGCATCAATACAGAACCATAATATGAAAAACATTCATGTATCATGGGAAGTCTAGCAAGCCAGAAGGGTAGTTGAAAAGGAATAACTCAGGGTACCTTAAACATTCAAACTTTAAAAAGTTAGAACTTCTGAAACAACACAAAACAAAAACAAAACCAGTCATGATGAAAATATATAAAGTGGAGAAGAACCTCTTGATGGAGATTTCAGATAAAAATAAGACTCTCTTCTCGGGAGGAGAAAGATGCTCTATGAAGCATTTGCACCATAAACAATAAAGAGGACCTGACAAGAATGTTAGACCTGAAATTAGATTCACTAGCCATATTTTAGCTTGCAAGAATTTCTTGACTGTGATGAAAGCATGACATACTGCCACCCCTCTGTCTTGAGTAGAGTTTATTCTGTTGGCCAACATTTTTTAACAGTCTCGTGTAGACAAGTAATACTGCCTTTAATATGTGCTAAATTTGTTAAATTAAGTTTATAGGCTTTAATGCAGTCAGCTTAAAACCTGTTAAATACATTCAGCCTTGTCAAACACATTAGTTAGAACATATTGGCTAACTCATTCAAACACACACCTCTTGCCCTTGTCTAGATAAGGCCTATAAGCAAATTCAGCTGTTAGTCCTCTTGTATTAAATTCCCCAAATATATCAGTCTCCTTGTAATGCAACTTTTAACGTCTTTCCTTGAGGAGCAAGGCAGGGCAAGAAGTTGTGACTTGTATGAGAGAGGAGGAATCCCTGCTTCTCATTTGGTTGCAATTGCTGCCATAAGGGAGTAAGAGAACTTGGGCCAGTCTTGCTACATCTCCTTATTTGGAGCCAGATTCTGCCACCTTTACTCACCTTACTTTGTAAGTAGTAATGACTATTTGATGTGTCAGAAGCTACTCAGTGTAAATAAGGGTGTCCAAATGTGAATGCAAGATTGATATGGCCTTCCAGACTCCTCCACACAAAAAGCTACCAGTATCCTCACAATTGCCAGGAGTCGGGATCCCTTATTTTACATTCACCACCACAAATTTTAGACATGAATTGCATTTTCCATGTTGTTCTGTATAAAGTAGCTCATGTTACCTGAAGAAAGTAACTACAATTCACTTTAAGCCAGTAAAAACTGCTCATAACTTGATACAACATATTCCTAACACAACAAGCCAAGCTTCTCCAAACAGCCGGCTTCTATGCTCAGATCCCAACCCAAAAGGGGATGGTGAGGAGGGGTCACAAGCCTATTGTAGAGGGGCCATGTGATTGCCACCATCACTTCTGTGCTTCTTTCAGAGCTGGAATCTGAAGGCAGCAACTGCAGAGCTTCCTGCAGCCGCAGGAGGTTCCCAGAAGTGGAGGTGGGTCTGATCTCCAGTCCCGCACCTTCTTCCCCAAGCAGCTGTGCAATGGAAGGAGAAGTCCTGTCCCTCCCCAACCCAGCTGGAGCTAGAAGCCCCCTTTGCTGGGGTACTCCTAGGAACAAGGGAACATCGGATTTCAAGGTCTGTGATGCATTTTTCACAGCTATGAAATGGGTAGGGCCCTAATCATATCCAAGCATGTTAAAGACACATGGACTGGTACACTGGTCTAGCTGAATCAACAGAATCAAGAGTTAATGCCTTCTAAATCTCATTTTACTCTGTTAACAGGCTACATTCATTTAAGCACAATTGTGTATCCTGCAATGTGTTATATTCTTTTCTTGTTAAACCTTTAATTTCTAGGCCACTTAAGCAGATAAACTAGGAAAATTTAAATTTAGTTTATCTTGCTAATACATACAAGTCTAAATTGGAATACTGAGTAGCAATTAACTCTAATACCCAAAATAGTAAATTTAACTTGTTTCACAGTGCTCACCACAACATTTCTAGGAGTTTTCTTTATGCTCACTGTACTGGAACTCCATGCTCCCACCCATTAAACAGCTTCCCTAAAAGAATTAAAAATTAGCTGAAGAAGTGATCAAAAAATAAAAGCCACTATCTTTGGTGAAGCAAAACCCACTGCGTACTCCAGAGACAGGTTCTTTCAGTTGCCTTAAATTTTTATCTTTAGTTCTTCTGTTGAAAGATGCTAAGAGTACTAAACCAAGATCTGCTATCCTAAATCAAGCGAATCTTAAGGAACAGGAGAGTGTTCTTAGAATATTTTAGAAGTTAAGTTCAGTTACATATACGGCTAATTGTGGAGGCATCCACTAACAGTCATCCTCACACTAAACTAAAATCTAATAAAGAATTAAGTTTAACAAACCATGTTAGAATTATAATTAATTACCACCAAGTTTTTAATATGCCATTTTGAAACAGAATGTAAATGAAGTAATGTCTATCACTTATGCCACCTCTTCTCCACAATGCAATACAACTATTCACCCTAACATGATTTCATGACTGCCAGAAGAAACAAATTAGCTTTACATTTATACAGCACCTTCCTAAAATGATCCAAAAGCACAGAAAAATATGCATAATATCATTCACCCTGAAATGTGTGCCATCGCAGAGGTGGCTACATCAGCACTACTACACAAGAACTTTAAAGGAGAGAAAGAGTAACTTTGACTGAAGTTGTAGAGGTTTGGTTTGGTTGCATCTATCAAGCAAAGTAGAAAGTAACTACTCAATGTGAAATTTCACCACGAAAACAAGGCTGATATTTGGACCATCTAGTGTGTTATGGGCTCTGTAATGAACAGAAGTGATCAGAGCATCATTTATCTCATCCAAGAAGCCATCAGTAGGTTGCGTTTAATAAGGTAGTAAGAAGTCAGAAATGGATAAGCCCAAAGATAGAATCTATTCTGTATTTGCAGTGAATTCTCCACTTTTAGCATGATCAGATACTAGAGACTGTGGCTAGCAAAACAAATGTGATGCTATTACTGCTGACGTATAATAAATTTATATTCAATTTGAATACTGGAAGTCAGATAAACCTCTTTAATACATTAAGGGCAAGCAAGACAATGAAAAAGTCAAATGCTGATTGCTGACTAAATTTTAGTTTTGTACAGACAGGTCTATTTGAAGCACTGAAAGCGTATTCTCTGTAACTTACTAGTTGAAATGTATAGCTTTATATAGCATTGGGATATATAGCAATAACATGTTCACTTGGTTTAATTCCTGAATTAAAAATAAGAAGTACCTCTAGTTCAATTAATGCCGCAGTCACTGCATCGGTTGCAAGAGCACCAGCCTGCAGTTTTTCAATTGCCTGTAAAACAGAATTTTTAGTTGATGAGTTTGGATTTAATTATTATAAGGCTAGTTCTAATGATTTTCTTGGCACTGAGTGAGTCAGAATCCCCACCACAAGATAATTCCAATCTAAGGCTTTGTCTACACTATACAGTTTTTAGCGACACAGCCATGTCGCTAAGAATCAGGCAGTGTAGCCACTGTTTGTCGGCACTTTTGCCAACAAAATACTTCCACCCTCAACGAGCGGCATTCATGTTGTCGACGGGAAGGTGTTCCTGCTGATAACATGCTGTTCACACTGACGCTTGCCACAGCAAAACTTTTGTCTTTTGGGATACGGGCGGAGTTAGCACCTCTGAACCACAAAAGTTTTTCTGCTCAATTGCCAGTGAAGACATGGCCTAAGAAGACAAATAAGACAAAAGGCACTGTGAGAGAAGAAACTCTTGACAAGATTTGAATACATGATATTATTGTTCTGCAATCATGAAACCACACTGCAATTGGCAAAAAAAAATAATAAAAAAAAATGTACGGTTCAATTTTATAGGAACATATGTCTCCCCCACATCTGAACTAATGATAGGGTTCTGACACCAAAAAAACCAACCCTAAACTATATTGTGTCATACTGAGGTGCTGCCATTAAAATGATTAGTTGTACCATTGAGTAAATTTGTCCATATGTTAGCAACACACACATCTGAAAGGATTAGATTTTTAATCATTAAATATCAGTAAACATTGATTTCACCATATATATACCAACTGACAAAAAAAAAATATTTCCATCAATGATAATCGAAATTTACAGGAAGCACAGAAAGAAAAATCTTGCTTGAGAACTTATTAGAGTTTGATTTAAGGATATTTATTTTGTATATTTTGACATGTGATATGGACAATTTACAAAGCTTTAATTTTTTCAATCTCTCCATCTACTGTCATTATCTGACCCACCTCCAGAATTCCTGAATTTGTGAAAATTTAAATGTATTAACAACATTAAAATGCTTAAAAATAGTCATTTTGAAATTATAAAAAATAAAACTCAAACTCTGCCAAGCCTAGCAACATAAATACAAATTACATTCACTTATTCTTCCACTTCTGTCCTAAACTTAACGGGAAGAATTAATAAATTCTGCTCATGTTCTATTCCAAATTCTGCCACAGACATGCTGTAATATCTTGGCCAAAGGACAGTTTCTGATGTCCTTATGGAGAAAAGCAATAAGATCCCTACAAAAACACCGTTTAAATATCCAAGTCAGTCAGTTGTTCATAGGTGGATGGATCTTCCATAAAAAAGATATTGTCTCAGGCCACACATACATATTAGGTGTATATTGTCCTGACCAGTGACTGCCAGCTAGCCTTCAAGCAGCAAGAAGGGATACAATGGAAACATAATTTGGAATCATTATATGAAATGAAAAACACAATTTGTATGTGTACCTGGAGCAAGCCCTGGAACCAAAATTGTTGCATGAGCAGAGAACCACCACTCTTTTCTTTTAATAGCCCACATGAATGTGTACGTAATCTCTGTGCAAGTGAAACAGGCATAGAAAAAATCATAATCCTTTGGGGAATTATGCAATAATATTTATTGATCTGTTATTCAAATCACACTTTTATAAAAGATTTTACCATTCTTCTCTTATGGAGTGCACAGTTGTTTCTGTTTTTTTATTGCTATTTCTTTTTTGTTCACAGAAATGTAAACCCTTCAGTGCATAATTGTATCCAGGGGATAATGTTAATGAATCCCGAAATAAACACTTTGTGCAAACACACTTTATGCATTTCTGAAGAATATCCAAAACTCTCACAAAACAGATCAAAACTTTAGAGACTAGACCCAAAAACCTTTAATAAATTTATTAGAAGCCTGTTGATCCTCTAAAGCAGGGGTCTCCAAACTATGGCCCAGGGGCCAGATTCGACCCACGGCGTCGATTGTCCACCCCCCACCCCAGCTCCAACTGAGCAGGCAGGTGGAGAAGCCACCGCTGCCCCACTGCGTAAGCTGCTGCCAGCGGCCCCATGTGTGGAGGGGTGAGTGCCCTCGCGATGTGGCTGGAGGAACAAACGGGTGAGTGCCCTTGCGGCGCAGCCAGAGGAGCAAAGGGGCGAGGGGGTCATGGTAGCGGCCAGAGGAGCAGAGCGGGGGGCCATGGCAGAGGCTGGATGAGCAAAGGGGTGGGGGGGCCTGCGGCAGTGGCGTGGCTGGAGGAGCAAAGGGAGAGGCCACAACGGCAGCCCACGAAGCCCATTCAAAAATCTAATATGGCCCTTGCCTCAAAAAGTTTGGAGACCCCTGCTCTAAATTAAAAAGTTTGGAACTGGAGAAGTCATACCTTTTGACAGGCTCTTTTGCAAACATGTTTGTATTCTTTAGCTTTGGATTCAGAATGATAACCTGCACCTATTATTAAAGACAGAAAAACAAAGTTAAGTAGAGCTTACAGTAAGCATTCAAACTAATATATTGGGATAATGTTTTCACCAGGAATTACAATAAGAGCTGACAATCACATCTTAACTCAGAAGTACATAACTCCATGTTATTTTGTAAAACAGAGACTACTGATCTACTTCCATCATAGATTAACACTTTCAAGCATTTCAGAATTAATCCAGTATAACCACCAACAATCGTCTACAGTACTGATATAAGTGGAGAGGTACAAGTCCCAGTATTTTACAAAGATATTCTGAGCTTCTAAATATTCACTGGGAATAGGCAAAACTGGAATCTCACAGAGAGTTTCAGACATGACAGTTGTCACTATGTTAAGCGACCAAAAAAAAATATTGCTATAGTTTTAAGAGTCATGCTCCACTTTTTCTTTTCTATTTTGATCACGAGTTGTCCCTCTTTCCACTTTGAAACCTGTACTAGCTGCTGTTTCTTTTTTTTTTTTTTTTTTTTTTTTTTAAACTACTGCTTCTGCTCTGTGACTGCCAGACCCAGTTTCTTGAGAAAGATGACATGGAATATCTCTCTACTTCTCATTTTCAATCTCCATTTTGTTTCATTCCTTGCCTCCCCAAACTGACTCCAAGCATCCCTCTCTGCCCATACTCTAACCTTTTGCCACTCTTTCCTGCCTCCACGGGTCTAGAAAACCCCTACAAGTACTATCAGCAATGGAAACTATACGTTTATAGTAACTGAACATTTAACACTAGCAAATTGCCTTTTTTTTTTTTCCTTTTTGTTACTTGTGATATTCATCTCAGCTCCCTCTTCCTCATCTTCAGTGGTGTCTGTGCTTAAGCTTCTTTTAAACAATCAGTTTAATTTATCAAAACTAAACTAACACCAATAGTGGAGGAAATACACCATAAGCAGCAGCATATGAGCTGTTATTCAAACACCAATAGTGGAGGATAATAAGCATGTCCTTTTATTCTTAAAACAGTATAGGCAGGGTCTTTAAACACTGGCTCAGAGCAAGATGCCCTGCACATATTTGTTCACCTTAAAGGTCTTATTCTTTTTAAAAAATACACATTGCAATTTTTAGCTCCTTGAGCGTTTTAAGCATCAACAGGCTGCTTTAATCAGCTGCAGTTGTAAGACTGTAAGCTCTTTAAGGCAGGATAATTCTTTGTTCCAGGTTTCTACGGTGCCTATCATAATGGGGTCCTGGTCCCTAACTGGGGCTACTAGGAGCTATGGTAATACAAATAGTCCAGAAACCAGATCTTAACTCAGATGTACATAACTCCATGTTATTTTGTAAAACAGAGACTACTGATCTACTTCCATCATAGATTAACACTTTCAAGCATTTCAGAATTAATCCAGTATAGCCACTAACAAACGTCTACAGTACTGATATAAGTGGAGAGGTACAAGTCCCAGTATTTTACAAAGATATTCTGAGTTTCTAAATATTTACTGTGAGATTCCAGTTTTGCCTGTTCCCAAAGAGTTTCAGACATGACAGTTGTCTTCACACTATAGTCCAGAAACAAATGCTAAAGATGAACCTGCCACTATATTTAACAGGATTCCTTGCAGTATCAAGGAACTAAATGTATCATTTTCTCTAGAACTTTAACTATACTAGAAGTTTTTGGAATCTTAATTTCCCAATGGGTGCAACATCAATTGAGGCAGAAGAGACAACTGACATAACTGCAAACATAGGTAATTTACAAGTCTGAAAAATCTTGGTGTACATAAATCTAGTTTTTCCTCAGGCCTAACACTTTAAAGTGTTCCTTTTCCCTTCACAACCTCCAGCTCACTTCCTTTCTTTTATTAAATTGGACCCACAAATTCAGGATTTTTTTTCCGTTATCCCCACAACATAAGATTAAAGCATCAACCAAGGCAATCTGTCAGGATGTCAAACCATGCTAAAGAAGAGGTTTTCACCTAGGCTACATCTAAACTACCTGCCGGATCAGCGGGTAGTGTTCAATGTACCGGGGATCGATTTATCTCTTCTCGCCTAGTTGTG
Organism: Dermatemys mawii; assembly: GCA_007922305.1. Lineage (NCBI taxonomy): Eukaryota > Metazoa > Chordata > Testudines > Dermatemydidae > Dermatemys > Dermatemys mawii. The sequence goes on from ML677359.1 coordinate 7,234,673, forward strand.
ATAAATCAATCCCCGAACGCGCTCCCCGTCAACTCTGGAACTCCATCTCGGCAAGAGGAGGAAGTGGAGTCGACAGAGGAGCGGAAGCAGTTGATTCGCCCCCACCCACCTCCAGTGTATCTCGGCCCCTAGACAGCATGCTGGGATCACCATTTAGCTAGTTTTTCACAACACTTATGCTTGAGAGAGCATTCCACCATGTGATCAGGTAGCAAAACAGTTAAGGCATTTGTGCTGTGATGCAAAGAGTCGTCCCATTAGCCAACATATTCTATCATCCCTTGTAGCCACAATGCATTGTAGGATTAGGGTCACAAAAGAAACAGTAAGAAATTTCCAGGTGCTGTAAGGGCAGCTGGCTGAAGGGACTGGTGCTGGAGTGGAGGACACCATGCATGAACTGCAGAGGGCTCAGCTCTGAAGCAGCACAGCTGCAAGAGTCTGTGATGCTGAATGCACAGCTCCTTTACGCACTGCCTTTCCGGCCTGGATCAGAGTACTGTGCTTAGGCGGAAATCTGTGTTTAGGATGTGGTGGAAAAAAGGAGCTGCTTTGTAACTGGGTGATGGGCAGGAAGATGTGCAACAGGATTGAAAGCAGGAGTCTTTACCTTGCTGCTGCTGTGAGAGAGGAAGAAGGAGAAAACTGCTCCCTTTCTCCACTGTCTGAATATCCATAGGGTCCTAACAGTCCCACAATCTAGCTGATCTCAGACAACATGATATGACCCATCTGAAACCCCCTTGCAATCCATCAATTGAGTAGTGTTGACAACAAGTGGTTGAAACTAAGTGCACAAAACAAGTCATGTAGCTCTTTCCCTCAGCCCAATGCCAGCCCTACATGTACGGATTGTGCAATTGCACAGTTATCTCATAACATGAATAAGTGCTAACAAACCGGCCTGAAACCCTCTGCACTGCTGGATGACAGAAGAATGGGAAATGCGCCTTCCACCTTTGGACTATCCCAAAGAAGTCCCTTGCTTTCCAAACCCACCCTAACTTAAATTTAGCAGACATGCAGGAAAGAAAGAAGACTGCATGAGCCAGAAGTACTGTCATTCTACACATCTGCATATTTTTAACAGTAACTAAATAGCTTTTGTTCAAGATTAGCTAAAAGGCACTAAAGTGTCCTCTCTTGTAAGAAAACCAAGCATGGGAACTCAAGCCAAAAAGAAATTGAAGTTATAAGCAACTAGTAAAAAGGAAGGGTTATAACTGAAGCGCTGCTCTTCCATTACAGTGCTCCTGGCTTTCCACAGTGTAGGAGATAGGCCATTTTTTAATTCTTCTCCATCATTAACCCTCACAGATTAGCTTGTCATGCTAGTCCCCAACCCTACTCCTGAGAAAACAGCTCAGCTTCATGCAGCCCAACCACCTGCATAATAAAATGTTTCCATCCTTTATCCTCAGTTATATTCCATAAAAACTTCCTATTCTCAGGAGGCCAAGATACAAACAAGGTATTTAAAAAACCATGACAGCAAGACAAGCCACCACAGTTAGTCCACATAGTGTACACATGCCTTATGCTCAGGTATCTAAAATAGGTGGTTACTGAGGGCTGGTTGAGACTCCCGAACTGATTTCAGAGAGGGTTCCACAAGATCTAGAGCTAGCCTGCCAGCTCCAAAATTTAAGAGGTAGTAGACCCCCTGGCTTAGAACCTTCTGGAGGCATACATTAAAATCTGACACAGATGGCGCACACTCTTCCTTTCACAGAAAGGGAGAAATAGCTTTGAGAGGTCTCTGTGCATATGAATCCTGAAGGATAATCCAGGCCATCATATTAGCATTAGAACTCCCACTCACAACAGAAACAGCCACAGAGGTTTGCATAACTCATTTAGAATGTTATTACAAATTTTTAAAAAAACACCTCAATTCTCAACTTCTGGAATCTTACCTGCATGTACAAGCACAAATCCCACTCGCTTCCCTTTTTGGATTGATTTTGTTTCATGCTCCTTTACCATCACCTTCACAGCAGTAACCTGGGATGATTTGGAAGGCAACACTTCTACTGAACTCATCCCCTTCTCCATGATCATATTCCAGGGTCACCATCTTCTACTGGAAAGAGAGCATGCTTTCATCTCAAAGTCAACTCTGGAGAGGACTCACCCTAAGGTAAAACCATATGTAAATGTTATGTACTTTTTTCCCCACTGAACAGAGTTCAGGCAAATTTATTCAAAAAGCATATTATGAAAAACAGCAGAAGATCCATGTTAAAGTTAGGTTGTTTTTTCCACTTAAGCAGAGATTGGGTTTTGCATCTTCCATTTTACAGCTCATAATGTGAGTAAAAACAGACATTCCCAAGTATTTACATAAATTTAAGATTATAAATTAGCTAGAAGGAGACTCTGAATTTACTTTGAGTCTCTCAATTTTTCTAGCCCATCTAAGTTACTGATTTGAGATTTGAAGTTTGACTATGGTAAAACTTAGCAAAAGGAAAAAGTTACTTTAAGTTTATGATCTTTTTATTGGACATTATATCCATAACATATCTGCTGTGATTACAATCATCAAATCTGTGAAGCATTGATGCTCCAAAATCTCAACCTTTACTTTTTAAAGAACTGTTTCCAGCACTTAGTTGTGAAGAAAATATTAGACAGCATATAAAACATGCTTTTTATAATTATCAGGAGTTCCATTCATAAAAACCAGGTCTTTGTCAAAGTTCCCAGCTGCTAAGCTGGCAAGGCATTTTCATAAAGCAACTGTTTAATGAAATGAAGAGCTGCTGCTGCTGCTGAGATCTTTTCAAAAATGAAAAGACTGGAAAAATTGATAAAGTGTTGCATATCAGTTAAGGTTCCACTTCACGTCTTCCACCCAAAGACCCAGACTTCACTAATACTATATCCACGAGACGCCATAGCCTTAAGTCAGCCCTGATAGTGTTGTGGCACCCTTTCAGGAACTCCATTGGCAAACCTGGGCGTGATTTCCCAGAACTGTACACAAAAGGAGAGTCAGAAGACGAGGCTGCTCTCTGGTAGTGGGAGTTTAGGGACGAGGATGTTGGAAGACTTGCATTCCGACTAAGGCAGAGATATGGTTGAGATTTGTTGTCTGTGGTATGTGGCATCTCTAGAGGGAAGACTAACCAATACATACTGTCAGACTGCCTGCTCTTTCCTGGCTTTTTGAGGTTGCATCAGGTATGTGATCTATACAGCAGTCTTAGCAGACACACAGATACCAAGTTATGTATCAAATAAATATACCCGTGTTTCTACTTCAGGTAGTATGCAATGAAAGCGCTTACATACAGTTCAATAGTAGCCATATAGAAAGATAAGAAAATGCAATTTACTTGTAAACAGAAAGTTATGGTAAAAAGTGTAACTGTGCTACCAAAAGAAAGGATGGATGTACTATTCTGTAAAGTGAGTGATCCCAAGAACTAGTAATTTAAAGATACCATAATAAAATGTTTCCATCCTTTATCCTCAGTTATATTCCATAAAAACTTCCTATTCTCAGGAGGCCAAGATACAAACAAGGTATTTAAAAAACCATGACAGCAAGACGAGCCACCACAGTTAGTCCACATAGTGTACACATGGCTTATGCTGGCACGGCAATGGCACTTTAGCTGTGCTGAAATAACCCCGTACTGTAGACACAATCTTCAATGACTGAAGGGATTTTTCCCATTGGGGCGGCAACATGCCCTCCCCAAGCAATGGTAGCTAGACTGACAGAAGCATTCTTCCACTGACCTAGCTGTGTTTACACTGAGTTCTAGGTAAGCATAGCTACCTCACTCAGGGAAGTAGATTTTTTACACCCTTGTTGAACATAGCTAGGTTGACCTCAATTTTCAGTGTAGACAAAGCCTTAGTCATCAGTGTACAGCAGGATCTCTAGATTCACCTAGTTTGTAAGAACTGGGTGTTGGTAACTTTTTGCAATTTCAGAAGATGAATAATGTTTTGATGCTTACAAGACGATTATGGAAAATGTAAACTGTTTGTTTAGGTACCTAATGTATGAAGTACAAGCTTCCACTGACAGCAGGAAGTAGTTTTCAGGAGTCAGGCACAGAACATCAAAGCTAATCAACACTTAGAGCTTTACATCTGCAAAGCACTGTGCACATTAATCAAGAGATACCATCTCTCAAACAATTTAATTTAAAACAGCGGGTAGTTCAAAAGGTGGAGGGTATATTTAGTATATGCAACAAGGCTATTTCTGTACACATATTTCAGATGAACTTGTAATTTTGGAACAGGAGCGGAAAGAATAACAGCAGCTCAATATGATTCATGTATACAGCTCATATTGACAGTGGGACTAATTGCAGCCAACATATTACTGAAGTGAATAAAGATGGCAGAATCAGGTAGTGGGGGCTCAGCAGAGGAGTCCAGGTGCTGGGCTTGGTGGGATGGGGGCTCCATGTGCAGCAGGTTGGGGTGCAGGGGGGTGGAGATCTGGGGGGGGGCTCATTGGGGGCAGACTGGGGGCAGTGGGTGGGCTCATCAGGGTGGGGGGGGTAAATGGTCTGCTTAATGGGGGAGCCCCAGCTGCTGCTGCAGAGGGGATGTCACATGCCGGGTTCCTGCTTCCCTCCCCCATTCCCTTTCCCATTTCCCTTCCCCACCATCCCTTCCCTGTCCTACCTCCAGTCCTTTCCCTTGCCCCTCATTCCCGCACGCCCTACCAACTCTATCCCACACCCTTTCCTTTCCCAGTGCCCCCCCTCCCCGCAAACTATACCTCTGGGCATCCACGGCCCCACAGTGATTTACCTCTCTACCAGCTTGTTCTGGGCAATGGAAACAAGGTGTTCGTGCTGCCAGGGAGAAGAGGTGCATGACAATTCATCGACTTTCCTTTGCTTCCCCATCATTTTCTGCAGGGAAGCAAAGAAATCTGCAGGGGACATGAATTCTGCATGCACGCAGTGGTGCAGAATCCCCTCAGGAGTAATAATATTTATTTAAGCAATTCTACAGATTAACACACATTTCATATTCTTAATTTTTACATTAGAGAATGGTGACTTATGCATTTCTTATTTACTAGATTAATTTTTCCTCATGATTTCTGTCAAGCTTTATTAGGATAAAATTAGAGTTCAACTGAAAATGCACAAAAAACACAATTAATTCCTTTATTAGTTAAATAAAACTACCTTGGGTATGCTGGACATACAAGAAAAAAGTAAGTTTATCAAAACATGTTCTGCACTTAAAACTAATTGATCTATTAAACAAAGGAAATATTACCTGTAACAAGTGGATTTAATTGATTGTTTCGGGTCACAATGACCTTCCGGATTTTTGAACTAGTGGATCTCATTTTCTGACACCTAGTTTTTATTCATACAGTGGAAGAAGAAAACAAGCTTTCCTGTTTTTTCCAAACTGCCACTGGTTTCTTAACTTTGAATAAACTAAACTAGTCATTGAACTGACCTGGTTGAATAAACTGAAAAGAAAATATTCTCTCTGCCCCTGTAGAAAAGGCTACCGCTGTCAAAAGCTGTATTAGCTCTTCAACAAATTCCCATTCCGGATGCTTATCCGAAGACTTCCACCAACACAGAAGTTTGATTTTCTTAAAAACTTCAGCAGCAAACATTTATGTTTCATATTATTATTACATTGATTAATAAATTATAATACATTCAGGCCTTAACATAGGTTATCAATTTTAAATAAATTTATTTTTAAGTAATCATTTATTTAACCAATACTTGGGAGTATCCTAGTCATTTCAGTGGAACTTTATTACTTATTTAAAAGTCAATTTAAATTTTCATACTGCTTCCTAAGCTTTCTTAATTCTTTAGAAAGAAAACCTGATGGCACCGCTAATTAAAAATGGTTTAAATAATTTAAAGCATTTTTACTGCATTAGAATACTGTTAAATAATAATATATGCATCCAGATACTAAGTATTAAAGATACACAGCTCACACCACCCTCAGAGATAGATATTTCCCTTTTATAAACTGGCAGAGGTTCAGCAAGGTTAAGCAGTCAGCTAAGTCCACAGCAATTCAATAATGCTGTAGTCCCAATTCCAACAACTAGCTAGCACTAATGCATTTAAAATTCCCAAGTTGTGGGACTAAGAAGAGTGAAACTCTGGGCTAGGTTCACCATCAGCAAATATTATACTTAACTCTACTAACCTCACAAGTATAGTTCTCATTGCTAACGAGACTGAGACTTACCCTCTCTTTATACAAATGTTTATTAGCAGTTAGATTTTGATAAAATATTGAATGCACATAAAAGATGTCATGAAATATTTTATTTTAAGGCTGTCGATTAATCACAATTAACTCATGCGATTAACTCAAAAATTAATCATGATTAATCACATTTTTAATCACACTGTTAAATACAATACCGATTGATATTTATAAATATTCTTGGATGTTTTTCTACATTTTCACATATATTGATTTAAATTACAACACAGAATACAAAATGTACCGTGATCACTTTATATTATTACTTTTATTACACATATTTGCACTGTAAAATGATAAACAAAAGAAATAGTGTATGCATCTCATACAGGTACCATGATGCAATCTCTTTATCATGAAAGTACAATTTAGAAATGTAGATATTTTTGTTACATATCTGCATTCAAAAACAAAACAATGTAAAACTTAAGAGCATGCAAGTCCACTTAGTTCTCCTTCTTATTCAGCCAATCACTAAGACAAACAAGTTTGTTTACATTTACGGGACATAATGCTGCCCGCTTCTTATTTCCAAAGTCACCTGAAAGTAAGAACAGGCATTTGAATGGCACTTTTGTAGCCGGTATTGCAAGGTATTTACGTACCACATGTGCTAACAATTCATATGCCCCTTCATGCTCTGACCACAATTCCAGAGGACATGCATCCATGCTAATGACGCTTGTTAAAAAAACCCACGTTTATTAAATTTTGACTGAACTCCTTAGGTGAAAACAGTATGTCTCATGCTCTTTTACAATCACATTCTGCCATGTATTTCACGTTATAGCAGCCTCAGAGGATGACGCAGAACATATTAGTTTTAAGAACACTTTCATGCAGATTTGACAAAATGCAAAGAAGGTACCAATGTAAAATTTATAAAGATAGCTACAGCACTCAACCCAAAGTTTAAGAATCTGAAGTGCCTTCAAAATCTAAGAGGGACACGATGTGGAAATCTTAAAAGAGCAACACTCTGATGAAGAAACTACAGAACCCGAAGCACCAAAAAAGAAAATCATCCTTCTGCTGACGGCATCTGACTTAGATGATGAAAGTGAACATGCATCGTTATCGAGCAGAACCCGTCATCAGCATGGATGTTGAAGATGAAAGGACATATGAATCTTTAGCTGATCTGGCACGGAATTATCTTGTGATGCCGGCTATGATAGTCTCATGAGAACACCTGTTCTCACTTTCAGGTGACATTTAAAACAAGAAGCGGGCAGCTTTATCTCCTGCAAATGTAAACAAACTGGTTTGTCCTAGTGATTGGTTGAATAAGAAGTAGAACCGAGTGGACTTGTAGGCTCTAAAATTTTACATTATTTTGTTTTTGTATGCTGTTGTTTTTTTGTACATAATTCTACATTTGTAAGTTCAACTTTCATGATAAAAAGATTACATTGTGGTACTTGTATGAGGTGAACTGAAAAATACAATTCCTTTTGTTTTTTGCAATCAAAAATAAATATAAACTGACCACTCTATACTTTGTATTCTGTGTTGTAATTGAAATCAACATATTTGAAAATCTAGAAAAACATCCAAACATATTTAAATAAATGGTATTCTACTATTGTTTAACAATGCAATTAAAAAATTAATTGAGATTTAATTGCTTGACAGTCCTAATTTATTTTAACAAAAAAGTGTATACTTAATTTTCGCTTCTACATATATTAACTCATTTCATCACTAATTAACTTTAGGAAGTAAATACAATAGCAATTTTTTTTATCAATACAACTGAATAGTGCCATTTATACCCAGGCTTGCAGTTAGCTTGATGGGGACAGCATCTGTGAGAAACACTCCCTATGTTATATAGCATAAGATGACATATTTCTTCTCCAGAGAAATGAAAATGAGCAGGAGGGCTGCAGATGGTTCACCCCATAAATACATTTCTAACTGTTAGCTTTTCCTTTACAACCACTCTACCATAATATTAAGCATGGATGCAACTGAGCACTGGAGAGAGTACTGGTGACCCACTGAAGCATTAAAGGAAGAACATACATTTTTGTTGGAATCCCTCATAAATAGGGATATTTTTAAAAAATACTTGAACAAAGGAGTATTTTAAGAACAAGGTTACAGTAATTAAAACCTAAGGACAGTCTTCTCCAAAAAGCACATAATATAGGGGTAGATAGATGTTGGGCCTAAGCTATGCGACAACATGCATTTAAACATTGTAAACTTACACACCTGTAGATGTGAAAGGCTGTAGATTTTATACCAGTATTACAATACCCAAGTTTGCATGTGCTACGCTGTACATAAGTAAATCTATAAAAATCTTTCCATGTTTAACTTCACTTCCACATCAAATCTATGAATTGTCATACTTATCATATCCCTGCTATTCCCCCCAAATGCCATCTTCAGGTCCACCTGCACCCCCTTAAAGTTTGCCCATTCTAGCTGTTCTAGTTGCCCTCCTCATACATTCCTTTCCCCACCCCCGCCTTTCTTTTACAGTCTTTAGTTCTCTTTTCCAGCTGTCCTCTAAGTATGAATTATCTCCCCACCACCACTGTGCACAACTCCAGCCATCTCTACAGCTGCAAGCCCATTGTGGGCTGAACTCCAACTAATGTCCTGAAGCACTCTAGCCACAGAGACACTGCATGAAGGAAACTAACCATGGAGGCACAGCCAAGAGTGCACCCTTCACTTGGGAGAAATTAGCAGTTGCTTGGGACCCCACAAAGGTGCACTCAAAAACAGGAGTCTCCAAAAACAGGTTGTACGGGAAACATAAGAGGTCTGTTGTTAAGCTGCCACTTTGAACTAGCCATCTTTCATATCCTACTTCTGACTCGTTCATAACACTTGCCTGTAAGAACTTACAAACTAGTGAAAAACACTCTAGCGATAGGAGCTATATAGATACCTATGTACATTTTACAAATGAGCAACAAACATGGAAGGATGGGGTAAGGAACATTAAGTTAAATTATTATATTTTAAATTATATTAATATTTTATATTATAATATTTTAATATATTATAATATTATAATATTTTATATATTATTTTATTAGTTAAATAAACATTAAGTTATGTCCATATCTCGATGCAATTAAGGAATGTCTTCTTTCTTAAGATATAACTCAGTTTCCATGTGCAACATTGACGAGTTAGTTTTTGGAGGCATTTTAACTAAGAAAATGGTCATTTGGCAAAAAGGAACAACAGGCTGTTCCATGCATAGCAAGCAACCAGTGAGGAGGCAAAGAAAGAAGATGGGAAAATTCTGGACATAGTGAAACAGAAGCTTCAAGGCAGACATTGATAGATCAGAGAAAATACAATACGATACAAGGTCTCAAGTTCAGATAGTGCAATTAACTCAATACATGAAGTCAGAATTTGGTATGCTGGGAAAAGAGAAACTAGTGAATGAATTTAAAAGATGGGGTAATATGGACTGAATGACAAGCAGAGTTTTCAGTAATGGTATTTTGAACAGGTTCTATGACGATAATAGGGGCATCAGGAAGACTGAGAAGAAGGTAGCAGTAATTGAGGCAGAGTTTGATTAGACATAAACAAGCAATAGCCACAAAGACAGTCAAGAAAGAACTCTTATATTAACAGTAATTAACAGCAAAACTAGATCATGATTTAGATGTAATGAGAGATTATTTAATATTACTAAAGTCAATTATACACTTTTTGAAAATCCTGTTCCCAAACCGGAGGCTAACAAAAGCAAAAGGAAATGATTTATATATGGTTAACAATTAGAAATGAAGGCACACATTTTAACAGGGAGCATTATTAACCACTAGAAAAAGTGAAGTGTTGGATTGTTCATCCCTTGATGTCTTCAAGTGAAGACTGGATGCCTTTCTGGAAGATGTACATCAGCCAAACACAAATTACTGGACCCACTACAGAGGTGACGTGTGAAATTTTAGGACCCATGATATACAGGAAGGTCAGACTTGTGCTATGGGTCCCTTCAGACTTCATGGCTGTACCAAGAACTTACGACAACGCTTACACAAAGGTTGTGTTTCCTACGCAAATTAAGTTATAAGCTTTGGTGCAAAGTCTCTTCAAGCAGGCTGGGAATAACTGATGTGGCCTCAGTTCAGAACTACCTAAACCTCACAGCATAGTTACCACAGGACCAATCTGGGTGCAGACGAAAGTCAAGCCCCTCAGTATCAGAGGGGTAGCCGTGTTAGTCTGGATCTGCAAAAGCGACAGAGTCTTGTAGCCCGTCAGTGACATCACAGCGTTGACATCATGCAACCCCACCTGGCACAGCAACCAGGATAACTCACCCATGTGACATCACCACCAGAATGTGACGTCGTAGGTGACACCATACCAACGCACCCCACGACAACATGGGATCACCACCACGTAGTGACCACAAAACGACCGCAGGGGACCAGCGAGATGACGTCGCACTCCCTCATGGTGATGTCATAAGGCCACACCCCGGCGGACGACACGAGTCCGCGCTCCGCTCCCCACCCAGAGCCGCCCGGTGCCGCCGCAGCGCCTGGGGACAAGCGAGCCCCGCCCATAAAAAGGAGGAGGGGGGAGGGGCCCGCGGCTAGAGGGATCGGGGCGGGAGGAACTCACCCGCCGCGGCCACCAGCCTCGCGCGCACCCGGAACCGCTCAACCGCCGGCAGCCCCGGGCAAGGGGAGCCGCCCCGCCCCACTCAGGCTGTCAGTGGGCCACTCGCGTCACGTGACATGGAGAGGCTGGCTGCAGCCCGAGTACCCATTGGCGGGCTGGGTCCGAATACCGCCTGCGCCCGCCCCCTTCTCGGCAGCTCTGCCAATAGCGAGCGGAGAGGGAGGTGTTAAAGGGCTACGCACCGGCGGGCCGGCGCGGATGAGCGGAGGCGGTTGGGAGGGTCCTCGGCCGCCGCCTGCCTCTTCTCCCGCACGAGCCGGGGCCGCCGTTCGTTAACCCCTTACGAACCACAGGCCTGAGCCGTTCCCGGGGCCCTCCTGAGGGGCTCCCAGGCGCTCGCTCTCCCCGCTGGGCCGGGCCGGGTTCTCCCCGCTGGACCGTCCCTCCCAAAGCGGCAGCCGGCCGGGGACAGGCTCCTGAGAAGTGGCCTTATTGTCAGAGCCGCTGTAGCTGCTGCCGAAGCCGGGGCGGAGGGACCGACCGGGACTAGGTGAGAGGCTCCCCCTGTTCTCGGCGTCTCAGCGGGAGCCCAGGGCTCGCCTCCCGCTTCAGGGGCCGGCGCTGGCCCTGCGAGCCCACCCCCTAGAGCGATCCCGGCTCCCTGTCCTGGAAGCCCCGCACGTCCATTCACTGCCCTGTCGCTCAGTCACCCGCTCTCTGCTTTACACATTGTCTTCCCCAGGGTTGAGATTTCTGGCTTCTCTTTGTTTGCCGGGGCCTCACCAGATGCTCAGCCTGGTTTAAAATAGACACATTTTCCTGTTTCCATGTTCAAAACCAAATAAAAGGAAGTATGTTTTGACACAACCCGCAGGCAACCTGTGGAACTCCTTGCCAGAGGATGTTGTGAAGGCCAAGACCATAACAGTGTTCAAAAAAGAACTTGATAAATTCATGGAGGATGGTTCCAGGATGGGCAGGGATGGTGTCCCTAGCCTCTGTTTGCCAGAAGATGGGAATGGATGATAGGGGATGGATCACTTGATGATTACCTGTCTGTTCATGCCCAATTGGCTATTGCCAGAAGACAGGATTCTGGGCTAGATGGACATTTGCTCTGACCCAGAAAGGCCGTTCTTATGTTACTGCCTGGAGGTGGGGAATCTTCCTTGCTTGATGTGGACAGAAGCTCATTCCACTTTGGCTCCTCTCCATCTCCTACCTCTCATCAAACCTAGTACTGTAGAACCTCAGAGTTACAAACTGACTAGTCAACCACACACCTCATTTGGAAGCAAAAGTACACAATCAGCAGCAGAGACCACAAAAATGCTAATCTCGTACAGTACTGTGTTAAATGTAAATTTTTTTTAAAAAGAAAACAAGGGAAAGCAGTGTTTTCCTTCTGCATAGTAAAGTTTCAAAGTTGTATTAAGTCAATGTTCAGCTGTAAACTTTTGAAAGAACAATCATAACATTTTGTCAGTTATGAACAATTTCTATTCCCAAGGTGGTTGTAATGCTGATGTTTTACTGTAAGTAGATGACCACCTGTCAGCAAAATATTGAAAATTGCTCTTCTTGGCTGAATTCCTCTAAGGGTTTGCAGTGCCTACAGCTGACACTTCAGGCACAGCACACGTATTATGTGGGAGCTCTGCTTGGTTTTGTTTTTTTCCTTGTGCACAATGGACTTTTATTTGCCTAAGTTTTGAATATAAGTCTCTGTTCAGGTAATGCCTTTCAATAAGCTTACCAAGGTGGTTAAGTACTACAAAGACACTGAATTCTGAAGCACTTAGAGGAGAGGAAAGTGATCAGGAACAGTCAGCATGGATTCACCAAGGGCAAGTCATGCCTGACTAACCTAATTGCCTTCTCTGATGAGATAACTGGCTCTGTGGATGAGGGGAAAGCAGTGGATGTGTTATTCCTTGACTTTAGCAAAGCTTGTGATATGGTCTCCCACAGTATTCTTGTCAGCAAGTTAAAGAAGTATGGGCTGGATGAATGGACAATAAGGTGGATAGAAAGCTAGCTGGATCATCGGGCTCATCAGGTAGTGATCAACGGCTCCATGTCTAGTTGGCAGCCGGTATCAAGCGGAGTGCACCAAGGGTCGGTGCTGGGGCTGGTTTTGTTCAATATCTTTATCTATGATCTGGAGGATGGTGTAGACTGCACCCTCAGCAAGTTTGCAGATGACACTAAACTGGGAGTTGTAGATACGCTGGAGGGTAGGGACAGGTTACAGAGGGACCTCGACAAATTAGAGGATTGGGCCAAAGGAAATCTGATGAGGTTCAACAAGACAAGTGCAGAGTCCTGCACTTAGGATGGAAGAATCCCAAGCGCTGCTATAGACTAGAGACTGAATGGCTAGGCAGCAGTTCTGCAGAAAATGACCTAGGGGTTACAGTAGATGAGAAGCTGGACATGAGTCAACAGTGTGCCCTTGTTGCCAAGAAGGCTAACAGCATTTTGGGCTGTATAAGTAGGGGCATTGCCAGCAGATCAAGGGACGTGATTGTTCCCCTCTATTTGACATTGGTGAAGCCTCATCTGGAGTACTGTGTCCAGTTTTGGGGCCCACACTACAAGAAAGATGTGGAAAAATTGGAATGAGTCCAAAGGAAGGCAACAAAAATGATTAGGGGGCTGAAGCACATGACTTTTGAGGAGAAGCTGAGGGAACTGGGATTGTTTAGTCTACAGAAGAGAAGAATGAGGGGGGATTTGATAGCTACTTTCAACTGCCTGAAAGGGGGTTCCAAAGAGGATGGATCTAGACTGTTCTCAGTGGTACCAGATGACTGAACAAGGAGTAATGGTCTCAAGTTGCAGTGGGGGAGGTTTAGGTTGGATATTAGGAAAAGCTTTTTCACTAGGAGGGTGGTGAAGCATTGGAATGGGTTACCTAGGGAGGTAGTGGAATCTCCTTCCTTAAAAGTTTTTAAGGTCAGGCTTGACAAAGCCCTGGCTGGGATGATTTAGATGGTCCTGCTTTGAGCTGGGGGTTGGACTAGATGACTGTCTGAAGTCTCTTCCAACTCTGACATTCTATGATTCTATGAATGTGTTATGCAGCCTTTCTTCAGAAATTACTGGCCCCCTCCTTTGTCAAGGGCTCTTATTGTTCAACAAAAGTGTTCCAGCCCTGTTTCAAAAATCAATTTAATATACAGTCCTGAAATAAAGGACATATCAGATATTAAAGTGGTAATAGATATAACTTAGATAATGTTTTTACTTTATGGTCCAAGAGAGACAGAGAAGGTGTTCATCTCGGGGCCAAAAGACCAAAAACATCAAGACACTTGATCACCGCCTTTGATAGACCGAGAGACTGTTCTGTGTTATTTACCTGAGTCTAAGTGAAATTCAGGAGACAAAGATCTCTGTATGCTTAATCATCTTGTTCACAGAATTTGGGCTTTACCACCAATCCTGAATTAGAACAGATTAAACTCAGTCCCATGGGCCCTTTTAGGATATATTACTGGGTGATTTAGCTGTCAGCACCTTAAAACCAGGGATGTTGTACAGACATATGGAGAGTGGCCTCTCAGGCCTTAGGGACAGCATGTCTGCAGCCCGTCCTCCTTAAAGAGAAACACATGTTCAGAGTATATGCTTGCCAGCACTTTGCTAGTGGTCATTTTTAGCCTCTGGTTCCTTGTGGTCTCATACAGCTGTGCAAATACACTTTTGTTCACATGCTGACTGAGGAGCTAGCTGAGCTATCTTGTCTTCTCTTACATTTGACTAGTGGCTATTTTATTTTGCAGGAGGGGGATTGTTTTTGTTTTGTTTGCAGGGTACATGCAAAGCTGGTCAAACCCATACCTTGTTGGCAAGTTTATTGTGCACTTTTCCTTGGTTTTAAGTTTGTTAAGATCACTATCACAGCAAGCAGCTTGGCCTTAATCAATTTGATTTGTTTTCAGTTGAATGTGCCCTCCTGAACATTGTTTTACATTGACAGGACATTAGGAATGAAGGGGAAAGGGGCTTGCATGAAGATGCATTGAACATTATAAATTCTCTGTGATAAGTACAGTACACACTCATGTTCCGTATGTTTTGCTGCCCCATTCCCAGATTAACTGAATGGATTTCCGGCGTACCTAATGCAATACGATATGACATTCATGTTAGCAGTGACAAATGCACAGAAAGACTGTCCACTTCCTGGACTGTCATATTGGGGAAGAAACAGGATAAAGGACAGAGTGATGTTAAAGGGGTGACCCAGGTGGTTAGCCAATATTCAGGGTCTTGTGGGTTGTTTCCATTAGGAAGAGAAATTGATGACTTAGTTATTTAGACTCTTAGACTTCAAGATGATCATAGCATGAATTAGACCCATAACTTCTGGCTGAGTTACTGAAGCCCTCAAATCATGATTTAAACACTTCAAGTTACAAAGACTCCACCATTTGCATTAGTTTAAACCTAAAAGTAACCTGTCCTCCATGCTGCAAAGGAGGGAAAAAAGCCTTCAAGATCTATGCCAATCTGACCCAGGGAAAATTCCTCCCTAGCCCAAATATGGCAGTCAGTTAAGCATTTCAGCAAGACCCACCAGCCAGTCTCCTGGGAAATAATTCTCTGTAGTAACTCAGACCTATCTCCATCTAATGTCCCATTATCAGCCATTGAGGATGTTTGCTACTAGCAGTCACAGGATGCCTACATACCATTGCTGACATCCTCATACTATCCCCTTCAGAAACATAACAAGCTCAGTCTTGAAGCCAGTGAGGTTTTTGGTCCCTGCTGCTCACTTGGAAGGCTGTTCCAGAACTTCACTCCTCTGGTGGTTAGAAACCTTCATCTAATTTCAAACCTAAACTTCTGGATGACCAGTTTATATCTGGTTGTTCTTGTGTCTATGTTGGTGCTTAATTTAAATAACTCCTCTCCCTCCCTGGTATTTATCCCTCTGCTATATTTATAGAAAGCAATTATATCTCCCCTCAGTCTTCATTTGGATAGGCAAAACAAGCACTTTTAGTCTCTCCTCATAAGGTAGGTTTTCCATTCCACTGATCATCCGACTAGCTCTTCTCTGCACCTGTTGCAGTTTCTTAAACACGAGAGACCAGAATTGCTCACCATATTCCAAATGAGTCCTTGTATAATGGCAATAACACTTCCTTAGCTCTACTGGAAATACCTCACCGGATGCATCCTAGGATTGCATTAGCCTTTTTAACACACAAGAAAGATGGTTCCATATATATCATTGTGTGGCTGCATAAAGTGATAATACTATTTCCCTTCATGTTATATTATGAATCTGGAATTTTACCTGTTAAAAGAGTCTATAGATTCAATAAACAAGGAATATTTATTCTGGAAGAAGTACATAAACCTCAGTCCTAGTTAGGTCCCATTTATGTCACTTCAATGTTTCCTGTAGTCAGATGATGGTAGAATCCTCCAGTGCACAGGAAGCATCACCAAACAAAGTCACTTTTCTCCCCACTTTACAAGAGGGGGCTTTCCAAAACTGGGGGCATATATTAGGGGCAAGAGGAGCTGGAGCCAGCATGCAGTGTGCTCCAGTGATTGTGGACCAATGGGATGGAGCTAGGAGGCAGGAAGAGGAGGAAAGGGTATGAGCATGGGTAAAAGAACAGATGGGAGTCATAGAGGCAACCAGATGCCAGCCACCACACACAGGGAATCAATTTAGGGCAACCATAGGGATTTTCATGGGAGTGTGCGTGGGAAAGGACTGAGTAAAATCTGAGTAAGGATATCTGGTTTTAGGCCCAACTGAACCTTTGGTCCTTTATAACTCAATTCCAAGGTCAATGCAAACATAGACTACATGTACTGGATTGGTGTGTACGCTGCATGCACCAATAATAGGGACAATAAGTTGCTTATTGGAGTGATCACATCACAAAAGAGAATGGCACCTGAACAGGGATTAGAATTCATCATTTCAGATACTTGAATTAAGATCCCTGCTGAAAGGGAGGCTGATCTTTTCAAGTAGCATAAATAAGCCTGCAGTCCTGTCCAGGCAGGCTTGCTGCTTCCTCTGCACATGAATGGGCCTCTTCCCTGACATTCAGCCAACTGGAAATATTTTCTCCAGATAATCAATCTTTTACAGGAGAAGAATACTCCAGCATCCTTTCCTGGATCTGTCTAAATAGCATTCTTTGTACTCTCCGTTGTTCTTTCCAATGCATGTTCCATAACAACTCAGAAGATTCTAACTGAAAGTGCTTGTGCCAGTTTTCACAGTTGTTACTAGATAGGGGCCAAACCAAAAGCACAAGAAATTTGAGCTTAGGAGCTTTGTTTTTATTGAAAGTCATCTGTTGCCAAAATGGTCACCAGGAGTAAATCTGATTTTGTTTTTAATCTGTAGAGATTGGAGCTACAGTATCTGCACAGCAAAAATGTGCCGGCCTCCCTTAAGTTTAGGCTATGTCTACACTTCAAGTAGAACATACTCATATTAGCTCTCATCAAGTTAGTGCACTAAAAATGGTAATGTAGCCAAGGTAGCATGGGCAGCGGCAAGCCGCCTAGCCTCCCAAATTACAAACCAGCTGGACCCCCATGGGTACGTATTCAGGGAAGCTATTCATGCTTCTGCTCGCCACTGCCTGTGCTGCCATGGCTACACTACTATTTTTAGCACATTAACTGAAGGAGAATTACACCCCCAGCTCCAAGTGTAAACCTAGTCATAGGTATCTTCCCACTGACATCCCACCGTTCTAAGAAACTAATTTGATGTAATCACATATTAGTGGCTTGGGAAGGTATAGATGAGGAGTGGCCAACCTGTAGCTCCGGAGCCCCATGCAGCTTTTCAGAGGTTAGTTTGCGGCTCCTTGCATAGGCGCTGACTCGGGGGCTGGAGCTACAGATGTTAACTTTCCAGTATGCCAAGGGATGCTCACTGCTCAACCCCCTGCTCTGTCCCAGGCCCTGCCTCCACTCCACCCCTTCCCCCCAGGCTCCTGCCCCTTTTCCCAAGCCTGCCATGCCTTCGCTTCTCCGCCTCTCCCACAGAGCTCCCTGTGTATGCGAAACAGCTGACTGCAGCAGGCAGTAGATGCTGACTGGCTAGGCTGCCAGTGGGTGGGAGGCGCTGGGGGCTGGCGGGCAGGAGCTGACGGGGGCTGCTGACATACTACTGTGGCTCTTTGGCAACATACATTGGTAAATTCTGGGTCTAGGTCGGCTCAGGTTGGCCACCCCTGGTGTAGATCTTTTTTTTAGGTTTTGTCTACACACAGCAACTTGCCCTGGTTTAACTTAAATCAGTTTAAAAACACACTTAGTTTAAGTTAGGTGTGTAGACAAGATCTTGTTTATGTATTCTCCACTGTTTTTTGTTACTTTTCTAACCTATTTGCAGTTATTCATATGTAACAGTTTAGTCCAAGTGCAGGTTCTCCTTATTGTGTTCAGATGTATTGTACACTTCCAGTAGGGCATTCCTCCTTTTGATCATTCCAGTCACAGTATGCTCTTTTTTCCCTCTTTTAATTGGGGCCAGCATCATATCTTTAAAGACAAAAAAACCCCAAGATATTTATGCTGTACAACTGACAAAACTGCTTGTAATGATAGATATCAGGATAATTTTTACATCAACAAAAAAGTTGAAATATATATATAAAATATAAAATGAGTGGGATCCAACAGGGATCACTTCTGGGTCTGGTTCTATTCAATATCTTCATCGATGATTTAGATAATGGTATAGAGATTACACTACAAAGTTTGCAGAAGACACCATGCTGGAAGGGGTTGCAAGTGCTTTGCAGGATAGGATTTAAATTCAAGATGATCTGGTCAAACTGGAGAAATGGTCTGAAGTAAATAGGATGAAATTCAATAAGAATAAATGCAAAGTACGCCATTTAGGGAAGAACCAACAGTTGCACACATACAAAATGGGAAATGACTGCCTCGGTAGGAGTACTGCGGAAAGGGATCTGGGGGTCATAGTGGACCATAAGCTAAATATAAGTCAACAGTGTAACACTGTTGCAAAAAAATGAAGATCTTTGTGGGATGTATTAGCAGGAGTGTTGTAAGCAAGACACAAGAAGTCAATCTTCTGTTCTATTCTGCACTGATTAGGCCTCAACTGGAGTATTGTGTCCAGTTCTGGGCACCACACTTCAGGAAAGATGTGGACAAACTGGAGAAAGTCAGAAGAACACAAAATGATTAAAGGTCTAGAAAACATGACTTATGAGGGAAGAGTGAAAAAAATTGAGGTTCTTTAGTCTGGAAAAGAGAAGACAGAGAGGACATAACAGTTTTCAAGTACATAGATGGTTGTTACAAGGAGGAGGGAGAATAGTTCTTAACTTCTGAGGACAGGACAAGAAGCAATAGGCTTAAATTGCAGCAAAGGAAGTTTAGGTTGGACATTTGGGAAAACTTGCTAAATGTCAGAGTGGTTAAGCACTGGAATAAATTGCCTAGGGAGGATGAGTAATCTCTATCATGAGATTTTTAAGAGCATGTTGGACAAACACCTGTCAGAAATGGTCTAGAATATCCTTAATCCTGCCATGTTGGTTCTATCTATATTAGTGCAGCACATCTACACTAAGAGGATGCACTGGTATAACATCAATGCCTGATTCTACATTCCTTTAAAAGGCAAAATTCCATTTGAATATGTTCATCGGAGTCAGTGGGAGCATTGCTTATATATGGATGTCAGGATTGGCCCTTACTGGGATCTTTGGAATGACATTCCTCTATAGATAACTAGGAAAAATTACAGTCTGTGGTTTAAAAAAAAAGGGGGAGGGGAACTTTGGACAAGCTTTATCCTTGTAACTCCAATTTTTCTGATTTCCATAAACTTACTTATGCCTGGGGGGAATTCTGTGCCATTGTGCAAGTGCAGAATTAATGTCCCCCCATAGAATCATTGATTCTCACTGGGAGGTGAAGAGAAGCTGCTAGATGGGTCATGCTGTAATTACACCTTTTGCCCATTAGGGGCTGATGTGGCACCAAAAAAGATGGTAGCTGAGTCATGGGCTGGAGCAACCAGCAGCAGAGAGGGAAGGGGTAGAGGTTGCCTTCCTCACAGTGCCCTGCTGCAGGGCCACGTGAGGAGGCACAAGATATGTGGGGGACAGACAGAGCAGGACACATGGGATTGCTGTGGGGTCGCTCAGACTTCAGTTCAGAAGGCTAGTGGGAGGATATACTGGGGTGGGGGTACAGGAGCTAGTGGGATGATAATATTTTGCCAGGGCTAAATGGAAGTGAAGCTTCACGGCGACCGGGGAGATAGGAGTGCAGAGACATGTGGGGCTGGGGCAGTTATGCCTGGCTGAATGGAGAGTGCAGGGTGCAGGGAACATGGAGACAGGAGGGAGTGAAGATGCAGGGCTTATGGGGACATGTGAAGATATGCCTGGCTGAATGGGAAAGACAAGGAGTTAGACATAGGGTTTACATAGGAGAGGCTCTCCAACTCCCTAACAATTCTTCCCCCGCAGCAATTACTTACTGCTCCCTCAGCTCGTCCATTACCTGTGACTCCCCGAAGTGTTTGCACTGCTTCTGAAGGGTGCTGGAAATAAAGTTCTTCTTCGAGTGCTGTCCCAGAATTTTCAATGGTAGGTGGCTGCCTCAGGCTGAATTTTTTTGGAAAGTTTTAGTTAAAACAATTCAGTTATTTCTGAGACTGGGAAAAATGTCACTGTTGCTCATATTTAAAATATTTACCACCATTTCATTGAGAAGCTCTAGAACCTTCATGATTTGGGGAAGGGACCTCAAATGTGGTGGGGGAGGGAGAGTCAATGAGGTGCCTTTTGCCATCCCTGCAATAATCCTCACAAATTTGGCTAGTTTACAAGTCTCTGAGAAACTCACTTCCACATGCTTAGTAGAGATTTATTAGAGTTTGGCAGCTAATGTCTCTGAATGTTTCATTTGTCCTGGGCTTCCTCCATTCCATTGCAGGGGCTGTGCGGGAACTTACCTGGAGTTTTTCCTTCTGACAGTAGGGGAATGTTGTGTTACTAGGCTCAGGATCTGAAAAAAAGGGAGATTCTCTCTCCTGTGCTCTCTATGCTCCCATTGCTGGCATGCAGGGAACAAGAACCGGGGAGTAGAGAGGTCAGGAGCAGATAGTATAGGGAGCAGGAGCTGGGAGTGCGGGGCATGTGGATAGGTGCAGAATAGGACAGAGCCAGGCTTGGGGGCAATATGAAAGGGTCTGTAAACACTAGAATACATTCCCTTCCAGAACAAAGAATTTAAGGACAGATTCCTAAGTTTCAACAGTCTCTGCTGTCAGAAAGCTGCTGTGAAACTCACTGGCAAAGGGAGTGCCTTATCCCCCTCTCGTGGCTAGTCTGCAGAGAGGATGACAGCCTTTTACTGCTATTAGATACTCAATTAGCTCAAGTGGTAGAGGGCCAGTGTTCCAGTTCTACATGTCCCAAATCTGCAGTTGACTCACGTCGGGGGTCATTATGGTTCTACAGAGCATTTCCCCTGTTTTCATTTTACCTTTTACAAATATTTTAAAATTACATTTTAAGAAAACAGCAATTTTGCAAAGTCAAATGCTCAGAAGTTAGGAAATACTGAAGTTAAGGTTGCCCATCTGCAAAGGATTTTCCCTTCAGACCAGTGACAGATCAGCTAGTACAAAAAAAGAAAAATCTGCTTTTTTATATGAAAACAATGGTAAACAAACTCTATACTTGATTTCACAAACATGGTTTTTCCCTTTGATACAGTTTTGGCTCCTTTGTGTTTGTGTGTAGTTTGCTCATGCAGAGTTCTGAGATGCACATGATGAGAAACATCTTACCCTTTATGAATCTGCCAGCTGTTTTGATTAAAATGGAAATTTCTGCTTGGCAGCAGATGTGTTCCTGAAAGCGCATCATTTGTGGCAATAGTCGTTTTGGGGTTAGTAAACCCGTTTTCATCCTGCCTTACTATTAGTTCAGCTATGTGAAATACTTTACTTATTAGACAAGCACATTTGTTAAAGAAGTAATTTTTGGCAGTACCTTCATAGATACTTGAAACTATGTGTTTTCAGAGTCATGGGATAGTCGTATGGTGAAAGCTCTGGATTGGGATTCAGAATATCTTGATTCATTTCGCAGCTCTGCAACATTTGACTTTGGCAGGTCACTTTCTCTTCCTACGCCTCAGTTTCCCAAGTGTAAAGTGGGAATAATACTTTTTTATTCCTTACCTTTTTTGTTGTTTAGTTAGGTTTTGTCAATTTGTGCAATATCTTGGGTAGGGATCTGTGCTGAAGTTTGGGAAATGCATCTACTAGATCAGGGGTGCCCAACCTGTGGCTCCAGAGCTGTGTGTGGCTCTTCAGAAGTTAATATGCGGCTCCTTGTATAGGCACCAACTCCAGGGCTGGAGCTACAGATGTTAACTTTCCAGTGTACCAAGGGGTGCTCAGTGCTCAACCCCCCTGCTTCTGTCCCAGGCCCACCCCGCATTGCACCCCTTCCCCCAAGGCTCCTGCCTCGCTCCCACAGAATGAGGGAGAGGGAGGGATAGCTCAGTGGTTTGAGCATTGGCCGGCTAACCCCAGGGTTGTAAGCTCAATCCTTGCAAGATATGGGGCAAAAATCTGTTGGATGATTTAATAGGGGATTGGTCCTGCTTTGAACAGGGGACTGGACTAGATGATCTCTTGATATTCTATGATTCTAATGACTGGGAGTAGCAGTAAATGGGCTCAAGCGCTATGTAGAGTTATCAACACTCATACAGGAAAACAAAGTCCTATGCCACACTCAACTGTAAGTGTCATTCTTTTTAAAAAAGTGATGATTTTGCCATAGCTTTATCTAGCCAAGTGCAAACTTGCATTTTCCCCTTGGTAAAGAGACAAATGAGATGTATTTGGGACTTCAAAAATACAAGCTGCTTCAGTGCTGTTATACAGAAGTATAAACAAACCACTTACCAGCATTTAGAGCAGGAAGCCAGGAGTTCAGAGTTCTAATACTGACCTGTGTGATCTTCAGAAGTCACTTAATCTCTCTGGTACCTTTGTTCTCACACCTGTAACATCAAAAGAACAATTGTTTTTGTAAGTGTGCTTTGAGATCCTGTCATGAAGGGTACGGAACTTTATTTTAGATACCGTAATCATACAGCTTGTATTTCTGTGTTTCTTCATCACTGAGACTTGTGTAAGTAAGTAGTCATAGTACTCCACATTTGCTCTCCTTTTAAGGTTTATTATCCCTGCCATAAAGTTTGTTCTGCACAATAACCTTGTGTATACTAGTAACGTTCCCTCTTACTAACAGTGGGTATCTGCAACAGGTATAGCCTAATTACAGTGTTTAACCCTGCAAGGTGGCCATTTATCCCTTTAAGAGAAAAAGTTAACTGCATTTGAATCAGTGCTGGACATCAAAACTTAAAATAAGACT
The DNA here is from genome assembly GCA_007922305.1 of Dermatemys mawii. Classification (NCBI taxonomy): domain Eukaryota; kingdom Metazoa; phylum Chordata; order Testudines; family Dermatemydidae; genus Dermatemys; species Dermatemys mawii. Next base: position 7,257,976 of record ML677359.1, read on the forward strand.
AGCCATGTCCTCCCAAGTTAATGTAATCATCAGTTCCCCAGCAACCTGCATTAGCCAAGCCCTCTTGCCTCTCTAGGCTAGTAGTGGACTTCTGTCTGTGCCACAGCAGAGATCCCCACATGTATGTTTATAACCCCAGTTAATTGTCTCAGTCAGTGGCCCCTTCCTCCTGAACCCTAGAAAAACATCTTCCCCCTCAGGTCACCTCTACTCATCTGAGGGGAACTCTTTTATAGAAGTTGCTACCAGTTCCAGCTGAGGGACTTCTTGCTAACTTTGTTACTGTGTGAGTGTACAGGGGCTATAAATCCTAGCACACAGGACAAACCATGTTCAGCTACACCCACTGTGGAAAGCCATTTTCCCACAGTGGGCAATTTTGCTCCTGTGGATATGGCTAAAGGTTATGAATTTTGATAGGATGGGGACTGGGGGGGAATTTGATTTACATGGAACTTTGACAATTGTTGTCCTTCCTTGAAATATAAAAAGAGAGGAGGCCAATTTGTTGGGCCTGGAATTCATTGAGTTTGTGCAGCACTATCTTATGAGGAAATGGGAGTTCAGTACATGTAAGAGAGGCCTGGGGGCATGGCCCCAAGGCAGTTGTCCACACAGGAAAGTTAACCAGCCTTTGGATCCTGCCAAAGCAAACCTGGGCCTCTACACTGTTGGGAGAGGGGTAAGGTTTGCAAGTCTACTCACCAGAGGTCAGTAGCAGAGCTGTTTTAATAGTCCTGCAAGTGCAGAACAACTTGGCTGGAGACTTAATGGTCAAGATAAGGAACCGGAGCTGTTCTGAGTACGGATTGGAGGTGTACTGGTGGAATGGAGGCATAAAAAGCATTGCTGACCTTGCATGACCCTATTCTGGTGGGATGATGCAGACCAGAGGAAAACATTCCCAGATCTGTGGTACTATATCCCAGTCATACAGGAAGTACACAAGGCAATAGACCTCTCACATTTGCATTATCATTTACAGCACTACAGCCTCCTGAACCAGTGCATTAGCTAGAGATTAAATGGTCTTATCAGAAAGGCTGCAAATTCTGATTGTAACAGGTTATAAAATAAAGGGTAATGAAAATCATTCTATCAGAACTAGCACCCTAGTTGCCTTTATTACTGTCCCAGCCACAAAATTAATATTAACATATCTGGGCTTATGATTTAAGGCAAATGCAAAAAAAAAGCATAACTCTAATCATTTTATATATAGTGTAGATTTCCAAAAGTTTATCTTTAATGTAGTGTGTTTAACATTTTGGTTGGTTGTTTTGTTCTTCAGCAACAGGAGTTATTTGAAATATGTCCGCATGGTTTAGCAGTGTTATTTTTGGACGCTGTAGGAATATGAAAGGGGAATAAAAGCCAACTGTCGCTATTAATTGGAAATAATATATTTAATTTTGGAAGGCTGGAATAATAGAAAACATGCCTGGGTGTTCATCTCTGGTCGTCTGATCTTTTTCTGTTATTAAATAAATCAAAACCTCTTGTGGTTTCAACCTGTAATATTAGATCTCTGAATATCTGACTTATACTTTCAGTAATCACTCTAATGACTGCCAGCCTTAGAGGAGAACTGTTTTATACTAGCCTTTCCCATACTGATGGAAGAATTAGATCCATCTCATTTTTAACAATCCTGGGTTTGTGCAGTGTGTTTTTTTAAACTGATACTCTGCATAGTTGCCACTGCTTTTGCCAATTACCTGGCATAAAATAAAATAGAAAACAAAGCCATATTTTAACGTTTGTGGGTGAGAGCTTTTGTGTGTTTTTATTTCTAACTGGCAACTCATGATTTTACCATGAGTCTCCTGATTTTAGGTGTTTTTCTTAAAAACCCAGCTCCTGGAAGCATGTTGGTAGGTGAGAATCTGTTTTCATTTAAAAAAGTAAGTTTTTAGCCTTTGTGTTTGTAAAGTTTGAAAACATGACCCCAGGCACCCCTAACAGTTCAAAATCCAGAGGGCCAATAAAAAGAACCCTTATTTAATCATTCTTTTAAAAATATCATGAATTTTAAGCCAGTCAAATACAGTGCTTTTTATAATGCATTAGATTTTTTTTTAGAGGTGTATAAAAACTCTTGCATATGTAGTTCAAACAGTGTTTACTGTCACAAAGAAAGATGGAGGTGTGCACCTGATGAGGAAGAAAGTAGTTTTACATAGGCCATAACTTTATTTTTGCTTTGCAGAACTATCGGCATTAGGGTCACTTAACCATTTAGTGTTTAGCCTTATTAGAACTCACATAACTGCTGCCTTTTAGCTACTGTGGAATGTTAATATATGCCTAATGAAGTTTATTGGCCTCAGTGATGGTCTGGGAAAGAAATACAACTCCTGGTGTGCATCGCTTACACATCGCAAATTCCCAGTGACAAAAGCAATGAGAATTTTGGGTAGGCAAGGAATGCCTCTTCTTTCAGAAGGAAAACTTTTCCAATAATCTTTTATAACTTCCTTACTTTAATCTACACCCTAATCTAACCACTAAAAATAAGCACAGTAGTCTGTATGGCTGGAATAGTTAAAATTATAATGGGGATTCTACTATAAATGCAAGTTTCAATGTGTGCAGTTATTATAATAAAATATTTATAGTATGGTAGCACTCAGAGGTCCCAATCGGGGTTCAGACGCCATTGTACTGTTGCTGTACAAACAGAGTAAATAGACAACCCAAAGAGTTTACAGATCTAAAGAATGACAAGTACTTCATTAGGAGGAAAGAACACAACGTTTATATTTTTGTTTCCTTTTCATTGTTTGTTTAGCTCTTTCCACGTGTTCTACTACTGTCTGCCTTCGAACATAAGCCATTGCCTTGCTGCATACAGTATAGAAGAGTACATTTCAAATGTGAAAGTTGTCCTTGCCAAACTCAGTGACACAGTCTTTAGGGGAAAATTTTAAAGTTTTCAGCAGCTTTTCACAACCTTAATTACTCACATCTGGAGGCTGAAGACACAACTGAGATGCATTGCAACATAAACCTCTATGTACTGTTGAATAACCGCTATACATGGAAGCGGCTTATTGGAGTTTTATTTAGCAATGTAAATTTAAAGCGCATAGAGAAATCCACCATGAGAGGGGGAGATTGCATGTACTGAATAAGTGACACTAGTACTTCCAGTCAAATTTAGTTGATAGTTAATATGCAATTTTATTTTTTTCACAAAATGTAAAAACCAAAGAGAACTAGAACAGGATAACATGGTAGATGGAATGAGTTCAACACTTCTGAAAAACAGGCCATTTGTGCTACCCTTCTAATCATACATTTTTCCACTGTTCCACTACTGGTAGCACTAACGTAGCCCAGCTCTGGTGTTTTTAGCAGTATCATATGGACCTGTTTTGGACATCTTATCTACACTAGCACTTCTAGCATTGCAACTATCAGTGGAGTTACACTAACAGCAATGCAACATTGGGAGAAATTTAAGAAAATGCCTAATATAGAAACCACCTTGGTTAGGTGACTAAAAATGGATTTTGATACCTAACTGTGGGTATTCAAGTTTGACCTTAATTGTTTCAGTTTCCGCTCTATAAATGAAAATCTACCCAAAAATCAGAGAATTTCACTAAATGTTTCTGAACTGCTATGGAATCCTTAGAAGATTATAGAAGTGAAAAGTATGATTAATGCACTAAAATAATTTTTTATTCATTATTTCACAAATTACCCGCATAACTCTTGACCAAGAAACAAAATTAATCCAACCCATCTTCACTTTCAGTTATATTAAAATTATCTTTATCAGTAAAATTATATTTACAGACTCGGAGTATTACACACACCATTATGAAATTCCAAAGATTTTTTTTAAAATTTAAAAATCTGAAGTTACACTCATTTATAAATGTGTCCATTATTACAACTAAGGAAGTTCTTTGCACCCCTCTTTAAAATTTCTATTAGTTCTAACTGAAATGGTGTCATGAAATCAACAGCAACAGGTAAATTAATTTTGCTACACATGCTATTTGTGAACTATTTTACAAACATACTATTCCAAAAATTATTTGTGGGAGGGGGGAAAATGGTATTGTAATCGGTTGTCTAAAGTTCATCCCAAAGCCCCAGCACTGGCACTGATTCTTCAGAAACCCTTAGTTTATGGGATTCAACATCCATAAAGTTCTTAGGAATTTTGCCATTTTACAAGGAGTACAGACTGGACTGAGGAAAGCCAAACTTTATTTTATTTTCGGTTTCTTTCTAGCTTGAAATTGTTCTGTTTTATTTTTGACAGATTTTATTAGCATTGATAAAGCAGGATCTACAGATTTCTTAGTGATATTTCCTTTCTTTCCAGTCTCATTCTCCTGTATCTCCCTTTGAAGATTCTGCTGCTTTTGTTCTCTTTGCCGAGCTTTCTCCTCCAAAATTTTTTCCACTGCTTTTGTCTTTTTGAAGTTTGGATCAGAAGGATCCAAATTAAACAAGTGGGAAGTATACAGTGCTTGAAACCTTGCATCAGCAACATCCACCTGAAAATAGAAAAGAGAACCTCTTTCAGTTAACCTTTCTACCAATGAAAAATAAGAAACAGGACAAAATGTAATGTACCAGAAAATGCTGTAATCTTATTTAAATGACAGAAAGTGTTACCCATATATTGTACACAAATTGCCTAAGTTAGATCTTACTTAACTGGAACCTAAACTTTAATTTTTAAATTTCAAACTGTAGTTGTCAGAATTTGGTCAGGCTGGTTAAATTAAGCTACGTATTCATGGAGGGTGAATTTCACCTAAGTGTGGGGGACTCATCTGTCCTTTGCATTGTGTGCAAGGTGGTGTGGGCGAGTCAACAACAAACAGGAGACACATCTGTGCAAAACCTGTACATCACAAAAGGTGAGTCAATGAAGACATTCCTTGTTAAGAATAAGTGATCATGGAAAGAGTCAGTGGAGACAAGCCAGGAGAAGTGCAATAATCAATATTCCAGCCAACAGACTGCATGTGGTCTTGAAGAGTGAATTCTGCCTCCTTAAATCCCTATACATAGTCTGTTTTTTCTCTATTAGGGAAATACTGCTTGTAATCTAAGCCATGTAAAGTGCACCCAGGTCCTATGGTGACAGCCACATGGACATGTCGGTAAACATTCAAAAGCAACATGGACTGATTAAAGTTGTATCCTTGTTTGATCCTAGCATTAGCATACTAGCCTTTTCCTGTGTAGGAGTACTATAAAGAGGTTTAATATTCAATTGCACTGTTAAAATGTTGTCAGACCATATTACTGAAGTATAATTCTTACATCAGAATTCTAATCCACTTGTCTTGAAGAAGTAGAGTTACTACTAAATTCTATTTCATTTCAATACTAGGACTCTGTATTAGTATTACCTGAAAGTCATCTTCTAACAACTCCTCCTTTTTCATTAGTTGTTTCTTTTTCTTCTTGCTCAGGTTCTGTTGTTCTACAATCTTCTCATAGTTAAAATGTTTTCTGTCATCCTCCTCATCATCCATCATAAGCAGTGCCATTTCAGCCTGTTACATAAGAAGAGCCCATTTACATAACATCTTTTTGTGGCATATGGAATACACGTGTTCCTTCTGAAACATGAGCACTTATGATTTCCAGGCTTCAGAGGAACAGTTGTAATTTGTAAACAGATTGCAAGCAATTATAAAGCATAGTAATGTTTAATATTAAATATGTCTTGTAAAACATATGGAGAACTGATGAGGATGAAAACTACAGTATTATTCAATGAGTTTTATACTCAGTAGTAGAGCACAGGAAATAAAGGTTTTATTCTAATTTCCACAAGGCTGTTCTATCTATATCCAATTTAGTCTTTTTGTAGGACTATGACATGGGCTACATTCCACAACCATCTGTGCTTACCTTAAAGCATTTTGTTTGTTTTTAAACTCTCACATAGCTGATTTTTATTTTTAAATAAAGAAAAACCCAGAAAGGTTGCTCTCTAATTAAACATAATCATTGTCACTCATTTTCATCTTCCCAGTGACCATATGGTTAAACATTCCACTTACAAGAGTTCAGAGACTTGTGTGATCTCAACAGTGACATTTATAACATAGAAATGAAAAACGTTTCAAGACAATTCTTACCCTATGAAAGATCATTTTTATTTGTGAAAACTCAGATGTTTAAATAAAAAGAAGACATTAAGTTTGGGGCAAACACTAACAAAAGCAAAGAAATTATGTGATTAAAGTGGATACTTTAAACTCCATTCACACTAATGAGAAATAAGAACCCCATGCCAGGGCATGAATTCAGGACAATGCTAAATAACTTTGAATAGTCTAACTTTGCTATTTCTGCAAATGGGGAAAAAACTATTTAAGCATAATATTAGTTTTTTAAAAAATTACTTTTTCTGAAGTGGAATAGCTAGGCCTTTAGGGAACAAAAAATGTCTCTCTGATAATTTCCTTTCTACTAGCAGTGTCTCTCATGGTTCTTGACATCTGGGTCAGGATGGATAAAAAATAAACTAATGATTTATTTTTGGGTCAATATTTTTATTTTTTTACAAAAAAGGGTAAAAACAGATTTTTATTTGAATCAGATTTTTAATTTATTTAAGTTATAAGTTTTCCTCATAAAAATAAACCTGGTTAAAATGATATCTGAATTTAATACAAAATATGTTAAGGCCTAAGCTTACTAGAATCTCTTAAAACATTTAAATAAAAAAATAAATATGCTGAATCCATGAGCCGCTATCAAAAACTTGATATAAAAAACCAGCCTTTAACTAAAGAAACAGACAAAGAGGAAAACATCTAGCTTTGAAGTAAAGCTTTATAATTATGAAACAAAGGTCTTGTACTGTATTAAGGCCGTAATCCTTTTGGAAATCCGGGGGCTGTGAGCTACGGGCATGTTAGAATCTTGCGACGCCAGCTACAGTAGTGTCATGCAAACACCTGTTCTCACTTTCAGGTGACCTTGTAAACAAGAAGTGGGCAGTATTAGCTTCTGCAAATGTAAACAAACTTGTTTGTCTGAGCGATTGGCTGAACAAGAAGTAGGACTGAGCGGACTTATAGACTCTGAAGTTTTCGATGGTTTTACTTTTGAATGCAGGTTTATTTTGTACATAATTCAACATTTGTAAATTCAACTTCCACAATAAAGAGATTACAGTACAGTACTTGTATGAGGTGAATTGAAAAATACTATGTTTTTTACAGGGCAAATATTTGCAATAAAAGATAAAGTGAGCACTGTACACTTTGTATTCTGTGTTATAATTGAAATCAATATATATGAAAATGTAGAAAACACCCAAAATATTTAAATAAATGGTATTCTATTATTTTTTTTGCAGCACGATTAATATTTTTAATTGATTGACACCCCAAATTTAAATCAGTCTACCCTAGTATGGGCTGCTCTTTTCTCTGCAGCTCACAGAGGCAGTGATTTTATATTTACTTTCAGATTCACTGATAAAAGCATTGAATAACTTTGGGCCTAATACTTATGCTTGCTGAACTCCGCAAGAAACATCCCCATTTGATAGGGATTACACACTGACAATTACTTTTTGATATCTGTCAGTTAGCCAGTTCTTAATCCATTTAATGTGTGCTTTATTGATACTTTACAGTGGTAATTTCTATTCAGAATACCTTGCAACATCAAACACTTTAAAAGAAAGTCTATTACATTTATAGAGTTTCCATTATCAACGAAACTTGTAATCTCAAAGAATGAAATGAGGATTGTTTGGCAAAACCTATTTTCCATAGAAACATGCTGACTGGCATTAATTATATTCTTATCAACAGAGTAGTCCTACTGAACTCACTAGTACTACTTAGATGCAATGAACTCACAAGTATTTAAAGGAGTGTAATCTATGTCTGTAATCCTTAATGCTTTAACACAAAAATTACCTTGTGCTTTTCTGTCTCTGCTTCTTCTTCTGGGGCACTTTCTTCTGTCCTGAATTTCTTTGATATTTTATTTAAACCTGAACACAACAAATAAATGAGTATTAATTCATAAGTATGCATAAGATTAATTCCTATAGGTACAATATCTGAAAGTGTGTCTCAGTCATCTGAAATTGATATTTCAATTTCAGGTAATAAAAGAAAATCTGGAAAAAAAATAAGAAATCAGGTATGGTTAAAATCTAACAAGGATTTTTACAAGGAACAATATTCATGCAGTCTGAGTGGGTATCAGCACTCAAAATGGCAGAAGTGATGATAGGCAAAAAAAAGGAGGAGGAGACGCTACAACTTTTTCCTTCCTTCTTGCAAAGAGCAGTTGTGAGAACCACTAGTGGGGCACAGCCAGTTACACAAAGCCACTCACTGTTCAAATTTGACACACAATAAATCCAAAGAGAAATGAGTTTATGCAGCTACACAAGTAACTGAATTCTCATGCATTCTCTAAAATGTTCATTCCTTTCACTTACCTTCCAGCGTGGAATGGGACAACGTAACAGAAATAGCTTAAGAAAATAAAAATAGTTTAAAAGTATGTTTTCCTAATCTGTCCATTGACAGTAATGGCAGCTGATCCAAAGTATAATAGCCTTGCTGAAATCAAGACAAAGGCTATGTGAATAAAAAAACCCAAGACTGAAATTATTCCCCAAATTTAGAGAGAAGCAGTAAAAGTTATACATAAAAACCAAACACTCAAAAGAAAAATTATTGCAGAACAAAAGGGGACGAAAATATCGTTGGTCTAATTTAAACTCATCTTAAACGATGTTACGCTGATGAAGTTTTCTTTACTCACTAAGAAGGTCCTGCATATACACTGATCCTTATACTAATAATGAATATTAATAGTAGGTATCAGAAGCCCACAATAACCAATTATTAAGGAGAATCCTATTTACAAATACTATGCAATCAAATTTCTCTCTAAAGAAAGATTCAAGACTTACAATGGTATGAAGTAGAGGGGAAATGGAAAGACGCCTGGACTAAATCATGCTCTCTGACGTTTGATGAACCCCTTTCCAGTAATACATTACAGTCTTTTAGGGGTAGTCTTAAGGAACATATTTGGATCCATTCTGTTAAGCCAGATTTCCAGAAAAGAGACTAGAAATGTTAACAGGCCAAAACAAAGTCTAGTTAAAGTTAATTTGCTAATTATGCTACGCTACAGGACACAGAATCTCCTGACGAGCCCCTGAAATATTTTAAGTAATTTCCTTTTTTAAAAAAATTTCTCTCAACTGATTCCAAACAGCTTGCAGAGCTTGGATGGGTTTCTCAAAGTTTTTGGGGAAAAAAAACAAAACAAAAAACATACCACCACAAAATCCCAGCTGCCAACAAGAAGAACAAAGACGTACAGCATCAGTTGCTCATCAAGTCCTAAACTATTGATTCGGTATCCCCAGGGAACCGTTCAGGGCTTAGCAAGTTCAAGCCCATCAGAGGGCCCTATTCTGTAGGTGTTTGTTCTTCCTTCTCCACATATTATTCAATTTTATGTTGTACATATAGAACTGAACGAGTTTGAAACCTTTCCCAAACTGGCTACAGGAGGGATGCAAAACAAACAGACCTGGGCAGACTGGGATGAGATAGGTACAGGGAGGCTGAGAAAAAGACAAGCACAGGTAGGGCCCTGCTAAATTCACAGCCATGCAAAACATGTCATGGACTGTGAAATCTGGTGTGAGGTGTGCTTTCATCTATACTATACAGATTTCATGGGGGAGACCAGCATTTCTCAAATTGGGGGTCCTGACCCAAAAGGGAGTTACAGGGTAGTCACCACATTATTTTAGGGGGTAGTAGTATTGCCACCCTTACTTCTGCGCTGCTGTCTTCAGAGCTGGGCAGCCAGAGAGTGGTGGCTGCTGACTAAGGGCCCAGCTGCGTAGGAGTTAAGGGGGCAATACCATGCTATGACATCCTTACTTCTGTGCCGCTGCTGGAAATGACACTGCCTTCAGAAGCAGCTCTGAAAGCAGCACTACCACCAGCAGCTACGCAGAAATCTGAGGAGCAGTACCGCACACATACACCCCAACTCCTTTTTGGATCAGGAATCCTACAACTACAATACTGTGAAATTTCAGATTTAAATAGCTGAAATCATGAAATTTACGATTTTTAAAACCCTGTGACCATGGAACTGATCAAAATGGACTGTGAATTTGATAGGGCCCTAATCATAAGGGGTGCCAAGGGAACAGAGAGGGAGACCTCTGCAAAGCAAAGCAGATCCATATTATTGTTTATATGTATTACTATAGCACCAAAATGCCCTCGAGGTCCAGGATTGGGTTAGGTGCCATACAAACACAGATTCACTGATATCATAGAAGCTCAGGGTTGGAAGGGACCTCAGGAGATTATCTAGTCCAACCCCCTGCTCAAAGCAGGACCAATCCCCAAATTAAATCATCCAACAGATTTTTGCCCCATATCCCTAAATGGCCTCCTCAAGGATTGAACTTAACCCTCAGTTTAGCAGGCCAATGCTCAAACCACTGAGATATCCCTCCTCCACTATATGGGAGCTCCAAATTCTTAGCAAGGTCTCTGGGTACATGAGGCTCAGCTTCCTCACACTCACTTCTAATATGATGTATGAAGAAGGAATAAGGAAAGTAAGTGCAGAACTAACTGCCCCCCTATGGAGAACTCATCGTAATTAAGACTGTGTTCCACCTCCCCACCTCACAACTACAGGTTGTGCCGCTTGTCAGAACCAGTCTTGGTCTTGGATTTTAGTGAAATTAAGACTATTTGGTTCCAGAATTGTCAGACCTTTTTTCTTTGCTGTTAACAATAAAATCACCACCACATGTAGCCTTTAAATCAGGACTGCTTTCCTAAAAAAGTGTGTTTTTGTTCAGCCACAAGTTATTGACACAATGGTGTTCATTTACCCAGTATTGAAGACTAATTCTACCTGCAGAATAGTCAGACTAGATTAATAGATTTTAAGACTAAAAGGAACTATTATATGTTTATCTCATCTGACTTCCTGCATAACACTTCACAGAACCTCAACCAATAATTTCTGCATCAAGCTTATAATGCTTGCTTGAGCGAATATTATCACTTTTAGAAAGATCTCCAGCCTTGATTTAAAGACTTCTAGTGATGTAGAGGGCACCACATCACATCAAATTATTCCAATGGCTAATTAAACTCACTTAGTAATGTATGCTGTATTTCTAGACTGAATTTGTCTAGCTTCAGCTTCCAACCACTGTACCTCATCATGCCTTTTACTATTATATTAAAAGAGCTGTAGACTATCAAAAATATTTTTGCCACGCACTTGTAGATTATGCTGCTTAATCTTCTCTTGAAGTGCTGTAAAATCCAAATGCTTACTCAGATTGTCTTGAAATTTGTTGTGCTTCTTTTGCCAATCCTTACAGTCCAGGGGGGTTCTCAAACTGTGGGTCTGGACCCCAAAGTGGGACGTAACTCCATTTTAATGGGGTCGCCAGAGATGTCTTAGACTTACGGGGGCCGAGGGCTAAAGCCAAACCCTGAGCCCCACCGCCTCGGACCAAAGCCCAACCCTGGGTGGTGGCCTCAGGTTACAGGTCCGCTGCTTGGGGCTTAAGCCTTTTGGCTTTGGCTTGTCATTCTCCCTTTACCCCTTCTGAATGGGTGATGGGGCTTGGGTGGGCTCAGACTTTGGTCCCCTGTCCTTGGGTCATGTAGCAATTTTTTTTTTTTGTCAAAAGGGGGTCACAGTTCAATGAAGTTTGAGAACCCCGTTATAAATTTATAGAAACTCCAGGAATGTTTTACTAATGGCTCCATGAGACCCTTCCACCTGTCTGCAAGACTGAACTCCATGAAAACCTAATTTTTTTGGTACACATTGTATTCAGATGTTTTAAGGAGCTGCTCATTCTATTCCCTGGTCTAATTTGGTGGTCTGTAATGGATTCCTAACCAGTACCCCACGATGGAATTTATCAGGTAGAATGTTGATCCATAACTATTCCAGGTCCTACACTTCTAAATTGTCAATAAATCCAACACAGACAATAGTTTCTTTGATGTAGAATGACAACCCTGTTCCTCTGCTGCTCATTCTCTCTTTCCTAAAATGAAGTAATATTAAAATCTCAGTCATGTGGCTCCGCCCACCAGGTTTCAGTAAGTCTAATTATACCAAAGTTTCTTTTCATAAATGAACATTTCTAATTCCTCTTGATTTCCCAGGCTTTTCTCTTCTGTCACTCAGAAAACTGGAACCCTTTCTACTGAAACAGAGGTAGTCCAATCCAGACATTGTTTTCTCCCTATAGATGACCCACTGTTTCACAAAACCCAAAGCATCAACTTTAGACCCTTTAACTAGCCAATAGTTTGATTCTAACATTTTCTATTGACTATCTTGTCAGTTGCAGGGCAAGGCAGATCTCAGCTCACCACCAATGCTTTCCTTCAGCTCCCTCGTAAGGTCTTTGAAGCCTCTGATGATCTGCAAAGAATCTTCTGAAGCAGTATGCAGCGTTGTTGTAGCCATGTTGGTCCCAGGATATTAGAGAGACAAGGTGGTGAGGTAATATCTTTTACTGTTGGTGAGAGAGACAAGCTCTTTGTAAGCTCAAGAGCTTCTTTTCGGATCACTGAACATTTTGGGTATGGTTGACATCCATCTTCACCTGTGTCCTGCAGATGTCCCTGTGTTTTCCTCCAGTTTTGGAATTTCAGTCTTCCAACAGATTCTCTGTAGCTGCTGCAGGAGTACCAGAATGCAACTGCATACCTCTCCCTATGATGAATTTTTCCTGGCTCTCTCTTCTCTTGTGGTTAAAGACCATCTACCCTCTCCTGCTTCTTCCTTGCTTGGTCACAAACTGCCAGATCCTTTTCTCTGTTTTCCACTCTCTCCTGCTCCTTTGAAACAAAATTGTTATCTAGTTGGATCTGCAGTGGTGCTAGTGGTTTGTTGAAGAACTGTCTCAATGATACTACAGAATCAACAGCTGCTCTTCAAGACCACAAATCCGTGAGGAAAAGCGCCTACTCTCCATTGCAAACTCTTTCAAACTCCCAGTAACTTTTCCTGTTCACCTCAGGAATTCACTTTACAACTGGTTTATACATTTCGCCTTGCAGGTCAACTCATCCCCTCATTCACAGAAAGGATTAAAACTTTAACATTGGGCCTGACCTATGGCCAAAGAGCCCCAATCTCCCAGCCCTCACAGAGGCACAGACCTCTCACCCTTCTAGTTTAGAGGCTTGAGAGCCCAGCCACATAGCCCTAGCAGAGACACAAACTGACAGATGAAAAGCATAATTAACCAACCCTTTTTCTCCATGTACAGGATCCATAGCTGCTAATCTTTTAGTCTCTCCCTGTTCCTTTTACAATTATAACAATCTCATCTGGCCTTAAAAAGATATTAATTTACACAGTTAACCCTTTGCAATTAATTAGATCTTGGGAAAAGAATTAGAATACCAACTCTGATTTTTTACCTTTTGTCACTGATTCTAAGAAATCTGCTATTAAAAAAACATAATATTTTAATTGCCATACCCTAGCCATTATTTACTATTTTCTGGCTATATTAATTGTGCCTGCCATGGAAAATTTTGGACTAAAAACATGGCACTCTCAGTGCTTCATATTTCTCTCACTCTTACATGGTTTCCTGAAATCAAAGAGAACAACCAACTAAATTGTCTCCTTAAATAACTTGTTCAAGTATGATAAAAAGCAGAATCCTGTTAGTAGAACAGTAGAATTCTAATTCCCACCTCCCCCTTTCTATTTCATACATATCCCTCATGCCATATTATAGGCTATTCTGCCATATTCATGTTAATTCCTTTTCCATACGTTTCAGCTGACATGCAATCACTGTTTCATTTCCCGCAAAAATAAATAAATAAGTAAGTAAGTAATATACTACTGAAAGAATAGAAGTCAGATATTTAAGTATGTTAACATCCATAAAGATTTCAGAAGTATTTTTGACTTGTATAATAAACAAACTTATATTTGACCAAGTGATTTTCCATTTGCTTGAAGTTTTATGGCATTAACTCTTCCTGCCCAACTCTAATTGCAGGATACACCTAATCCTAAATAAAAGCATTTAAAATTTGGTGAGTATAATAAAAAAAAATTCAGATGCTAAACTTCTATTAAGATTTGACTATGAATTCAGGTACAATATTCAATGTTGCAAAATAGGATTTTCAAAACACCCTCAAAATATATCCCATGTGTAGGGCTTCTCCAATTTCTGGAATCTTTAGAGCTAATTTAGGCCTTGTCTACACTACAGGCTTGGGACTAGCAGCCACATGTAGGTGCAGCGGACAGGAATAGTTCACCCAAAATAAAGGCACTCGAATCCCCACCAATTTTAACAATCATGCATATTCTGAGGTCTTGAAACATTCTTGTTTTTTCAATTCCCATTTCCCTCTAAAACCAAAAAAACTGAAGTGTCAGATGATTGCCATGACTTCTATCTCTTGGTCACCATCCACACCTTATGCACTCCCAGTTAGTGACTGAAAAATGTCAGGTTATAAGATCAAATTCAGTTGGGAAACCCACATAAAACTTGATTACTTATTTCAATTATCTAAACCTCAAAGGGGGCCCACCAAATTTGTTCAGACCTGTGTTTCCATTTATAAGCAGGGTAAAACTTCTTTGGCTTTCAAGAGCAACCAAGTTCTCTCTTTTTCCTGTGGTGCGTTTAGAGGACCAGCTGGTAAGTCTGGCTCCCACATAGCTACTTTCTGGCAATGACCAGTTGATAGTCACTGCTAGAAAGTACTGGGAGAAATGTCCTCCTGACATTCCATACAATATAGGCCAAGAGTCACATGCTATCACAAATTGCACCTCACTAATTCCACACACAAACCCTGACAACTGAGCCCTATTTTTATACTTCTCTATTTCTGTAGCTTGTTATTTAAAGAAAGAGCACATTAATTCAAACAAGTGAAAATTACTTATTAACCAACCTGTTTTCCCAAGTTCCTCAGCAAAGTACGGGTCATTCAAGTCAACATCAGATGGACATTCATCTTCATTCAATTCTTCTTTGGCCGTAGCCTGTAACAAAAAACAGTGATTTTGCCACTTCCATTTAACATGCAACTAATACAGAAGTTTCATCTAAATGAAACATAACTTTTGGTAGCTGCTACTAATTTACAACTTTAACGTTGTAATCTGAATGACAGATCTGAAACATACCATAAATTGTGAACTAAGGTGAATGTAAATAAACAATTTCAAGTCTGTATATAACACACTGAGCTGTAAATCTTACTATATACACAAAAAGCAAAATAATTTATACATTCAAAGAAATCTTAAGTCCATAGAATATAAATTGTATAAACATTCCAATTAATTACACTACTCTATGGCCAAAATGCTTCTGAAATAAATGTAGTCAAACTTTACTAATTCTGGGTCACTGAGAACGAAAATGAGGCTTAAAATTGTTGATTGGCTCTAGTTTTCAAGATATGCTATTGGGTCAGTATATATGACCCTTGACATGGGAATGGCGGAGGATAAGTGAGTTATAAAGGGAAGGGATCTCAATTTAAACCAGAAATGACTAAAATACATCTTTGACTGGATCTATGAATAAATCTATGACTGGGTTTGGACAGTACTTGCTTTTTAGGCAAAACAATGAATGATGCAATCTGAAGCTGGTATTGCATCATACATGATATGAATTGCATCATGTTATTCCTAGAAGTCATGGATGGTGCAATCATAACGAAGCTTACATCACTCTGCTGAACAAATTGCCCTATATCGGCTCTAGAAATCATACAGTGTCATGCTCTCTTATTTGTCAGTGTTTGATTTTGCAAAGGGACACATTTCTGTTTAGCCAAAGTGAGCAGAGATGCCTCGTACTTGTGTGAACAGTGCAGATAACTTCTATGTTTGTGGTGAAGTGACTTTTGCATCACAAAAGCGCAGTATAACCAGTATGGTTAAGAAAGCCTATCACCTTTATTTTGGCTGCAAAATTGGAGATCAGGACAAGAGGTGGGCCCCACACATATGCTGCAACACTTGTGCAACAAATCTTCGCCAGTGGTTGAACAGGAAAAGGAAATCTATGCCTTTTGCAGTGCCAATGATTTGGAGAGTGCCAACAGATCATACCAGCAATTGTTACTTCTGCATGGTGCCTCCAGTTGGGAAAGGTGTGTCAAAGAAGAAAAAGTGGACTGTGCGTTATCCAAACATTCCATCAGCTATATGCCCAATACCCCACGGAGAAGGACTGCTGGTTCCTGATGCACCATAATCATTCTCACTTGAGTCAGACGAGGAAGAGGAAGAGGATGAAATTTCTGGTCCTGAACCATCAATGTCCCAGGACCCACATTTTCTCCCATCCTCCTCCTCTGAACCACACCTCAGAACACAAGCTGAACTGAATGACCTTGTCAGGGATTTGGAACTACCCAAGAGTAAGGCAGAGCTGTTGGGCTCCAAACTACAGCAGTGGAATCTCCTGGCAGGTCATGTTAGCGTTTCCATGTTCCGTGACCGTCAAAAGGACTTTGTCCCATTCCTCTTCATTGAAGGTGATCTTGTAGCCTGCAACAACATCGATGGTGTGATGGCAGCCCTCAACATCGTTCACGATCCAGATGAGTGGAGACTCTTCATTGATTCATCGAAGGCAAGTCTTAAAGCTGTTTTGCTGCATAATGGCAATGTTTTGCCATCAATTCCAGTTGGTCATGCAGTCCATATGAAGGAAACCTATGACAACATGAAACAACTTTTGAGGTGCATAAACTATGACCAACATCAGTGGCAGCTTTGTGGCGATTTGAAGGTTGTTGCTCTCTTGCTTGGTCTGCAGACTGGATACACAAAGTACTGCTGTTTTCTCTGCAAATGGGATAGTCATGCAAGAGAGTCCCACTACATGAAAAAAGATTGGCCACTCCGACAGTCATTGAAGCCTGGGAGGAAAAGTGTTCAGCATCCACCACTTGTTGAATCAAGGAAGATTTTGTTACCACCCTTACACATCAAGCTGGGTCTGATGAAGAACTTTGTCAAGGCCACTGACAAAACACAAGCAGCTTTCAAGTACCTCCGTGGAAAATTTCCAAGGTTAAGTGAAGCTAAGATAAAGGAAGGTGTCTTTCTTGGTCCTCAGATTCATGAACTTCAAGATGATGATGATGCATTTGACCATGCACTGCGTGGCAAGGAAAAGACGGCATGGAAAGCCTTCCAGTCAGTGGCAGTACATTTTCTCGGAAACAACAAGGCAGACAATTACAGGTTGTTGGTGGAAAACCTCCTCAAGGCATACAAAAGCCTTGGTTGCAACATGTCACTAAAGATACATTTTTTGCACTCTCATCTAGATTTTTTTCCACCAAACTGCGGAGCAGTGAGCGACGAGCAGGGTGAGCGATTTCACCAGGACATTGCAACAATGGAGAAACACTATCAGGGCAAATGGAGCCTATCAATGCTTGCAGACTATTGCTGGACAGCGACAAGAGATGCTCCATTTAATGAATACAAGAGACAGGCCAAGAAGTGCCGAGTAGACACTGAATAGGACTAAACTATGTACATAATAGTTTTTTGCCTTTTGTTTCATAATATATTTTATTTATATAACACTTTTGCTGATTTTTAAAGTGTTACATAAACAGGACAGGTGAAATATTATCATGTAAAGCAACCATAAACACATGAAAAGACCTAGGTTTACAATTTATGATTAAAACTCCACTATCTACACAATATACAGAGACATAAAATGTAAAAACTTAAATATCTTAAAAACAGTAGCCAATCAGTTGTTTTAATTGTCATATTTGAATTCAGCACATCAAAATACATAATAAATATCACATTTTATCTCTGAAGCAGACGACTTCTAAAAAATTGTAGACCAGTGTTACAGGATCAGAAGAAAACTTCTGGTTCTCCATGTCCACACACAATATTTTCCAAGTTAATGATTCAAGGAGATCAACAATGAGTAATATCATTGCACCTAGAAGAGTGGCAGTATGCACAGCATGTTTATGAATTACCAAGAAGATAATATATCCTTTCTTCTCTACAAAAAGCAGTTCTCAAACATCCAGGTTGAAGTCACTGCCAAAAAAGCACAGCTGCTCGATCACTCCTGCTTCATGATTGCCTGTATTCCACAAGCAAAAAATATAAACTCAGCGTATAAAAAGCAAGCTCACCGCCCATACTGGGAGATTCATAAAGTGTGCTGGTCCTATTTAAAATAGGAATAGTCAACTAACAAATGTCCTCCACCAAAACCTTCCTTAAGCAAAAGCGTGGGTAAATAGCTTTAGACTGTGCCCTGAAGTTTATCAAATGTGGGTTTAAACTTATAGGGGAATCCAGTTCAAGAACTGAGGAGCTTTTCCTTAGAACACCTAACCTTCAGCACATGTGAACCATTATCCTGTCGGTTTTAGTCAGGGTAAATGAGAGTCTTACACTAACAAGAGTTGCTGTAGCCTCTAGAAACACTATTTAACACAAAAAGCCAGTTTGCTTTCAGAAGTTTTTAGCAATTACTGATCAAATGCCATTTGTAACTTTGCTTGGTTAATGTATTTGTCCATTCTCTAAGTCAGAGAAGTTACTTTAATTAATCTGTTATCTCGATGTGATGGGAGTCTATCAAGCCTTCGCTGCCTTCTGCTGGAGCATTAAACCCCTGACACCCGCTGCTTAGGCTGGGCTACCTACAAGACATCCGGCTAGTCTACAGTAGCAATGCTAAAGCGCTGTCACAGCAGCACTTTAACATGCCTTTTGTAGTGCTGGCAGAGCACTGGGAGAGAACTCTCCCAGTGCTCTAAAAAAACAACCTCCATGAGGGGCGCAGCTACCGGCACTGGGAGTGCGGCTTTCAGAGCTGGCGCACTGTCTACACTGGCACTTTACAGCGTTGAAACTTGCTATACTCGGGGGTGTTTTTTCACACCCCTGAGAGAGAAAATTGGAGTGCTGTATATTGCCAGTGCAGACAAACCCTTAGTACTCCACAGGCCCAGAAGGGCCAAGAGGAGATACTGACCAACAGGGAGGCAGCAGGCCACTTAAGAAGGCTTGTCTGCTTCTTCTGGGGAGAGTGCTGAGTGAAATTCGGACAAGGGAGATGTTCCTCGGTGCTACTCCAGAACCCCAGGTCCAAGTAAGCATTAAAAGCACTGCAACCAAGCAGTTGCCTTTTTATTTGTTTATTTAAAGATACAGACAGCTTGCTTCTGACTTAGTCTTTAAATGGTTAAATAATAACAAATACCAAGCATAGACACAGGCTACCCAACAAGCTGACACACCTTGTAAACCAAGACAGGGAGCATCTGCAGGGCCACACTTGACCAGTAGGAGGCACTATGGAGAAACCACATTTGTGATACTAGAGCTGATTCAAGATGAAGAAAGAAATATAGGGAAGATTAGGCAGCATATTAAAAGAAAGGTCTCCCTAACATTCATGTGTTACCACCACAGGAATTAATTCACAAATTCCTTTGGTAAATGAAAAGGCAAAAAAGAAGCAGGGTAAAAAGACCAGTAGTATGAAAGCAATTCCATTTTGTCATTCATACACAGAAATATCCCTCAAGTGTACACATCCAGTTGACCTTTGAGCAACTCCTCAATGCCATTCAAGATGTTTACGCTGCTAGAACTTTAGGAGACTGAATTTTGTGCATCCTAATCAGAAGTTTTGCTATCCAATCATATTTTAACAACAAATATGATACACTCAGAAATGTTTAAGTGGCTAACAAAACTCTAAGATCAAAAGGTTGTTTTCTGGGTAGATGTACATTTATTTTCCTTTAATCACACAAATTTATAATGATATTTACTTTGGCGGCCAAAGACAGATGAAAATATGTGCAAGCCTATTAGGACTACTATTATCCTGAATATCCTTCTAACTCTAGATTTGGTAAGTTACTTGTAAACAGTCTCTAAATGAAGACACTCCACATTATCAGTCCCCAAAATCATTCTAGAAGCTGCAACTCCTTTGTATTTACTTCAAGGCAAAATAGAACGGTTATAGGTTTTATTTAAAAATGTGAGTGATCAGAGCATACTCACCTTTCTTTTCTTCTTCAGTTTTCTTTTCTCTTTCTTGTTTTCTAAAAATTGTTCCCATGGAGTTAGCTTATCTTTTCCTTCCAACTTCCTTTTGACCATCTCTTCAGCAGTTTCTTTCAGTCCTATGACAAAATACAAAACAAATAAAGTTAATTTGCTCACAAGTTTTTTTCATCCTCTTAAAAAACCCTCTAGTATCTTCTCATCAGCAAAGCCCTGATCCACAGGAAAATATTGACTTTTGAGCCATGCAACTGCACAAATATCTACTGTCAAATCAAGGCAATATATCCAGGGGAAAGGTCAGCTTGCTGTACAAATCCTCCCGCTTCATGCTAAAAAAAACCCATGCCCGGCACCTCAGTGATAAGTTGTGCACATGTCCAGAGAACGAGAGTGGCAATACCCAGTCCTCAGCACTTCTGAATCCCTGGACGGCTTTCCCTTCCCAACTCAGGGGTGCAGTCTACTTAATCTTAAGCCACTTAAAGTTGGTATGGCAACCTCCACCTTTTAATGTTCTCTGTAAAAGATACAGTAGGAAGATATATATGCATGTTCCACTCTATGCATCTGATGAAGTGGGTTCTAGCCCACAAAAGCTAATGCCCAAATAAATTGGTTAGTCTTTTAGGTGCCACAAGCATTCCTTGTTCTTTTTTCCAATAGTATGTTTCATTAGTAAGCTCCACAGGGATTTTAATGTTTACATTTTTCCTTCAATTACTGTCTCTCTCAGCAAAATACATCAAACTAGGAAGCAAATTTAGAATTCCCCAGCATTTTAATTCTACTTCATCCTACAATTCTATAATAAAAAAAAGGTAAAATTTAAAATATAGGGGTTTCACATGAAGTGAGATGAAAAGGGAAGTACATTTAAAATGTAAATAAAGTTAAGGATTTCTGAGATGTTCACTCATAAAAAATGCACAGCTTGTGGAAATAATGTTCAGTTGCCTCCCCCAATTTTAACTTTAATTTTAAAAAAATTACGTGTATACATCCCAGGCAGGAAAAATGTCATGATTTTTGGGTTTCTACTATAAATGATATAATCTGATGATAGCAATAGAAGGAAAAATAGATATAGATATTACTATTTAGTTGTCTTAAAACTGCTCTGAAAGACTAGAATAAGCATGGTATGCACACCAGGCCATTGTTAGTGACATCCTTTGATTTTACAAAAAAACCCACTTTACTTTTTCTAAAAAAAAGTCTAAGTTGTAAATTCACAACATGTTTTCTTAAGCAAACACTTTGACGTCTGACTATTTTGGTCAGGGAGAGCTATCTCAAAAATTGGCATAATTTAGAAAAAGTAGACTTCTGATACGACAGAAAACCTAGATTCAAAAGCTTCAAAAGGTAACATGACAACTTTTTAAAAAAGATAATTGTCAACATGAGGTAGAGAATAGGGGGCATGCTCAGAACATATTACCCCCATAGTGACTAAAATATATATATAAAATGTACAAAGAAAAGGCATTCTATTTTCATTTGGTTACCTGTTCAAATTATGACGACTCATCAGAAACCAAAATTGAAACTAGCTAAATATATTATCCTCTTATTTATTTAGGATTATCAAATTACCAGAAGTACTTCTTAATATTTAGCATCTATAGGAACTGAAAGATCAAAGGACATGGGTAATCTACCATCCCCTTCTCCTCCATCCCTGGGGAGCTATAATTATCAGGCCATTAATTTAGATCTTCATCTCTCTGACATCCTTTTGTCAGGTGTGTGCTCTAGGAGAAATACCCAAGTTTGCATTTCCTGAGCTGTCAACAATTGGAAGAAGTTTGATATCATGCTAAGTGTTTTGTTGAAGGAAATTTCCTCTTCCCTTTTGCAGCAAATGACAGCTTCACAGGGCTCCCAGGAAAGCATGCACTGCAGAAATGTAATCTAGTTGTTCAAAATCTTTCTAGTCATGAAAGGCCTAAAAGAATTAAGCAATTAGACGGTCTTAAATATGACTAACCCTTCCTAAAAACAATTGCAGAAACTTCTGAACTTTAAAAGAAACACTTAACTAAGCACACATTTCTCAGCTATGAGCTATATATGGGCAACTTTTAAACAAGCTTGAATATTGTCATCTCCAGAGTTTTGCCCAAATGATGACTAGATTGTATATTCAATACTGTACATACAAACACACCTGTTAAAAGAACCCTTTAAAGTTGCAACATCAAGTGCTCTAAAGTTAGGAAATGCCAGAAAACTGAGGTTGCAATCTTAATTCAGCCCTTCTGTGTGTATGATTCAAGATAGGCTCTTTAATTACATGAGCACATACCATTTTTCCATCTGCTCTGAGGATGAATCAGAATTGCGTGATGAGAGAGACTTATCTTACTGCAGAAGTAATGGGAAGTAGCAAGCAGTGACCATCATCCAACCAAACACACAAGCAGGATAATAAAATAGTGAACAAGTACTAAGACAGTCAATACAACTCAAAGAAATAGAGATTATTATAAGTCAGAAAAATATGACCACTGAAATGTCCTATCAAATCAGAACATTTTTATAGATACACAAATATACTTAATTGTTTTCAACAATACATATCTTCTTCCAGAAATGCATTGAGAAGACTCCTCTGTTCCCCAGAAATTGTATCCAGAACAACTAAATTTTGTAATGCTTAGAAAAAAAAACATTCACGGTCAGCTAGTGACTTCACGCATTCTCTCTGAAGAGGCTGATTATGTCGCATCTCCACCAGAATGAGGCTCAATCTGAAAGGGGGTTACCAGTTTGCTGATTTATCTGCCTGGAAAATGGAGTCTTTTGATCCACCTGGCAAAGCAGGATGTAGAGAATAATATAGCCCTTTCCTGAGACTGCCAAATACCACAAGAAAAGCATTAAACTTCCTTCCCAATTTAGAAAGATTTAGAACCACTGTCCAGACCACATCTCAAGAATAAAATTTATTTCTAAGTAGTCAGAAGGCTTACGACTATAGAAGGAAAAATAAATTGTCTTCTTTAGGTATCACTGTTATAATCTGGACAGAGTGAAGAGCTGATCTGCAGACCACTCCACCAACGTCACTGAAAATAGGGATCTACAAATGAAGTAAACTAACCACAATATTGTTTTGTCACTTAACCATCGCAAAATGAAAGCCATGAAAAAAAGAACAAAAGGGTGGGGGGAAGGGAGGAGATTCTTCATGATCTGCTTGAAAGTAACTCTCTACATTGCCAAATCAATGACCAGCGACCAACCACTAAAAAGTGCTGAGAAACAGTGGGATGCAACCGAAGTGTGCAGTAGAAGAGACCTGAGACCATGCATGTGAGCACTGGGACCCGAATCCAAGTAAGCTACTTCTCAGACTGCAAAACGTAGGGCTAGTCAGAATATTTTTTTTTTTAATGTCCCAAATTACTTTTTTCTAAATACAAAGAAAAGTCAGGGTAACTTCCAAAGATTTAAAAAAAAAAAAAAAAAAAAAAAAAAAAGAGGGAGGAAGAGATACCGTTTTACTAGAGACTTTACTGAGGAATAGGAGTCTGCAAAACAGTGAGAATTTTTAGAAAGTATCACAAGTATAGTTAAGCCCAATGAGCTATCACCTCTGGAACTATGATGGAAGGATTGGCTCCTGGGGATTTCCACTGAGAAGGCAGTGAACAAGATGTTTGCAAATTATTGAAAACAAAATGTGCAAATTCCCCAAGTCTTCAATCAGGCTTTAAAACAACACTTAAGGGAGACTATGATATTCTGTATCCTTCAATCTTATTTCAATTTTGCTAGAATGGGGGACAATAAGAGCCAAAACTAGAAAAATGCCTTTATTAGACCTGAAGTGGGAGTAGAAGAAAAAGGGAAACATTTCTCCATTCTAGGGAATCCAAACTGGCAAATTCATTTCATGTAGCGAGAGGAAGAAAGAAACGTGATATATGCCTTGTCAAGGTGAAACCCTTGTTGCAGGTAGCTGAAAGGAATGTTTGATAGAAATGTTCTGACAAGGATATAGGGAACCATCAGTAAACACCTTGGAGGGCTTTTCCATACCTAAAGGAAGAGTAGATCAAAACAAGGAAGTCTTATGTAAAACAGGATGCATCCCCTCCAGGGGATCCTCAGAGGAGACTGCCTAATAGCTTGAGTGATATCAGGTGGTTTTTGTTTTGTTTAAGCTCTAAAGATAAAAAATATGTAATGTTTTCCCAGAGATCTTGGGAGTTATCCTGCAATACTAGGTAGATTTAATCTCACTTCTCAAAAGACAAAGTATTAAGGGACAAGACCATTATTAGTACCTAAAGATATTTAGTATAAAGAACTGCAGAGCTCTAGTTTGCCGCATGTAGTGCATACTTTTGTGCATAGCATAAGGCAGGAATACCTTATTCAAAGAACACATTAACCAAGAATACAGAATGAGCCATATACACCACCTTCAAAGATCATATGGAATGAAAAACACTTTCTCACTCCATATAAACCTTTCAACAACATATGGCTGAGATTCTCTGCATCTTAGAAGGAGATTACACTAATTTTTATTTAGGATGAAAACTAGTAATTTTTAAAGTTGCATTTTAACTCCTGTTTAATATTCACATTTTCACTCTTCCTGAAGGATGACTATTTCAAATTAAATGAAAAATGTGAAGCTGGGAAGTATTTGAAAATGATATTAGGAATATGATTGTGGTCTGCCACATGTATAAAGTCTAAAGCACTGAAACTTTCTACAGGAATGTGTAAAACTGGTGAACGCTGCCTAAGGTAATTATATCTTGAATCCAATATGACTGTAGGGAAACAGACGAACAGACTTCAATACAATCACTCATTTTGTACCTAAAAGAAACAGTGCTAAAATTTTTTGGAACCAATCTAATTGATTTGTTCTGGTATTAGATTTATGTTTAAATTATTATGATTCAAAAATAACGGAATCATTCACAAAATATGCTTGCTACAACTGCGTGAGAAAAGTTGTGTCAAAGCTTAAATTTTTAAATTAATGCAAATCTCAGACTTTCCATTTAAAGTCTTCCTACATTAGTCTCTTATAATTTTCTTTTTATTTTAAACATCTGGTTATTAAGATGGTTCTACAAAAAGCATCCTGCAGTACAATAGAGCTTAGATAATAGCAAAGCTTGGCAATAGAAATATAGGAACAAAACTAATTCTGAACTAGTCAGGAAATCTTAAAAGTAACATGGTGACTGAAAACTGTCATAGTTCCATTGCTGGAGCTATGAAAACACTTTTCCATATGCACAGAGCATGCACCATCCCCACAGCTTCTACATGCAAAAAACACTGTGCAGGGACCATCCCTCAAAAATGATGGGGCATTCTCCATCCTACAAGGCAGGACTTCCTCTGTAATTGCTCCTCCTGGCACCTGGGGACTACTATGGTACCAGGCGCTAGAACTGAGAGCAGGCAGATACTATCTCCTGTACACTCAGTAGTTCCATCGGTGGTGCTTGGGCAACGTGAAGGAGGGAACAGCCTAATACATCAGGACAATAAGGAGAATAGGAAAAAAAGCCTGGAAGCAGATGGACAGGAGCAGGGGGGTCAGAGCTAGGAGGCAGATGGGTAAGAGAAGAGGATGCTGGGGCAGAATAGATAACCAATGGATATGCTCCCTTTCAGGATTTAAAATTAAAAACAGAATTCAAGAGTCTCAACAATCACTTTTGTCAGCAAATAGCTTTGAAACCCACGGGCAAAGTAAGTGCCTTATCCCTTCTAGTGGCCCACAGACAAAAAAGAAGTCTACTACTGCTATCAGTTACTTTATTAGCTCAAGTAGTAGAGGAACTGTGCAGGGTTTCTAAAGATCCCAACTCTGCTGATGACCCAAGTAGGTGTTAAATTTTTTTTTCAGGATTTTTTTTTAGTTAATTGCATCCAAAAATCTATATTAAAACATTAAAGAGTATAGAGTCAAGGGCTCAAAGTGAGGAAATGCCAGGGTAATCTTAATTTGCCCCTATTGGGGGATGCATAACAGAGTCCTTAATTACATGATCACATACTTTAAAAAAACGAATAAAACCAGGATTTGTACATCATTCAGTGCACAAGATGGACAGTGCTAAGAGTATAAATCGGGGTTATATAGCGAATGAAACTGTTCTCTGTAGGATCCCTGCTTCATTTGTAGCAGAAGTTGGAAGACATGCAGTGAATGAAGCAAGGGACTGCAGGAAGAAAAAATGAAGGAGCTCTCTCCTTTGGTGTCAGCCTCACTAATTCCTCTATTGCTATAGGTCAGGCCCGCACAACATGCGGCCCGCACTAGCTCACTGTGCGGCCCGCGGGGAGTGAGTAGGGGTGGGGCAAGCTAAGCGGTGGGGTGGGGGAAGCGGATGGGGACGGGGCGAAGGCGGGGCTTTTTGGCCCGCAGCTAGTTTTTTTGCAGTAATATGGCCCTTGCTGCTTTCTGAGTTGTGCAGGCCTGCTATAGGTACTCTTTTTCACCCTCGAAACAGCTCTCTCTACTGCTCCAGCAAAGGCTTAACTCAAAATTCACAGTTATAAAGTCACCATATTAATTTACTAGGATTTTCAAAGTTACCAGAAAAACTCACGTGTTATTTACAAGATAATTTTCTGCACGGAACCTCAGTCTAATATTACAACCCATGTACCGCAGCTCAACTACCTGTTT
Source organism: Dermatemys mawii (assembly GCA_007922305.1). NCBI lineage: Eukaryota > Metazoa > Chordata > Testudines > Dermatemydidae > Dermatemys > Dermatemys mawii. The sequence continues at coordinate 7,284,788 of ML677359.1, forward strand.
AGGATTTTAGAATTCTGTGTGTATGCATAGAGATGTTTCAAAAATACAATGTAAAAAGCAAAATGGGTAGCGTTAGCACTTAAAAACCAATGCCTTGTCTATATTCTACAGATAGAACACATTCATAACAGCAACAAGGAATTTCCATTGTGGTTTCTAAAACTCCTGCATCTGAAGGTCATAACAACACAAAATCTTTATGAAAATGATGTAATAGTTATTGATGCATAAAAATGTTCAGCTCATTTGGATGCTTGATGCCCCCAGTGAATTAAAAGCCATTCATGGTGAAGCAACTACATATATGCACATAGGGACACTCTGTGGATAGTGGAATTATAACATGATGATTCAGATGTGCCATTAAGCCCTTCACCTCAATTAACGACAAGTAGTGATGTACATTATTAAAGGTAAATATAGGGAGAATTTATGTCAGAGTAATTGAAATTATATCAAACAGGAAAATTCATGAACATTTTCTGTAGTAACCAACTTATGCTTTCAAAAGCAGACCCTTAGTTGTGCATTTATTTTATACTTCAGAAACTTCTCTCGGGCAATGAATTCAGATTATGGGCTAAAAAGCAATACAATAGAGATTGCATTTATTAAGCCAAAGTGAAGCCAGAGTATATTCAGACTCGCATCTGAATCTCTGAGTTACAAAAATAAATTTTGCTATTTATTATTTCTGCTTGTGCTCCTATATACTAATACAACAACAGGAGGAGGAGATGGATTCTACTCTGACTCTCACACAGTCAACAGAATTATTAATTAAGTTACTATTAGCGAGTCAGGTCTTATCTTCATTTATATTCAAAGGACTGCACAAGTGTAAGCAGAACAGAAACTGGCCTGCAAAGTCTAGTACTGGTGATCATGCACAAAGCAGAAAAAACAACATGTTTTTTAAACGTCAGGTTGAGTTTTGCAGGGCTGACTTATAGTAACATTGTCTTTTTACTTCCAAAATGAGAAAATAATCCGATCTGGAAAGTCACATACAAGAAGCCTAAGAACTCCACACAATGCCTTTTTTTTAGCAGCTTCTCATTAATTAGACTCCTTTTAAGTTACTGCTCCTTTCCCACTTAAAGTTTCATTTGAGGATCAGGCTTCTTTCAACACCCATCCTCCTGTGGTCCCAGAAATTTTAGTGTTTTAGAAGATAACTTTGTTGTCTTCTCCATTTCAGGTTCTTGAAATCCCTGTACTACCCTTCTAGTTGCTTAAGGAAATCTTGAATTTCTTATGTTCAATAAATTCACAATTTCTGCCTTAATTTGTGTGTCTCTAGTGCTCAGATTAGGGTGGGAGATATAACAGGGAGATATAACAGAGAGATTTACATGATGATAAAAAAGCCAGGTTACTTTTAAGGGGGATTAAAGGCAGGTTCATAGTACATTCAGTCAGTTTGCAACATTACTGTAGGGTTTTTTCTTTCTGCATTGAAGCAGAAATCTTAATGTAGTTGAACCAAATTATAAAATTCATTTATCAAGCACTGTTGATAGCCTCACCTGTATCAGGATACTTCCTACACTCCAAACCTTACGATTCGAAGACATACAGAAACTATTTGAGAAAAATCTACAAGAAGAATGAAATAGCAGACGCATAAAAAAAACTGGCAAGAGGCACAAACTAGACAAACAACACTACAGCTGAGGAATTTTGCTCAATCATCGTTTACTTCCATTTTCCCACCACTATAACCCATCTGGATTTTTAATGCTAAGAAATAAGAAAACATTGTTTGATTGCTACACCTCAATAAGCTGGCCAGTAAAAATAATGCAATTTTTTCCAAGCAAGGAAAGAAAAAAGAAACAGCTGAAGTGCCAGATAAATTTACCTGGAACCCATTTAATCTCCATTTCCATATCATTTTCTTCCCGTTTCTTCTCTTTTTCTTGGATACTCTGCAAGAGTTCTCTGTATCTGGCAATTTGCTCTTCATCATCCTTCTGGCTTTCCTTGGGTTTGTCATCTTCTGTTTCATGGGCTACATCACCACCTAAAAAAAGACAAAACATTAAAGCTATTGCGGAAAATCTCAGGATATTATGAATGAATATTTGAAGGCAACACAGCTAAGATAAGCAAATGATAGAACCATGTGGACAACCCTTCTCACCACTATGAATCAATTCCTTGCTTTAAAAGATTAAATTAGAAAAATTGAGAGAAACTAGGAAAATTGGATTGCAGAAGGAACTAATGATTGGGTAAAGAGTTCTTCACCCCTCCTGTTGGTCACTGGTTTCTGAAACCATTACAGCATATTACTATCTAAAAATCAATACTTAGTATTGGTAAAGCACTTTGAAAATGTAAAATTCGGTATAAATGCTAATAATCATCACAATATTCCTCTGAGGCAGATAAATGTTATTGCCTCTATCAATTTCAGTTTGTCATTTCAATTTTAAAATGACATGCCAAGAGCTATAGAGGGGAGCCAGAACTGGAAGTCAGGAGTTCCTAGTGTGTAACTCTTTGCTCAGTTCAGTATATCAGTGACTTCAAGACACTGAGAGATCAGGGAGCCAAAAGGAATGTACCAATTTTGCCTGATGTGCATATGCAAATAAATATACAAGAAGAGGAAACTAATACATACAAGTTCTAGAACTTCACTTTCCTTCATAGATTTGAAGTGAGCCTCTCTCTATATGCAACATACAACAGGTCAAATGTGGTACTGTGCGATCTTCCCTAGTCACACTCCTCCACGCCACACACTCTGGCACTGTGTGGTGCCAGTATTACTTAGCCAGGAACTGGCTACTGATTTTTTAGCAATAGGCTTTTCCTAATCTCAGTTTGCGGACTCTGGCCATCTAAATGCTGAAATGTATTGTGCAGGAAGTGTTGTGATTGCTGAATGGGCATAAGTACTGTAATGGTACTGTGGGGGATTATTTTGAACATAGAATGTACCAAAAGAGAGAATTTTATTTATGATTTTTAGAAAACCCTATATGAGATATTAGATATCCACAACATTTTTAAAATGCTGCAGCTACTTCTGACTGACTTTAAGCTACACTTCTGTGCAGAGGCAAATCTGATGGGTAACATGGTCAATATTTTCAAGAATCAGAGGGGTAGCCGTGTTAGTCTGCATTTGCAGAAGTGACAAAGAGTCCTGTGGCACCTTAAAGACTAACTACAATTTTTTTAGAGCGTAAGCTTTCATGGGCTAATACCCACTTCATTGGATGCATGCAGTGGAAGTATCCAGGGGCAGGTATAAATAGGTAGGCAAGAACCAGGTGGGAGATAACAAGGTTATTCCAATGAGGCTGAACCAGCTTGTTATCTCTAATCAGGGAGGGTGAGGTGTTCCTCTAGCAGCTGAACTGGAGGTGTGAATAGCGAGAGAAGAGAAGCTGCTTGTGTAGTTAGTAGTGACTTGTAATCATGGACTAGTGGACAAGTCTGACTAGTCTGACAACCAAAAGGAGGCTACTAGACAACTCTCCAACACCAATTTCTACAGGCCACTTCCCTCAGATCCCACTGAAGAATATACTAAGAAACTGTACCATCTGCTCAGGACACTCCCTACACTAACACAGGAACAAATTAACATACCCTTAGAACCCCGACCGGGGCTATTCTATCTTTTACCCAAGATCCACAAACCTGGAAATCCTGGACGCCCCATCATCTCAGGCATTGGCACTCTCACTGAAGGACTGTCTGGATATGTGGACACTGTACTCAGACCCTACGCCACCAGCACTCCCAGCTATCTCCGTGACACCACCGACTTCCTGAGAAAACTACAATGCATTGGTGACCTTCCAGAAAACACCATCCTAGCCACCATGGATATAGAGGCTCTCTACACAAACATCCCACACAAAGATGGAATACAAGCTGTCAGGAATAGTATCCCTGATGATGCCACAGCACAAGTGGTTGCTGAGCTCTGTGACTTTATCCTCACACACAATTATTTCAAATTTGGTGACAATATATACCTCCAGACCAGTGGCACCGCTATGGGCACCCGCATGGCCCCACAGTATGCCAACATCTTTATGGCTGACCTGGAACAACGCTTCCTCAAATCTCGTTCACTCACGCCCCTCCTCTATCAACACTACATTGATGACATCTTCATCATCTGGACCCATGGGAAAGAAACTCTGGAAGAATTCCACCATGATTTCAACAGCTTCCACCATCCACCTCAGCCTGGACCAGTCTACACGGGAGGTCCACTTCCTGGACACCACGGTGCAAATTAATGACGGCCACATCAACACCACCCTATACCGAAAACCTACCGACAGCTATGCCTACCTTCATGCCACCAGCTTCCACCCCGGGCACACCACACGATCCATTGTCTACAGCCAAGCACTGAGGTACAATCGTATTTACTCCAACCCCTCAGACAGAGACCAACACCTACAAGATCTCCACCAAGCTTTCTCAAAACTACAATACCCGCACAAGGAAATAAGAACACAGATCAGCAGAGCCAGACGTGTACCCAGAAGCTTGCTGCTGCTGTAAGACAAGCCCAAGAAAGAAAACAACAGACCACCACTGGCCATCACCTACAGTCCTCAGTTAAAGCCTCTCCAACGCATCATCAGTGATCTACAACCCATCCTGGACAACAATCCCTCACTTTCACAGGCCTTGGGAGGCAGGCCAGTCCTGGCCTACAGACAACCTGCCAATCTCAGGCATATTCTCACCAGCAACAGCACACCGTGCCATAATAACTCTAGCTCAGGAACCAATCCATGCAACAAACCTCAATGCCAACTCTGCCCACACATCTACACCAGCAACACCATCACAGGACCAAACCAGATCAGCCACACCATCACTGGTTCATTCACCTGCACATCTACCAATGTAATATACGCCATTATGTGCCAGCAATGTCCCTCTGCTATGTACATCGGCCAAACTGGACAGTCCCTACGAAAAAGGATAAATGGACACAAATCAGATATCAGGAATGGCAATATTCAAAAACCTGTAGGAGAGCACTTCAACCTCACCTGACACACCAAAGAAGATTTAAAAGTCAGCATTTTGCAGCAAAAAAACTTCAAGTCCAGACTGCGAAGAGAGACTGCAGAGCTGCAATTCATTTGCAAATTTGACACAATCAATTTGGGACTGAATAGAGATTTTGAATGGCTAGCTAACTACAAAAGCAGCTTCTCTTCTCTCGCTATTCACACCTCCAGTTCAGCTGCTAGAGGAACACCTCACCTGCCCTGATTAGAGATAACAAGCTGGTTCAGCCTCATTGGAATAACCTTGTTATCTCCCACCTGGTTCTTGCCTACCTATTTATACCAGCCCCTGAACACTTCCACTGCATGCATCCGACGAAGTGGGTATTAGCCCATGAAAGCTTATGCTCTAAAAAAATTGTAGTTAGTCTTTAAGGTGCCACAGGACTCTGTCACTCATGGTCAATATTTGCAGATCAGGATCACCGTCACCTGCTATTCCTGAGGAAGGATTCACACACTGGGTACAGATGAAGCAGCTCTTTACTGTAAGGCTAGAGATTGTGAAACTGATGCTGTTGCTCTACTCTTCTACTGTTCACACCAAGAAGTGTTCCCTGGTTGGGAGGACTGCAGGAAAAGCAAACCCTTAGCTTGGCTGCTGCTTTCAACTTTATCTAGCAGCAGCTAGAAACTGATCTCTGAGGACCCTGCTAATGGTAAAGGTACATTCCCTCTGAAAACAAGCCAGGAGAGGGGTGTCTGCTTAGGAAGCCAGGAAAATTCATGTGTGTGTGCCTGGAGTCCTGACTTGCGGGGGGAGGGAGGGGGAATTATTTCTTGGGAGCACAGAGGATGGATAACTCTACTGCGCTGAAAGAGAAAGTGTCGTCATGGTCAAAGAGACTGCCTTTACATTTTACATGGCATTGGTTACTGATTTTTAATACTGCGCCTATTTCTGTGAGAATCATTCATGAGTCAATCCTCTTCCAATAATTGGTTCAGCTGATGAAGGCAGACTTTTAGAATTCAGATTTTGACACTGGTTTGGACACTGAGTGTTTTGGTTTTGTCGATTTTTCAAAGTATGTTACCTAAGAAGGCAAAATAAAACAGTCATGGTAATGGAAGAGACTTTCCATTTTCAAATAACAAAAAATTGTGTTTTCTTTGCTCAGAGTGCATAGTTTCTAAAACATTCTGTGCTCAACATCACTTTCAAACAATCTGTAAGAATCTTGGTTAGCTTAAAGAACAAAAAGACCATTTGACAAAAGCTGTTGGGAGGCCAGAATCAGCTCAGTGTGTGCGCGAAGTCTGTTCACAGTTCAAATGGTCTTGCTGCTAGTTTTCAAGTGTCACGGTGTACTGCACAACATGATAAACCACTTTCTGACTGTGATTAAGGAGACAATGTTTTTTTGTGCCAAAGATTTTAGACCAGAAGAGAAATAAAGAATTGCCTTGCACAGAAAGACAATTAAAGACAAAGTTCTAACATATGAATGAAAATAAGTAAGCAACTGAAAATTGGACTAAAAAACTGTAGATAGATTGATTTTGTTTAGATGACAGTACCAATGTAAATTCTTTTGTATGATTGGCCACTATTGTGTGGAACTGATTCATCTGTTGTTATAGGCAAGACTGTCACAAAGAAATATATTTCCAGAGCAGTGATTCAAGTTGTGTATTCTATCATTTTAAGAGCTCTTAACTAAGCAAGTTAAACATTTAGAAGTAGAGAGTCTCAACATGCAGGATTGCTGATTTATAGCAGTGTCAGATGATTAAATTAAGGCCATATTCTTGGAATCATGGAAAGTTTGGAAGAAGTCCATTTATTCTTAGATCAAAAGGGACAAGATTATCCTAAACTGGCAACAACAATGACTCTATGCTTTTTGCTGGCCTCACTCAACATGCCCACGAGCCAAATGTAAAACTTTTAAGATTCAGAACGACAGCAAACATCACGTTTGACACCAAAACTTATTAAAAGAAGCTGGAAACACTCAAGACTTGGATGATGGAAAGCTAAAATACTTCCCTTTGTTGAGAAAACATCTGGAAAAATCAGCAACTTTCATGGATATCATCGGCAACATCATAGAAATTTACAAATCCGATACAATTGAGAAGTCACTGGAAACTTATGCAGGATGGGTTAAGTTCTGACAGATAGAAAATAAGTTACAATTCAGATTGCCACACAAAGCGTTAAGAACGCTACAACACAGATCCTGAGTGGCTAGATTGAGAGGCAGCTCACGGCATTCCTGGAGAATGCTATCTGAAAAACAAAGTTTGTTGACTTCAATTCTCAGTTGACAATATTGTGCTTCGAAGGACTGAAGAAAAGCTCCTGAAAACAGTCTTTGTAAGCTTGGAAAACACTTCCATATTCTTTTTCTACCTCTGAAGGACTAGATGTAGCTATGCTGATGACCCATTCAGTTCAACGTATTTGTGTTATCTATCTTCAACAATTAACTGCCAACTCTGCTATCAGAAACTGACTATCAAATTATACAGGTAGAACACACACAACGCTGTAAAGAAAAATACACGCCTTAAATGAAAAACTGACTGCCAAAATGAATCCCATACCCACGATCTCTTCCCCTCTGGCATGTCATGTGTTGAAAATACTATGTTTGCAATTTCTTGGCATGTAATGGGGGGACAAAAATAGACCGCTTGCAAGTTCAGCGGTCTCCCAGGCGGGGGTGCACAAGACTGGCACCGCCGCCGATCCCGCCTGGGAGACCGCCGAACTTGCAAGTGGTCTGTTTTTATCCCACCGAAATGCCGCCGCAGAAAGCGGAAGCTTTCTATTCAGCGGCATTTCTGCGGACATACTCTGGGAACCACGAGTAGAGACAGGACAGTGACAAGAGGCCACAGAGGAAAAACTTTGAAGACCGCTGCACTAGACCTCCCTTCCTATTCCCCACAGGTACCAGATTGGTGTCCAAAGTGAAATAATTTAATTACGGCCCTATGAAATTTGCCTTAACGAGAACGCAGACGGAATCAAAACATTAATGTGGAATCCTGCTCTCCCCCCGCACCAGGACCGGGGCGGCAGGCAGGCAGGATGGGCTGAGTGGGTGAGCTAGTGCAGCTCCACTTGGAGCTAGAGCCCCATGCTCTGCTGTCCTGCACAGAGCTGGGTGTGTGGGATGGACTGAGGTCGGAGTGTCCTGCTTCCTCCGCCGGTGTACCTGCTCTCTGCTGAACTGCAGTGGGTGGACAGGAGGACACCTGCCTGTGCACCGACCTCTGGCTCAGGAGTGATTGCTACTGGCTGAAGAAGTGTTCAGGCTGGTGAATGCTCTGCTTAAAGACACAACATGCTGACAACACACACATGCTCCGCTGTGACACTCTGTACCTCAAAATAGCACCCCGGATCCTCCATATTCACCACTGTCATCATGATAGTCACATGATATGTTTTGTACAAAGTATGCCTTTAGCAGTATCATTTTAAAAGTCTTTATCTATTGAACATTAATATCCTGCTGAATTGGATGAACTCCCACTGTCTGTGAAGTTAGTAGTACTGCTATTTGTGTTACTGAAACATATTGGGAGATGCTCACAGCCAGCCTGTCAGCTGCAACAAAGGAGGGCCAGAGAGGTGTTAATGGCCCATCAAGAAAAGAATCCACTATCCCAGAAAAGGCACATACACTATGAAGGCAAACTAAGGGCTTGGTTACACTGGCACTTTATAGCGCTATAAAGCCCCCACGAGCGCTATAACCTCCTCCCCGTCCACACTGGCAAGGCACGTAGAGCGCTATAACTGCTGAGTTATAGCGCTATTGTTAATCCACCTCCGCATGGGGAATAAGGGCTGTAGCGCAGCTGCTGTAGCGCTACAGCAAGAATGTGGACACCCACTGCGCTACAAGTGATCTCTGGAGATGCCTAGAGCCATTTAAGGCAATTGACATCTCTTCCCTTTGTTTTGAACTCGGCTGGAGGAATGCGGAAGTACCTCTTTAGAGTTTCTCTCTTAACTCGGCAGATAAGCAATGCAAATGTTTAAGGAGGGAGCCTGTGTGAAAACAAAGCCTTCTGTGAACGGAGGCTTGCTGACAGGCTTTCAGAAGAACGGAAAAACCACTGTCTCTCTCCCTCCACATACTCACAACGCGTCCCCCCTCACTCCCCTCGTTTAAAAAGCACGTTGCACCCAGCTGAATGTTGGGATACCTGCCCTAATGCGCTGCTCTTAATGCCGCATTAAGTGCCCCAAATGTGGCCATGCTATACCGCTGGCGCGTCTGAGTGTGGACATACAATAGCGCTATACATATTACTGTATAAGGGGACCGCTATAACCAATAGCGCTATAATCTTGTAAGTGTAACCATACCCTAACCCATTACACAGCAATGATCTTTCTAGCTGCACAGCATGCCTCTCTCCTTCCAGCTGTTGAAATGGTGTGGGAAGGGAAGACTGTCTGGAAGACAAAGACTTGGAACCAGAGAGACTGATCCAATGCTGGAAGGGGTCCAGTCTGTGTATCAAGGAACTGTAAGCTGTCTATAACATCTGCTAGTGTTAGCAACTGTTCAATTCAAATCTTGTTAAAGGCATGGCTACACTTGCAGATGTAGAACATTTCGAGTTATACCAGCCTTCAGAGAGCGCAGTAGGGAAAACACTGCAGTCTGTCCACACTGACAGCTGCAAGCACACCGACGTGGCCACATTTGCAGCCGCATTGGTAGCAGTGCATTATTGGCAGCTATCCCAGCATTCAAGTGGCTACAATGTGCTTTTCAAATGCAGGGGTGGGGTGAAGTGTGACAGGGAGTATGTTGTGTGTATGCAGGGGGAGAGAGAGTGGGTTTTTGCGGTGCTGAGAGTGTGTCAGCATGCTGTCTTGTAAGTTCAAACTCTTTCCCCCGGGCTCTCTCTCACTCAAAGCAAGCAGCATTCCTCAGTAATGTTTGCTTTGTCTTGGAGCAGATAAGCATGCTGGCTGTCACAAACGGAGCTTTGAAAGGGCATATCCGCATTCCTACAGCCAATTCCAAAACAATGACAAGAGTGGCCATTTGACTTAAGGGGATTATGGGACATTTCTGGAAGTCAATCAGAGCGCAGTAATGCAACACCTCATTTACACTGATGCAGCTCAGCCAATACACATCAAATGTCATTCCTCTCACCAAAGTGGAATACAAGGAGTGCTCTAGCCGCAGAGTCAGACCGCGCTACGTGCCATGCCAGGGTGGACAGGGAATGAGTTAGAGTGCACTGGATGGCATTAGTGCACTCTATCTTGCAAGTGTAGCCAAGCTCAGTCTGTTAAATGCACAGTTTAAATTCTATTTTTATTTATTAGGTAACCCCAACTTAGATCTCTATGCCTGCTATTTAGCATCATTTAAAATGTATCTGTCTGTAGTTAATAAATCTGTTTTATATTTTATCTGAAACTGTGTTTTTGGTTGAAGTGCTAAAGGTAATCTTAGTTCAGATTAATAAGAGCTATCATACATCCACTATCCTTTTGTCAGAGTGGCAAACTAAGAAATGAGCTTACACAAGTCAGGCTTCTGACCAGTGCAAGTCCGTATAGTTCTGGGGGGTAGTCCTGTCCCTTCCCAGATGAAGCTAGAAGCCCCGTTTGCTGGGGCGCTCCCAATAGCACAGGGAAGATCAGACAACTCCACAAGTCTCCTCCAGCGCAGGAACCTCTGGGGCTGCTGCCCAGTCCCAGAGAGCATCCTGAAGCAGAGGAAGACACCTGAAGGTGAGTCTGCTCTCCCCTCCATCTTCCCCTAAAGCAGCTGTGCAGGAGATGGACATGTCCTGCCCCACCGCTGCCCAGTCAGAGCGAGGAGCCCCCTTTGCTGAGGCACTCCTAGGAACAAGGGGGCATCGGATTTCACAGGGAAAGGCTTATTTCACTGTCCCTGATGCATTTTTCACAGACATGAAATTGGTAGGACCCTAAAAATAATAAATAAAAAGTAGTATCTTGTCATTGTTCTGCATGAAACTCTACTGACAGTTCTCCTGAATTCAGTGACCATTTTGTACAACAAGAGATGGACACATATGTTGCAAAAGTAAGTCTCCTTGGTTCATGGATCCTGTTCATAACTTAAAATATCTTTAATTCAGAAAGAAAAAAGTAGATTAATTGTACAGTAACATGATAGGAAGCATTATGATTAGATTCTGGAGAGAACAAGAGAACCAATTTTAGATTATCAGATGCAAGCAACAAAGGTAAGTAGGGTGACCAGATAGCAAGTGTAAAAAATTGGGATGGGGAAGGATGGGTAACAGGTACCTGCACAAGAAAAAGCCCCCAAAATCGGGACTGTCCCTATAGAATCGGGACATCTGGTCACCCTAAAAGCAAGCCTTAACATAAGAGGTTCAGGCCCAAATATATGGCATACCATTTCAAAAAAGCCTTTGTTAAGAAGGGTTTATAAACCACCAAAATACAAATGCCTAAATACAAGTGCTCACATCCCTCTTTACAATGGAATAATGAAAAATATTTTTGTTGAAGACTGGCTCCACATTATCCTATTAGCTTTTAATCTAAATGAAGTATAAATGCCTTGTAGTTTAGTCTACAGATTTTTGTATGAACTTATTATAGGAAGTAGTAGTGAGCCTCATATTTAGGCTAACATTTTTGATTATAAAGATTCCTGCAAATTTTTCCTTGTTGCAAAGCTCTAACGCCTTTATTGTTTGCAGCAAGCCTCTGTAATTTCACAGGGAAATGCAGGCTAGAAAAGTGTCATTCCATTGTCCCATGTAATTCCATTTAGGTTCAAATGATTTATAAACTGTTAAGTCATTAAGTCCCATCACTTGCTTTTCTTCTGGAAGATGTTGGCAGCACGCCAAAATAACTGAACATGGACATTCTAAAGAAGTGAGCCCACACTACTGCTGTCAAAGCAGCAGGAACAACAGCATAGCGCACTGTGTATGCCTGGGAGCTGCTACGGCAACCGCAGTGGATATGGGGGTAGGGAGACAATGTAAAGAACCTCCTGTTTAATGCAGGTCAGAAATATACATTGTTAAATTACACATTAATCCAATTTTGTTGTATATCATTGTCCATCTAACAAGTACTGAAGGAAAAAGTGTGAATGCATACAAATGTGTGTATATTTTCTTTTGCAACTGCTCATTTAAAAGAAGTTGCGTGTACTGTAGTTTAAATTTATGATAAAACCACATTTAAAACTTCAGTATTTCTAAAAGTAAAAATATAAATGTTACCCTCAAATTTAAAGGACTAGACAAAGTTAATTGATTCATAAGGATTTTCAAGCTGAAAATAGTTAGAGAAAGGAAACTGGCTGGATTCTTTTAAAAAATTTAATTATCAATAAAATTAAAATTTGTAGATTAAAAAAAGTTGCATTCACTCTTCATTACTACTGATAAACATCATCTATATTTGCACATATCTGTCACTGGTGGTAGAGCACAAAACTGATCCTTTGCCTCCACCATATTAGGCACGAATACTGCAGTAGACTCCACTCCCTGTGCAGATCTCTGCAGAGGTCAATGGGCTCTCCACAGAAGTCCACTCATGCAGAGACTGGTACAATATGAGATTAGGCTCCTAACTCCTTTTTATGGTAATCTGTTTTGGTCAATTAATTAGTTTAAAAGAATTAAGCAGGAGGATAAGAGGAGGTATTATAAAACAACAGAACTAAAAAAATTAACTACACAAAGAGCACTGTTACCAGAGAACTGGAATTGACATAACCGCAGCCATTTCGCATGTTCAACCACACTAACCAAAATAAAAAGCAAAACCACCACATAGTCAGGAATAGTTTGGCCTTCTAAGCAGACAAAACAGCTGCAGTGTTGCTAATAAAGATAGATAAAATGACAGATTCATGAAACTGGGAGGGAATGTTGACAGCTGACCTTGGACCTGAGTGTCTATGACCATGTTTTTTTTGTTGTTGTTGTTTTTTGGCTGGGAGTCACTTTCTGATAAGTAGAATTATGAGTTATTTGTCGATGCTAGAAAAATTGTTAACCCACTAGGGGTTACTATGAGTTATGTGCTTTGTTTTGAGCATCCTGTGAAAGAGATTAATTAGTGTGTGTAATTTGGAGAAGTTCGGAAAGAGATTTCAAGCAGTTAAGAGACTGACATCGAACTCCCCAGCAGCAAGGAGGAAGGTTGGCCACCAGAAACCTGCTGCTGATCACTTGATAGCATCCAGACTTTGGGTAACTATATCTGGGGTATTTCAGATGTGTGCTTTAGACTCAATAAAAACAAGGCTTTTTGGGTACCAATCACTTATCAGATGGAGGAGCTGTGTTTCCATTGATTTATGGTTTGAAATCACCTGGAAAACAAAGACTAGTTACCATAGTTTTGGGTTCAGAAAACTCTGGGTAACAGTGTGCATAATCTGGAGTGTCCTTAAAAATACCCAAAAATACTCATTGTGGTTCCTGCCCAAAATTGCAATTAAGCACTAGATTTTAATTCACAGTACAAAGGCTTAGTGACAGGAACAAATTACCTCAAATAAAGAAAAATACAGAAGCAAAATAATGGAGATATTTTATGCCTATGAACCACAACATACCAGGTCAGTGAAATGCTGGACATTACAAAACTATTTTATCACAGCAATGCCAACAGCCATGGGAGACATTTTTTACTTTAAAAATTCCATATAAAAGCTGACTAGGATGGGGTAAAAGAAACACTATTTATAAATAAAATACTTTTATAAGTTTAAAAAATATAAATTAAAGGAGTGCCTAACATTCTTTCCACCCTATCACACTTTTTACATTTCCATTCAAACAGCTGAAATTCATTTTTTCTGTTTCTGCTTAGTGCCACAATAAGAATATGAGATACATGACAGGATTCCATCCAACAAGTCAATGAATAAAACATCAGGAACATGTTAAAGAAATAGCAATGTATTTCTTTCTGTTAAAAGCTTATTGTTAAAAACAGAATTAGAAGCAAGACCTTTCCATGTTGAAAATGTACTGGCAAGTGTGATGACAGTTTTTTTCTCCCTCCAGTAACAGAACTTTTTAAAACTAAGATATTGGGTCACTCACTGTGGAGGTCCACTTCCACCATCACCCCACCATATGCATTACCTCTCCCTGCACACCCAGAATCATTCAAGAATAATTTAAAAAAAAAAAAAAAAAAAAAAAAAAAAAAAAAAAAAAAGACAAACTATTGGTTAAATAACTAACTTGCCCTTCCCCTATTACTGAGACACCAGAGTAAAGTTTCTATAGATAAAGTTTTTTTAAAAAAAAAGAGTTCTTAGCAATGTGTTCTAAAATTCATTCAAAGTAAAATGAGGACCAAATGGGCATTATTCTTGGCAAGATATTACCAAACAGAGGTTGCTGCCAGATGAATTCTCTAGGCTCTGGGTAAAAGAACTGGAACAATTCCTTGAAACAAGATGGAAAGATCTCCTGTATATTCCTGTAACTCATCTCTAATTATTAGCTTCTTTTAATAAAGTGCAAGTGTCCCAGATCCATTTTTAAAATTATTTGAAAGAACTGACCAAAGCTTCAAGACATTTTACATTCCTTCCAATTTACTTTATGACAGTGGTGGTAAGGTTATATAAAGTTCATATGAAGGGAGAGCAAATTAGGGAATTTAGGAATCTATAAAATGACAACATGTTGACTAATATATACCAGAGGATTTACTAAAGTTATATTGCATTCTCCTTGCACCTTAAAGAAAGTTGAGAGAACTGAAAACTGGTTGAAAGATAGTATCACTACATTATGCCACTAATGTTCCCTTAATATGTAGCAGTGCCTAATAACAAAACACCCAAAAATAAATAATCACGGCACTTCCTTTTCATTAACTTTGAAAAGGAATTAAAAATATCCCTTAATGTTCACTTGAGCTGGTAATACAAGATAATATTCCCTACAAGGTTTTGAAGAGAGGAAGTATATCCACAATTGTACAGTTTTAGAAGGCGAGGTTTCTGAAAGACACTGTATCCTGCTCCTTTTTAAAAATATCAGAACAAAGAGTAACTAACAATAACATCTCTTTTCCTTTAGTGAGTATTGAACATAGACTGCAATGAGGCTAGTGAATTTATTGGACACTTAAGAGAAATATTCTCATAATCAGACAGACTAGAAATAGTACAGATCTTGGTAAAGATCTTTCCTGCCTAACAAGAACTGCAGCAATCAAATTCACTGCTGGTGATTCAAACTTTATGAGAAGATAACTGACAATAAAAAGAATTAAAGTTACAAATTTGAAGTTTTGGGTCATACTTAGTTATGATTTAGTGTATTTAAAATATAAAAGTCTCATTAAGGAAAACATATGTGGACCTCTCAATATTCAGGGAATTAATTATCCAAAAATAATAATACACACAAATAATTTTCCAAAAAACCTTGATCTGTACACTGACTCCCATCATGTTACCATGAAACCCTCTTACACGTGCTACAGATATAAATGACATATGGACTACAGACTTAGATCACTTCTCATCCACAGAATCTAGGTCTCAGACCATCCTCTAGTTCACCACCTATTAGTCAGAAATCCCCACATCTTCCCTCTTATCCTCTATACAAGAACCAGAGAATCCACCCTCCCCAAGTTAATCACCCAGCTGTGATTGGGAGACAAACACCTTTCTCCCATCCATCCACTATTCCAAAGACAAAAAAAACCAATCTGTCCTGCTAACCACTCAAATCATCTTCCTAATCCAAGTTAAAGACCTCACTTTCCAAACACAGACCACACATCTGCCTTCATTCAATTCACTTTACTCAGAGGCTGGAGACTGAAAAAAACTCAACACCATTCAAACCAGACTAATAATTAAATTGTTCACCATAGAGAAGATAAGCAGACAGCAAGTCTGTAGAGTGTAATACAGGTATTATGGTTATTATGATAAGCAAGTTACTACAATATGCCTGTTAAATGGATATTAGACAGTTTTCCGGGGCAGAGAAGGCTGCTTCATAAGTTCACAATGATAATTTATACATTAATGACAGAGATGTCATCTGTGTATGTTTGAATATGCATCTGTAAACTGAATTGTCCATTTCCACACTTGCAAATGCTCAGTCTTTCAAAAGGGAATTGCTTGTTTTGAAAGATTAACTGCAAAGTTCCTTATTATAAATACACAATAGCAATTTTGATTTAAATAAAGTTTGTCTATTAATTTCCTTATTTAAAGGCTGCAAGGCCAGTAGACATTTTAGGAATAAGACAGGGTCCCTAGCTTCCCCTCCGTGCCCACCATGTATTCAGCCTGCAGTGGTGGCTACGGTCCGAAGGTGCTGGGTCTGGCTCCACACTCAGGGCATTGAGACCTGGTGCTAGAGGTTACAGCACTGCTCAGCTTTCACCTGGTTGCCCCATCATCATAGAGAGAGGTTGGGGACAGCTGAGCCAAACCTGAGTGGCACTGCGACCCTGCATGCCTGATTGCAAAACCGCACACCCAGATTTGGTCCAGCCCAGGGCCTCCCCTCCACATCAGCCAGGATTAGGGTTGTGGGGTCAGGGTGGAGTGTGTGTATACCTAATGGGGAGTCACAAAAAAATGACAAAAACTGCAGCTAGTTGGTCTGGGAACCACAGAGATAAACCCATAGAAAACCTGAGACTAGAACCCTCACCCTTTAGCTTCATCACCACAATATTCTACCACTGGACTTCAGAGAAAACATCTTTTACAATACAATATAGGAAGCTTAATGCTTTTTCTGACGTTTAACCAGCTATTACATGGCAGACTTCTTACAAAGGTATAACCCCTCACAGATGTACAGCTTCCATTCCCTTTGCTCTAGTTTTGTCATCATTTCACTAGCTTTCCAGTCACCACAGAAGCCCCCAATGCACAACAGAGCAGAATGTAAAAAAACCCAACTTTCAGGACTTCTTTACAAAGCACAAACAAAAAAGGGCACAACTCCATTTTATGCCCTTTAATAGTCACTTTTAAATTTTGAAGGGAATATACTCTCTCCATAACAGCTCCTGACTATAACAACCTTTACTATGGACAAAATACTGTCCCTCATAAATCATAATTAAGGAAAAGAAAGTTTAAATCAGTAAAACAGTTTTTAAAAATATCTGGAGTTTATTACTAACGTACAAAGTGTGTGCTCTTGAATTGTTTTGCTCATAGAATCATAGAATATCAGAGTTGGAAGGGACTTCAGGAGGTCATCTAGTCCAATCCGCAGCTCAGGGAGGACCAATCCCCAACTAAATTAACTCATAACTTAAGCAAACATTGCATATGAATTATAAGTACCTTGTTGATCTTCCTCTTCTTCACTAGATGAGGCCAAATAAGCCTGAAAATCCATGTCAAGAAGTTCATCTTTTTTAAAATTTCTCTGTAGCGAAGTTACTCTTTCATGATCTGTCTCATCCCATGTGAGATCTACCTTTAGAAAAAAAAGATAACATAGAAAATGTAAAAGATAAAGCTTAAGTTTTTGCCCAGAGTGCAGTTTGTAATACTTCATACTACAAGTTTAACATGAGAAAAATGTACTACGAAGAAAAAATAAATCAAAGGGTATCACTGGAATTTCATTTCAAAAGGCCATTGACTCTTAGGAAAACAGGATTTTATGCATTTAAGAATCAGTCTTAACTAAGGAGCCATTTACCAAGCATCTCCATAAATCAAGTAGATCTAAACAATCATTAATAACTTAATTACAACATATTTTCATCCAATGTACCCCCTGTATAGTATTTAGTTTCTTCTAGTGTCCCCTATATGCCCCAAATTTGAATGAGTTTTAACTATCTGGAAAGTCTGAAGAGTCTGCTATTGCATTAATAAGATCATTTGTGATAAAACAGGCAAGAAATGGTGCTACATGTCTAAAAATACTCATGTCAGTCCAATTAACATTTTCTTTTAAATAATCAAATTTCATTCTGTATTCAAACTTTAGTGTTTATCATTTTTAAATTTACCACATTTACTCTTCATTTATACAAATGAGGTTGAATCTGTTTGAAGTGTGAAACTCAGTCTTAACTATAGTCACAATCTATGCCTCTGTAACATACACATACAATATCTATTTGATGTCTACATCTCCACAATCCTGAGTATATGCAGGGATCTTTTCTCCATCACCAGTGCCACCAATCCATTATTTACATATCTTATATAAACCAAGAAAAACAAAGCTCAACAAATTATGAAGGGTTACCAAAACACGGTTAAGATACCTTTGATGTTCCCATAGCAGCAGATGTGAAGTATTTTGGTTTATATGCAGCTCCATCCACTTCTGAGGCTATGTCCTTTGGCTCATCATCAAATGTAACATCATCTGGAATAAATCTTAAAGGCAAAGAAGATGTCCTGTTATTCAAACACATATTGTGATGTTTCAAAAGAGCAAATAGTTATAGGCTCAGTTTTCTCTCTAATTAAAACCTTGCACATTAATATAGAAGAATCTGCTAGGATAAGAAGTGGATAAGCCCAAAGAGAGCAACATTTAGGGAAAGGATAAAAACCATATCACAAAAGTTAATATTTGCAACTTGCACTGCACATTCAATTTCCACATCCTCTGTCTTTTATAAAATATTGTAAAAAAGGTAAGTCAAATTAATTTTTGAAAAGAATTACAATTTAAGAAATTACATTGATTACTCTGAATTTTTAATATTTAGTGCTTTACATATGGCCAGTATAGGCACGGAATGCTTCCAACAGGTATGATTTGTAACTATAAATCATTAAAACAGAATAGATTAGAGACCCTAGGATGCATATCTATTTTTGCCAGTACCCACATGTGCAAACAACACTGATTAAAAAAATGGAAGTGAACAAGTTAAAAATACCAAGTATGAGTGGGATTATTAAAATTACCCTAAATATATCACTTCATCTTCCTGGAAACACAAATATGTCCAGACATGGAATATGTACAACATAACATTTACGGAGACAGAATCTCTCAACTTTGCTTCTTAATTCTCATATTTTGACCACAGCATTTTTGAGACTAGAGGAAAACACCTTTATAAAAACTAACTTCACTTTTCTAAACATTATCTTCTCTTTCAGGATAGATCTACTAAAAGAGTTCTGATTATTTTCAGTATTGTCACAAATTAGGAAAGAAAAATATACCAATTTTGAAGATAAGTGGAAGTTAATATGAAGCTGTGAAATCCTAAAGGAATATTATCTTAAAAATCAGAAAGTGGTCCGAAAAATGTTTATACCATTTTTACAAGATACTTATATCTAGAAAATATTTTTCCCCTTTCAATTAGGCAATATGGTGCAATTGACTGAACCTGGTGTAAAGACAATTTTGTTGTTTCCCATGTTGTGTAGGTGAGTAAGGAGAAACATTGTCTAAAAATAGAAAATATTATTGTAGTCTTAAACTATTAGCTGTGGGACCATATGTGTATTTTTTGTGTCTGAAAATATTTAACCTAATTTTTAAAAACTGAGTAGGATTCAAATTGATTATGTCCCTTGAAATGCAACTGCCTGACAATGAAAGCTACCCAATGCACCTCCAAAAACATCTACTTTTCTAATTTAATAAGTTAAGCAGAAAAGAAAGGCAGGCTTTGGGGATTCTCAAACAGGTTCCTCTGCTGTACGACAAGATATTTCTAGGATATGAATGTTTCATTAACAGGAACACAAAAAGTATATGTCTAAGTCATTTCCTTTGAAATACAACAGCCAGTGTCTATGAGGTAATACACCTTAGATTTTTTTCCATCACGTGCAATTTTAAGCCATCAACAAACTGGGATCTTACAGAGATGACTTTTATTGACAATGTCATAACAAAATGCTTCTCTGTGTAAACAAAGGAATAGTCTGGTGAAAAACAAGACTGTAGTTTAGCCTCCTGCCTTCTTAAAATATGAGGTTTGACGTGATCAAGCTTTCTGTCTTTGTATCGTAAAGCCTGAGCACAAAGATGCACAGCCTGAAGACAACAGAAGCTATGCATTTGTTTATTCAGTAATAAATGAACAAGTTCACCTCAGGTGAAGGAAGCAAACACAACACAGTAACAGTTACAGCAACAGCTACAGTAACAGCAACAGCTACAGTAACAGCAACAGC